>JACMZG010000002.1:1460133-1674378 GCA_018340805.1 Microvelia longipes
TATATATATATATATAAATATTATCTAATTTATATAGACGAATTTAGGTTCGCTTTGCTCGTAAAAAACCCCATTTATGTGAAATTTTGATATTTAACCTTGTAATATACATATATTTTTTTAACTAAAAGAAGAGGTAAACTCGTGGGAAATTTCAACTAAATTGGATATTCCTTTTAAAAAGCCTAAATACAGGTAAACTAAGAAAATGAAAATGATTCTGATACTGAGATGAAGCTTAGCAAATTAATTGATGCTACACAGGGGCTACATTCGTGATAAATTTCAAATCGATTTAATGGTTTTTTCTTATGTCAATTTTTTAACTTTTTCTCATTTATACGAGGTATAAAGGAAAAGTGTTGTGTTTGCGAGAAAATCTGAACCGAGATTATCCCGTTTTAGTGTTTTTTACAAAGTTGTCGGTCAGTATGTTTGTGAGTGTGTATGAGTGTCTTTTATCACCGTGGCCTGAGTGTATTTATGTATTAGAAAGTTGAAACTTTGTACAAAAAAAATGTGTTGCTTTGCTATCCGGAAAATAATGTTTTAATAAGTCATCACCCGTAATAATGACGGGCAGGGCATGTTAGCCTGGATGGGTGACCGCGACCGCTGGGAATGAAAAGAATGATTTACTATCTGAGATCGAGTCAAGAGCGAGTCCCAAGACGTGTTGCAGTAGAAATTTAGTCATTTTTGTATTTTAAGGACGAGCGAAGCAAGTTTGAAGTAGAGAGGATGAGCGTAGCGAATCCGATGTAATGAGTAATCCATCTTTTTCCGACGTAATACATTTTTTACATTTTGTTTCTTTCAACAATTACTGCAATTTTGGCGAAATCAGCAAATAATGTCATAAAAAATGTATTTTATAAAAGCACAACTGGAACTTAAAGCGTGTTTTGATTGAAAAAACTATTTTTATCAGCAAGAGTTGGATTATAATGACCACATTTCTAGAAAGAAAACCCTCTTTATTAAGAAATTGTCTGAAAAATCTTATAATAACGACAAAGGAAAATAACAATAAAGCACAGACAATAACACATCATAACAGCTAATGAAGGAAAAGACAACACAACATATAGGGCTTTTCCAACTCTAAATAACAGCCTAAAGTACAGAAAAAATATACAAAACAAAATGGAAATAGTAGCAACGGAGAAAAAATTTATTAGAAGAAATTTTTGACCAACATAATTGCAATAATGAACTGATAAAAACCTTATTAAAAAATTATCAATAATAAAACAAAAGCTTTAATGATAATGGATTCCTAAATTTAACAAAATAATTTTATCGTAGTAGAAGAAAAAAAAAGAAAAGGAAAATAATAGAACAATTAAGTATTTAACTTTTAACAAAAAATATTGATAAAAGTAAAAACGAAAAATGATATAATGAAATGATTCCGGTTATTAATTAGAAAGCAATTTATATAGATATAAGATAACAAGTTAAATGAAAATCAATAGTATTTATTGAAGGGTAACTTCTCTCGTCAGATTAAGTTGGTTTCCAAATAGGCTACAGCCGGCTTTTAACCAAACAAACGCCTGGGTTCTATTTCTAAATTTCTATAATAAGCATATTCGGAAAAACTTAAACGACTTTACACACAATAAAATTAACACAACAAGTTTTATTATAATAAAATAACAATAAGAAATAATTGACTTACAATATTTTTACTTTTCCTTATTTATACCATAGGTATATAGGATAAGCATAGTGTTTGCAAAAACATTCGAAACCGGGATGTCACCGGAATTAACCTTTTCAGATGTTTTTAAGACTTTTTAAGTAGTCTTCACTAAGTTGTCTGTTATCATCGTAGCTCCCAGTGTATTTATGCTAGAGAAATGTAACTTTGTACAAAAATTAGTCTTCAGGTGCAGTTGTGCTATATTAGGAATATAATTTTTTTTGACTTCGTGAACCCATAATAATGACTCAGCTAAAACTTTCGAAAAATAGAAAATGCGAAAAGATGTTACGATCGGATTGAGATTTGGCACGCATGTAGCCATGTATAAGGCTAACTTATGTGCCCAGTTTCATCTTATTATCAGCATTAGTTTAATTTTTATCAGATAACTTGTATACGTTTATTAAAAAATTATAAAAAGCGCAAAATAATCCAATTGTGTTAAAATTCAGTACAAGTCTATACCTACCTACCTAGTGTACTTTAAATAAGTACGCTTATATATGGTTTTTTTTGGATCATAAAATTTAAGCAGCATCTGGTGTGGTCAGTGCCTGGATGGATGACCGCGAGGAATGAAAGGAATGAATTTACTATCTGAGGACAAGCAAAGCGAGTCCGAGAACGAGTTGCAAAATACATTTTTAAGTCCGAAGCGAGTTCGACGAAGGGAGGATGAGCGTAGCAAATCCAATGTGAGGAGGAAAAGTTCCAAGGTACCTTGTTTAAATTTTAAAAAAGGCACCCAATTTTTTAAAATTATTTTTGTATTACAGTTTTATTTTAAATTCATATATAGATGCTTAAAAATATTTAATTTAGTTAGATTCCAGCACATATAAATATTTTATTGTCAAGTGATTGAACTTGTCAGACATGAATTACAAAGACATGACGTAATAATAATCAATATAATGTTGTATTGTAAAATTATATCTAATAGTTAAAAAAATAAACATTATGAGCTTGATAATGCACTAAGTATAAGTATATAGTAACTTAATAAAAACTGCTTATATAACATTTGCACTGTAAACCTGAGTAATCCTCTTTCACTATAAAGTGGGTGAAATACACTAAACAATATCGGGTACGAAGTACCTCGGAAATGTTTATCGTATAGGATTCGCTATGCTCATTCTCACAATATGGCAATACCAAATTTGTATTTATGTGCGTCATCAGACTAGCATCACTAGTCCACAGACGGTAATAACATATAATTTTTAATAGATTTTCAACTCGCTGTCATAAATACACTATAGGAGCTAGAATGATAACAGACACACACATACACCTAGCCAGAGAATTACAGTTTAAAGACTGTATCGGTTAAATCATAAAGGTTGCAAAAGACAAGATCGACTAATGTAAAAACAAATGTAAGGTCCATGTGGAAACACTGTGAAACTTATTGGATGTTGTCGCAGAAGAGTAGGACGATAACGAAACCAAAAGTAGGACGATAACAAAACCAAAAGTTGGACGATAACAAAACCAAAAGTATAAAGATGAAAAAGATCAGAAGAGATAAAAGCAAATTAGGTGGTAAAAAATAGAAGTTTACAATAGACAAACCATCACTGTTTATGTATTTATTGTGTGATATTTTCTTCATATAAATTTTGATCAATAATTTTACCATCAATATTTTTCATACTTAAGTTGATAAGGAGAAAAGCTATGAAGACATGAAGCACGCTTGCATGCATGCAAAGAAGCGATTCTTATGGGGAGAAACTTAAGCAAGGTTGTAATAAGCAGCACTTGAACGTGCTAAACATCTCCCCAGGGGAAGGGGAGGAAACATCAAGGGGAGAAAGCATCACATCACAGCTTCAAAGTGCCACTTGATTTCTTTCTTAAACTTTCATACATGGATTGACTATGAAATTAAATTCACTACTCCACACGTATTTACGATTTATGACTAACATAAACATGTGTTACTTATACTTTATGCATGAGGGTGAAACATAGTAGCTCCGAAGTTCTAATAGAGTCAATATTCCCGCTGATAACTCTGCATTCACTTGAAAAAGGATAGAATTCACTAAAAAGAAATCATAGAATATGCAAGAACTGTCAGTCTATTGTATATTTTAATTATACATATTTAGTAAAAAGCCAAATATCGTTCATAAGAATAACGAATACATAAGATCATTATCACGATGGCACATTGTCACAGAATTGAACTAATAAGTTGTTGGTTGTTTACACCTGAGTTTGAGCTGAGAATTTTTTAACAACTCTTTCAGTCTCCTTAAAAAAATTCCGACTCATACCTTAACTCCGACTCCTCAGCCCTGATTAACACAGCCTTGCCTGATTTAGGCTCATAATATATAAAAAACAACGATTAATCGAGCCGCTGTTAGTCAAGATAAACTTATCATTTATAAGAGACCTTTTACGAAAAATTAGGAACTGTATTTCACTGATATAGAAGCATTTAACAATTTTAAGGAACCTGGCAGGACAATTCGAAATTGAGAACTAGAGTTATAAATTGAAGGATTACGCAATCTTACAGAACCATCTATAAAAATTTTCATTTTGATATGGAAAGATACTACTGAGCTTACTTGTGGTCAACATATAATTTTAGAGAGATAAAAGAATCAGAATTATAAAGGGAACGAAAATGTTAATAATGAGTTCTAATGTTTCATAACTTTCCTTTGTCTACGGGTACAATGTTTACACAGCATAAATTCCACTCTTACGAACTACAAATTAAACAAGCATATACAATGTTATGAACTGTATATATCATCTAACCAACTTGTCTTTCATAAGACATTGTTGGGTACAACACAGGGATTTGGCCCGTAGCCGATACGCTTTGTGATTCCTTTCGGCCTCTTTGTGACACAGAGCCTCCCAGTAGCCGTTTAGTGAGGAAATTTATGGTTTCAAATAACACTTATTAAATTTTCATCATGTCAACGGTTCCGCGGCCACGATGTGACATCAAGTTTCGTTTCGATAAAGCCATTAAGAGTAACTAGTTTAAGAGTAACTATAAAGCCACTTCTGCGTAAGGCGCACGATAACCTCGAATTTTTTCTGGGAAAACAAATCTGGGCCACCATTAATTAAGGATTTTTTTTATCTTATTAGTAGTATAATTATTATTAGTATTGCATAATGAATTTTAAGATAACTTATGGTGCAGAAAAGTAGATATGATCAAACATTATTATTTTTTACAGTTTTTGGTTTGCTATACATAGAAAAATTATAACTAAAGAAGGCCGACATATCGGTTGAATTTCGAAATAAGGAAAAAGTAACCTGGATAACTGCGATTATTAATATAATAAAATAAAAGGTATAAAATTGATGTAACTTATACTATAGAGCGTTTATAACATAAGACAAAAATGACACATTGTGTGAAAAGCTGTAATTTACTAATTTATAACCTTAGCATACTTTTGGAGGAGGTTATAATAAGGTTACACAACGCCCCTGAGAGCCCCAAAAGATGTTTCAAGTCTGTCATTATATTAAGGTAGGCTATGCCTCTTCTGGCGATGTATCTTTTAGTAGCAGCATAATAAATTATTAGGTAAAAGAAACAAAATTACTCCTATTCCATTTCTTAAGAATTCAAGACAAACGTTTCATAAATAGAAATGGTTAAAACTTGTTACGAGGTCATACATCCCTACGAACTAATTTAGAGGTTTATAACACAGGATATAAACCAAGACAATAAAAGACTTTTAGGAGCAGTGTTATGAGACAACATTTTCGTAAATTATATTACTTTCATAGCTGGGAGACATGTAATTAAGAATACCCCTCGAGGGTAGTAAACTATCCTCATAACAAATTATCTAAAACCTTAAATAGACAGTAAAATAACGGTTTGACACCCTGACTTGTTAATTAAGTAGATTAGGCCATCATATATATATATATATATATATATATATATATATATATATAATATATATATTATATATATATATGTATTGGAGAAGTAAGTAAACTGCCAAATATAGAAATAAATTTATGTCTAACATCGAAGAAAACTATTTTACTACCAGAGATATTTAGCTTTTGAAGAATAGTACTCACGGATTTGATTTAAGTCTTGATGGACATAATGAAATAACGTAATTAACAAATTGTAAGCCAGGCATAAAAATAATTAATCAAAACAATGTTATATGTTCTGGATTGTTCAAAACATTTTGGTTCAACAAATTTTTGTTTTTTCTCTTTATTACTAAATTACATGTAATTCTGGTAAACCCTTTGTCCTGTACAGCTTTCATGAAAAAAGTGCACATATATGCATCCATACAAACAGACAACTGTTTTTTTGTTTTGTTTTTTTAATTTTTGGAATCTGTAGGAACTAAAATGAGGATATCTGTTGAAAAATGTGCACACACATCCAATTCATATTGCATGCATAGATGTATGACCACTTTTTTCATCAAATATCCACATTTCAGCTCCTACAGATTTAAAAAAATAAAATAAAAATATTGCCTGTTTGTATGGATACATTGGCTGTACAGAAAAAACTTAGTTACTATAACAATTTAATTTTTTATTAAAATTTAATACATTTTAAAAGTGGACATACATCATCCATACAAACAGTCAGTTGTTTTTTAATTTTTGGAATCTGTAGGAGCAGAAATTTGGATATGAGATTAAAAAAAAGTTATTAACATATTTTGTCTAATAGAAAGCTTCTACATCTATTACAGTTTGAGAAGCAAGCATGTTAAATGAATATGGAAAGAGGCAAGTTAAATAACTAGAGCCTGCTTAAAAACTCAAACAACAAGAGACGTCATAAGCGTGCCTATAAATGAGATGCATTATTAGTCCAATTTATAAATTCAAAAAAGCTAATGCATATTAATAATTTATTACATTTTAATAACAATTTTTTTTAATAAATTATTTTATCAACTAAATATTAACCGAATTTCGGACTTTTTAAAAGAAATAATTTTTTCATGGCTGACACATACTACGTGTAATTGTTGGCTGTTAAGTCAAAATTTATCGTGTAGTTTTATCCAATTTGTACGACTTGTAATAATTTCTTATTGGATCCTTTTTGTACTTTTATTACTTTTTTGTACTTTTAGATATTGAGCTGACAAGACAGACATCCTAGAAAAGAAAAGATCAAAATAATTGATCCAAATAATGACTGAAGCAGATCTTACTTTCCGCAGCGGTAACTTCACCCCAGCATTCAGTATGTTTTCAGTTAATTTTCTATTCAGTACTAACTTTTCAGGTTCACTGCATTCTACATTTCCAAAATGAGATTAAAAGTGAAACTTATCTTGAAGACAACAGATTTTTACTTTTCCTCATTTATACCCTAGGTATATAGGAAAAGGTATTATGTAGTACTCAAAATCCACATTAATTATCTGTTTCAGGCATTAGTAAGACCTTTTGAGTGTTTCACTAAGTTCCCTTTCTGTAAGTGTGTGTCTGTTATCAACGTAGCTCCCAAAGTATTTATGCTGGAAAGTTGAAACTTGGTACAAAATCAATCTATGGGTTAAGTTGTGCTGTCCACAAATTAATTTATTTTATGACGACATAACCGGCAATACTGAGTCAACAAAACTTTATAACACGCGCACAAATGCATCAATAGATATGAGATTTCAAACACTTATAAGTCATACATAGAACTAACTAATCAGCAAAGTTTCATCTCATTAGTAGCATTAGAGCATTTTTTTTTATCAAATAATACGTTTGTATAAGTTTTTTTTAAAAAAGTTGAAATTTGGTACAAGCATTTCCCCTTATGAAGTTCCGATTCAATACGACAAGTATATTTACGGTTTTGTTAAATCATAAACACACAAGCAGCACCAAACGAGGACAGTGACTGGATGGGTGACTGGCTGGGAATAAAAGGAATGCATTTACCATAAACGTTTCAGTGTACCTCGTACCCAATTTGTTTCTTAAAGGAGTTAGTAACCAATACATTATATATATATATATACATAATATTGTAATATTGCAATCATAGTCGAGCTAATACTAATAAAATGTTAAATAAATAAATAATGAAAAATAAATATTTAATAATAATATTAAAACTAATTCATAAAAGCCTTTTTTAATAGAGAATACATAATGAAGGGAACAGTGAATAAAATACATTTTCAATTAAAAAATAACTAATTATTAAAAATAAATATTTGAAGAGCAAATATTACTTACAGCGGATCTGTCTGTTAGGCATTTTTGTGAAAATTCAGCAAAAAAGTTAAATCTTTCACAACACCAAACAGATTTTTAAATATGTTGAGAATAATAAGCATAAAAATATATTACACTTAACATTCGACTTATCGTAAACTTTACATCTTTTATTCTTATTTCTTTAACATTAAACAAATTTTATTGCATGATTATCTTCTACAAGCAATATAAAAAAAATTAAACTATTAATAATGAGTTATTTATGGACTCCCAATTAATTAATAAAAACCTCGCGAACGCACAAACAAAAGCTATGCGTAAACATAAAATTATTTGATTTTGACATGATTTAATACGTGAGAATGGACAACAATGAGCAAATATTAAAATAACTATATTTCAAATTGGACGAATATGTTACTGTTTATAATGGCTACACTGCGTAAGTTTCAAATGAAGACATCAAAATCATTAAATTAATTCATGTTCATAAAATTAATAAAAATATTTATTTTTAAATGTTTCATAAACATTTATGAAGCAACTCTATTAATCACACTCCGAGCACATGTTTTTATAAGGCGAAATCAGCCAAATAAATACAATAAATCTACAATTAAAACATACCACGACTGATACTGTATATTTGTTAAAAAAGTTAAAACTTAATTTAAGAACTCAACTTGAAGACTTTAATTTATGAGACCATATTAGGCCACATCACATAATTATATCATAACAATTAAATTGTCAAAATACCATTAAAATTAAAAATTTTAATTTATGTGTAAGTAATCAAATAAAATAAGAAACAAAATATAACTAAATATACGAATTAAATGAGCAGTAATTAATAACACACAATTTAATAACAAATAAATCTACCTAACTACTCGAGTTTTCCTAAAAATTATTAGATAAATTTAAAAATTAAATAGCCGAGAGTACGTTAACTCTCTGCTATAAAATTTGGACTATTTGTACGAATGTAGGCCTGACGACCCCCCCTTCCTCTTCCCTCCTAGAGTTCTATTTCTATACTACAGGAAAAACATGGGGATACAAAACAAGGCATGAGGTAAACTAATTAGGTAATATATATCTTGCCAAATATATAAATATTTTTTTATTTATTAATACATTGTGTGAGTTTATTTATCTTACCTATTTATCTATACGTTATTTTCATTTGTTTATTTATTTCTTATATATATATAACTTTCTTATATTCTCAGGCTTGATCAAGTGGACTTTAGTTCTATAAAAAGTTATGATTGATTTATTCAATTAATATATTTCAGCTATCATTGTAGGCATCTTCAAAATCTATATATACAAACTACATTAATAAACTATTAAAATAAATAAATAAATAAACAAACACAATAAATTAATAGAAAGACTAGAAAAATCACAGCTTAAAAATAAAAATGTTACAGTCGGACCTCTATATAACGAACTTAAAGGTTCAAGAGAAAAAAATTCGTTATATAGAAATTTCGTTGTATAGAAATTGAAAAAATAAATATCTCTGTACTATTTTATGATATTTTAATGAATATATTGGATGAATAATAACCTCGCAGTTGCATATTCAGCAGCTTTTTCTTTTATTAGCGGTCCTGTCACAGGCATATTTTTGTCCCTTAACATTGTCACCCTCTGTAAAATTGCGTCATCAATGTCTTCATACTTGCATACTCGAGAACTTTTTTTAAATCGCCACTCATTTCGAATAACCTAAGTATAGATTCCCGATTTTTTTAAATTGTTGATATAGAACTAGGAGCGATTTTATGCTTCAGGGACAAGTCTTTGTTTTTGACTCCATCGTCAGAATCTTTTAATAAATTTATTTTTTCAGAAAGGGACAGCGATTTCCGTACTGACATTTTAATAAACTCGATTTACAAACAAATAAAAAGTTTCACAAACGAACCGATACCAAATTAAAACTGAAAGATTTTTAGTTCTATGCTGTGTTAATGCTAATTTTATAGAAAATTGTAAAGAAAGAGTTCGTAAAATTAAATAAGGCAGGGCGAGAATCAATAAATAATTGTTCTGGGAAATTACAGAAAAACAGAAGTGCCGTTTTGGTCAATTCCTTGAAAATTTGCGGGTCTTGTCTTTATCTTTATTTCTGGAAATGTTGTTCGTTATATAGAAATTTTTTTCGTTAAATAGAAACACTTTTAAACACAAAACTCAAGGGAACGTAAAAAATTCGTTACATAGAGACTTTCGTTGTATAGAAGTTATTTATAGTGTTTGTTTATTTATGTTAATAGTTTATTAATGTAGATGTAAACTTTCCAGTGCTACAAAGAACAAACTATTAACTTTCTTATTTGTATCTAACAAATTCTATTAATTTTTATTCTTATTTCCTAAATAATAAAACTTTTAGTTCATAGAAATTTAATTAATATTTTATAGAATAGCACACGATTATAATCAGTTGACAGCGAGGAAAAATACTGTTAAAAATCAGTAAGCACTTATCTCATTGGCTCTTTCGCATCATTTTCCCACGCTGTCAGCTGATAATAACAG
The DNA here is from genome assembly GCA_018340805.1 of Microvelia longipes. Lineage (NCBI taxonomy): Eukaryota > Metazoa > Arthropoda > Insecta > Hemiptera > Veliidae > Microvelia > Microvelia longipes. Next base: position 1,470,617 of record JACMZG010000002.1, read on the forward strand.
TGTGTTAAACTATAAATATTATACACTTTTATCATCACCACAATAAACTTTAACAAATCACTAAAACAAAATCAAAGCCCAAATATTCAATATAATTAAAGAGCTCATATTTAGTTACGGACATTAAATTCGAAATAAACAACAGCTACTATAATTATAAACCATTAATATTTATATTTTTTTACGTTTATCACAATTTTATCTTACGAGCAAACTTAAATAATTATCAATTCTTAAAGCAATTCAATAATTATTATCATTAATTAATTAAATGTTAATTATACTTTATTTATTACCGTCAGAACTTTGTGGAATTTAATTCACTCAGCAAATTTTACAAAGAATTATTTGTATTTGTTTTCATATATTTTTTATTTAATACTATTATTAATTTATAAACATTATTTATTTTAATCAAATCTATGCATTTAGTTTTTTTTATGCCAGTCATACTTTTATTTTGTTATCAAAGTCTATTATTATTATTATTAATGATTGGGGTTGGAGTCGAGGATAGACCCCATTTGCACTGCGACTGGAAGTCTATTGTACATCCCCTTAATTGGTCCAGGTCAGAATAATCCTTTTTCCCGGACTAGGTCTAGGATATGTTTGACCTGTGATTCATTGGTAGAGTCAAACTTAGTGAGAGTGCTGCTACCAAAGTTGGAGAACCTTTGAAAGGCTAGGGCTTCACATCTCAGAAGTATGTGAGAGGCAATTTCGGTTTCCGATTCATAAAGCCTACACACTGGGTTATCTTTAAAGATACCAATGGTATGGAAATGTTTTCTATATAATGGTGGTATGCCACTTATATAAACTAATAATATAGCAAACTGATAAGGTCAACAACCATGTGGCCGCAGAACGGCCACACGAAGGCGCGGGGGCGACAAAGCATCCCTCAGGGTTGACGCCGCATAGCGGGCAAAAGACCGAAAGCCTTTTACATATTTATTCTTAACAAAAAATAACTGTAAGGGAACTACTATAGAATCTTTATTTCCGCAACAATTGTTCTTAAAGATTATTTTAAACGTAAAGCAAATACTGAAGAAAACAGAAGTTTGACAAAATGGTATTTGCCATTTTCATCTCTCAACAAATTCTTTACAATAACAATTTCTTTCTCTCCATTTAAATTTTATTTCTTTATCAGGTTTATTTTCGTTATCAAAGAAATAAAAGAGAAAAGTTTTTCCGCAATAAAAGCAGAAGTAGAATAAATATTGTTTTATTCCTGTTAGTATCAGGTTGGGCTGTTGGTGACAGTTAGTAGACTTGCTGATATTCTACAACGGTACATTTTACTAGCTTTGTTGTTTATGAAACCTATATCAGTCGTTTTAAAAACAATTTATAAAGATGGTATTGTTAATAAGCCTAGTTTCGTTTTAAGGTAAGCAACAGTAAATGATGTGAGCACCACAGAGTTTAAAATGTAAAGGACTAACTGAAATACTCGTCCTTTGCGGGTAAAGTGATTTGAATGATTAGCCTAAAATATACAAGCACATGCTAGTCGTGATCGAACTGTGAGAGATCTAATTATCCAATAACCGATCTTTTTAAAAGGCATTTTTCCTTTTACTAATTATTTATTTAAATAATTATATTTTATATCAAAAAAAATGCAAAGGAAATTGTAATATATATTGACATCGTGTCAAATTATGATTTTATTATTTAAAATGTATTAAATTGTGTTATGAACTTATTCAAGAGTTATTATATAATTGTTACTATTATAAGAAGTTAATGAAGTCATTACAATTGGCGCAGATCGGAAACTGGTGAGTAATTAATTTTAGTTACATTATAACTAAGAATTACAATTATTTTACCATCAAACCTGTCACTTTAAAAAAAAAATATTTAATATAAAAAAATATATAAAATGGGACCGAAGAAACAAGGAACAAAGCAATCAGAGAGTGGCTCAGAGACAAGTTCTGACTCGGAGAAAATGTTAAATCGTACATCTCGTTCAATAGAACAACGTACAATAGAAGAACGGATGGCACGTTTTAGATTCCCACATTTCGATTCCAGTGAGGAAGACTGGGAATATTACTTACTTAGATTTGAAAATGAATTAAATATTCACGGGTTTTTATCTTCAATGGTACCTGATTCGGTTAGACGGCAATTGTTTTTATCAAGAGTTGGTCCTAGGAATTTTAAAGTTGTGGTTGATCATTTTAGGCCAACATTGGTAACTGCAGTTTCGTATAACGATTTAAAAACAGTTTTACAAAAATATTATACAAAGAGTACTTGCGTACTAGCTGAAAGGATGACATTCACTATGATGAAACGTAGAGAAGACCAATCAGTTACACAATTTTTAGTAGCTCTTAGAGCTCAAGCAGGAAAATGTGAGTTTGGAGAATCATTAAACGAACGTTTAAGAGATCAATTAATATGTGGTATTAACAATGAGTGTTGGCAACAAGAAGCATTAAAGACTCACCCATCCAATGATTCAACTTTAGAGGATGTAGAGAAAACGTTTATTTGTTTAGAGAAAGCGTACACTCAACAACATAGAATGAAGCACAACATAGAATGAAGCAACTGCAGGAGCCAGGCAGTAGTACAGCTTATCACACCACTGTTAGTAGAGATAAAAGACAGCAAGACACTTCTAGGAGACAATATGCTATAGTGAGGCTAGAAAGAGGAATCGACTGTCTAGGGTGTAGCCACAAATTACATCGGAACGGGGAGAAATGTCCAGCCCTTGGTCAGATTTGTACGGCATGTCAGGGTAGAAATCATTTTGCTCGTGCATGCCTCAAGACAGGAAGAGCAGTGATTAAAAGCAGAGGTCAAAAAGAACACAAAGAAGCTAAAAGAATTACTTGCTCTGACAAAGAAAATGATTCCCAAGAAGATTCTATTCGCGAAATAAATGCAGTATTAAAAGGCTCAAAGGGGTTTTTAGAAGTAGAAATAAATGGAAATACGATCGACATGCTCTATGATCCTGGAGCATGTGAAACTGTAATTAGCAAAGCGCTGTGGAGGAGGATTGGCTCTCCTAGGATAGAACCAACAAAAAGTTTGAAGGCATATACTAATGTCGACATTGAGACTTTAGGCAAAGCTGAAGTTACTGTAACTGCATTTGGACAGAAAAAGGTACTGTCAGTGTACGTAGTCAAAGCTTATGAAGTGCCTCTATTTGGGTTTTCGTGGACTTTGGAATTCGGTCTACCTTTGCCCCCAGGGTTACGAGTCTGTAGAGTTGAAGGAAAAGAGATAGATAAAAATGAAGAGATTGCTAAATTAAAAAAAGAGTACAAAGAATTATTTACAGAAGAATTAGGAAGAGTAAAAGGTTACAAAGCAAATATTCATATGAAGGAGGATGCAAGTCCAAAAGTATTCAAACCACGTCCTGTACCATTTGCTCTTAAAAATAAAGTAGAAGAAGAGTTAAAACGACTTGTGGATAACGGTGTAATTGAACCTGTGGATAAGACAACACCAATCGAATGGGCATTGCCTATAGTGGTGGCACCTAAACCAAATAATAAGATACGACTTTGTGCTGACTTTAAAGTCACTATTAATAAACACATTATCGTCGACAGACATCCTTTGCCTCGATATGAAGATATAATAGAAAAGCTAACTGGCGGACAAGAATTTACTACAATAGATTTAAGAGATGCTTACTTGCAGGTGGAGGTAGAAGAAAAGTGTAAGAAATATTTTGTGATTGCAACACACATGGGGTATTTTGTTTACACCCGATTAGCATTCGGAGTAGCATCAGCACCCAGTCTTTTTCAGGGCCTTATGGATTCAGTTTTATCAGGAATACCTGGGGTTGCTTGCTATCTTGATGATATTATAGTAACAGGCAAAACGAGAGAAGAACATATCAAGAATTTAAGGGAAGTTTTAAAGAGACTATTAGCAAAAGGCATGCGAGTAAAAGTAGACAAGTGCAATTGGCTAGAAAAATAAATTACATACTTAGGACACCGGTTAAATTCAGAAGGGATTCATCCAACGAATGAGCACGTTGAAGCAATAAAAAGATGCCAGCACCGAAAAATCAAAAGGAATTGCGATCATTACTAGGCAGCGTAAATTATTATAGTAGGTTTGTTCCCAATTTACAATCTACATGTTACCCACTACACCGTTTACTTAAAAAGTATGCTAGATGGGAGTGGAAGAAGGACGATGACAAGTGTTTGGAAAAAATCAAAGCGGCAATTTTAAAAACATGGAGCTTAACTCATTACGATCCAAATAAAGAGATTATTGTTGAAGCTGATGCAAGTGAAAATGGGCTGGGAGCAGTTTTACTACAGAGAGACGAAAATAAGATGGAGCGGCCAATAGCTTTCGCATCTAGAACACTACAAAGTGCTGAGAAAAGGTATTCAGCATTAGACAGAGAAGCCCTAGCAATTATATTTGCTGTTAATAAATTTCATCAGTACATATATGGACGCAAATTTAGTTTAAGGACAGATGACAAACCTTTAACGTATTTATTTGGTGAGAATAGTGAAATACCTAAGACAGCAGCAAACAGGATAACCAGGTGGGCACTGCAACTTGCAGCTTATTCATATCAAATTGAACACAGACCAGGTAAAGAAAATCTATTAGCAGACGTATTATCTCGGTTACCAAATCCAAAAGAAACGACGGGGGAAAATGAAACAAACAATAAGACATTAGATAACAACCTATTTCAAATGAGATTAGAGGATATGCCAATTACAAAAAGAATATTGCAGAAACGTACATTAGAAGACCATATTTTAGGAAAAGTGATACAGTATATGACTTCAGGCTGGTCTAGCAAAAAAGAAGTCCAGAACACCGAATTGGAGTCATTTTACCAAAAACAGGATGAAATATCATTTGAGAACGGAGTTCTAATGTGGCAAGGAAGAATCATAGTACCGCTATCATTAAGAAATTCAATTTTAAAAATGTTACATGCTGGCCATCCTGGAATCGTAGCAATGAAGTCAATTGCAAAGTTTCAGGTGTGGTGGCCTAATTGGAACAGCAGTATAGAAAATTTTGTGAAAGACTGTGGAAAATGTCAGCAAGTGCGGCCAAAAGATGCCGAAGCACCCTTATATTCATGGTCAATTCCACCTGAACCATGGTCTAGGTTACATATTGACTACGCAGGGCCTGTAGAAGGGCAACATTGGTTGATTGTGATCGATGCTTACAGTAAATGGCTAGAAGTGCTGCCAACTCAGTCCACAACATCAAAAAAGACGGTAGAGTTATTACGTACATTGTTTGGACAATTTGGAGTTCCACGAACAATTGTCTCCGACAATGGGCCTCAATTTACCAGTTCAGAATTTTCTGATTTTTGTAAGGGAAATAACATCACACACATTCGAGTGACGCCATACCATCCTAAATCGAATGGGTTAGCTGAACGAGCTGTAAGAACGTTTAAGGAGAGGTTTGCAGCTTCGGGGCCAGGTGATAAAAATTTAAGACTAGCTCAGGTATTAATGGCGTATAGAAATGCCGTGCATACATTAACAGGTAGAAGTCCTGCAGAAATTTTGTTTGGAAAAAGGCTGAGAACATGTTTGGATTTATTAAAACCAAGTCTGGAAAGTAAAATGGATCAAGAGCAAGTAAAACAAAAATGAAGGCACGATCAAAGATCAAAAGAAAGGAAATTTGAGGTTGGTGATGCTGTTTGGGTGCAGATAGGAGGAGGAAAGGGTTTCGTTGCTGGGGTAATAACAGCTTGCACTGGCATGTTGTCATATCAGGTTGAGGTCGATGGGGTTCTAAAAAGAATACATGCTGATCAGATGAGGAGTAGGAGTGGGTCGGAACAGGAGCTTGAGAGGGGGAGTAATGTAATATATATTGACATCGTGTCAAATTATGATTTTATTATTTAAAATGTATTAAATTGTGTTATGAACTTATTCAAGAGTTATTATATAATTGTTACTATTATAAGAAGTTAATGAAGTCATTACAGAAATGATCGATTAAGACATGTATATCTTATAATACGCCACGTAAGTTCCTTAACTTAGTACAACAAAGTTGTATCTTTGTCAAACAAAGTTGTATCTGTCAATTTATGTTAGGTTTTTTGTATTATCTATTTTTGATACCTTGTTTTACCTTCTATTTTGATATATTGTTTGTACTGTTTTTAGTTTTGCCCTGAATGATGGCTACATTATAGTCGCCGAAACGTTGGCTAAGTTAATATATTTTTTCTACCGAGACCGATTACCCGAGTTGAGTGAGGTGTATGAACTGTATATATATATATATATATATATATATATATATATATATATATAATATATACACACACACACACACAAACACACACACACACACACACACACACACACACACACACACCACACACACACACACACCATATATAATATATATATTTACATATACAACATACACATATACATATACACACATATACACACATACATATACATATATATACAGGCTGGCTAGGTGACCTCTGAAAATCAACGAATGTATTTACTGTTTGAGGACGAGCGAAGCGAGTCCGAAGAGAATAAATTAACTTATTTGTATATTCTGAGCAAAGCGAGTCAGATTCAACTTTAATTCTTGCAAATATATTATTTGCCAAATATTAACTAAAAATACAATTACAAGATACCAAATTTGAAATAAGAATAATGACTTAAGATCAGAGCGGAGGGTAAAAATAGATTTACCATCACTGGAACCTTATTTATTGTAAATCTTGATTAAAAACAAAATATAAATGAAAGATGATATGGAGCGGCAGTTGGTAGACATAAAACCCAGACTAATTTATCAACTCCTTTGATAGAACAAAACCTTATTGTTAAGTTACCTACACTGTCGTAATCACTTTTCAATAAGATGCCGTTTCAATCATAGATAAAGGAGGGTTTCGTAAAACTAGCCGAAACTTCCGCTTCTTGAGTTACCGGAAACCTTTCCAGTTTCCGAGTCAGCAAACGTTGTAAGATTTCCTGTATAGCTTATCCACACACTCTTACTAATCCTTCTTTACTTTATACATCTAACGTGTCTCATATAAAAAAACAAGTGCAACACTTAACAAAAATATTAATTTTCTATAGATATCATCAAAGGATATCGTATTATTCTAAAAGTGTCTACAATTTTAGCGAATTTTCATCATGAAAATTGAGCTTGAGGTTGTTTGGATGACGGAAGTTGAGGGGGGGGGGGGAGCGATATATATATATATATATATTATATATATAATATATATATATATCTGTGTGAGTGTGTGTGTAGTAGCGTTTCTACTTTTCGATAACTCGATTTGTTAAGTTCAGGGTAGAGGGTTGGGGAGGTAGTTTAGAAGATGTGAATCAACATTTTGTTCCCCTTGGTTAGCCTACTATCTGTCCCAGACAGACAGGACAAAAATGGCTCTCACGGAACTACGTGAACTGTTTTTCCCTCGCAATATTACTTCTCTTCGCTATAAATACAGATATTCATCTGAGGTATAAATGTACCTCGAAAGTTAAATACAAATATACCTCGACTTTACCTCGGGAGTAAAATGGATTAGATCTCTCGACTTTCACCTAAACCAACCGAAAAATAGCATTCTTCACTCCCTTGATGTATAAGTAACTATAATTTTGCCATAATTACAATTAATCTATCTAGAAACAAATAATTTTTATTAAGCTAAAAACTTATGCAGGACTAAAATCATAACGTAACACTTTTATAAATGAATCGGCAATTAGGGCAAAAACAAAATAAGCTGGGTTCTGACTTTAGTGTAGCACTTTACCCATAGAAACTGGTAATCTTTTGCCTAATCTTTTGCAATTCCTTCAAAAGTAAACAAGCACACAATGTCATGACTATAGGCTAATCTAAGATTTTAACTTGATAATCCTACACTTTGATAAGTTGTAAATATTTTAATGGTGGATTTTGTATTAACATATTAGGAGGTAATAAACAAAAAATTCTGATTTTCTTAAACAAAGAAAATTAAAGAAAGAAAACACCGTTAGTATGAGCTATTTAAAGAGAAAAATATTCATGCTGACATAAAGTATCTAATGTTAAGTTGGCTAACCTTGGTTAAAGCTTACGTAAGAATATCAAATTACAGTTTTTGGTCTTAAAAAGTAATGTTAAATAACATTGACATAGATATAACTTCGTGTAAATCAAATAAGAGGTTTAGTTCAAATCACATACACTAGGAAGCAGGGGCGTAACTGCGATATATATATATATATATATATATAATATATATATATATATATATATATATATATATATATATATTTGATCTCCCCCCACCTTAACCACCGACCTCATATGCTTTTTTTTTATTTTATTTTTTCTTCGATAATTCGCAATATGGTCAACGCAGAAGTGTCTTAATTTTTGTATGAAAGTTTTATTTTTCCTAATTTATTAATAATACTTTTAACACTAAAATAAAGCTCTAATAAATTTAACAATAATACGAACCATTTTTCGCTTATCAAAGACTATATCTTAAAAAAATAACTTGAATAAAATATAATAAATTACTACACTTGAGAAAACTGAAATTAAAGAGTTAAATAGGTCAGAACAAATTTCCTACATTAAAAGTTTCAGATGTATGGCCCAAATTATTTTAAAAAGTTTTCCCTTGAAATCAAAACTTTTAATAGAAGAAAATATAAAGAATTTCTTTCTCTTTTTCCTTACGAGGAAAGGCAATAAATATAATTTGTTAGATTGTCGACCAAGCGAAATAAACCATTAAACCACCCTTAGATAGAAAATATTGATAATTTCATACGAAAAAGATAATTAAATAGGCAACAAAAAATTCAGTAGATAAGAGGGGGTCATTACTCTTCAGACCCTTCGCAAACTCGAGCTGAAAGGGAAAATAAAGGATGGCTCTAATCGTAAAAAGAAGACGAAAAATTTGGACCTTTCAAGAAAGAAAGAAATCAACAAATCCATACCCTGATAAGCGCAGAGGTTTTACAAGTTAGGTGATTAGACTTTACTTAAATCATCACTTATTTATTTAAAGCTGTAAATCGAAAGAGAATCACAAATGAAAAGTTCTTTAAATTCATGGCGAAATTTTTAAAAGATTAAGAAATTTCAACAATACTTGATAAAAAAGATTGCAATATCATAATATTGTAAGTTGTATCCTTGTTATAATTCCTTATTGTATTCAATGATAAAGTTAGGGGCTTTCTTTTAGGAAAATTTAGGCCCGTATTCAAAGACATTTTCCTTACCTAAACCTAACATGTTCCTTAGCCCTTAAGGAAAATGTTAGGTTTACAGTTTAGGTAAGAAAAATGTTATGTCTCCTTAAGGAAGCCTTAAGGACAATGTTAGGTTTAGGTAAGGAAAATGTCTTTGAATACGGACTTATTTTTTTAAGTTAAGAGACGTATCTTTTTTCTTCTGGTTACTTTGGATGCAGTAGGCCACTGACAATGTCAGTGTTGTGGCGCCACTTAACAGCAAGGATATTTTACAAACTTGCTGAAACAATCTTTTAACCCTCCACCTTGTGATCAGACCCTGGGTCAAAGCCTAGCTGACAAAGTCATTTTAAACTTTAGCATCTATTACTATTAGCTTCTCTGTTGTCAAGTACTTATTGGTAGCTGCTGATGACTTTATATTATTCTAGACCTTCAATTTCAGTGTTTTAGTATATTCTTATAAAAACAGATTAATTACACAAAAGTCCTATATTTTTTAATATTTAATAATTAACTAAGCTTTCGACTAAAAATTAGTTATCATCAGAGTTTAACAATATAAATTAAAAAATAAAAAAAACAATTTTACTAACTACTTCATATTGCACCTTAGTATGGTTTGGTAAGCTATAAAAAAGAAACTCTTTAATGTATATTTTTATCTTAATATAAAGTAATATGATCGATGTGAGATCAATTATTTCATTTGCTTGTATTTTTCATAGGAAATATCTAATAACAATTTCTAACGTTTTTTTTATCTAGGAAAAAGCATTTGTTATCTATAAATAAAATATAGAAATAAAAAGTGCTTGGAAGGGTAAGAGCAAAAACTAATAAAATTGATAACCCACCCTAACTTTCACGGTTCTTCAAATAGGGGTTAGGACCAATATAGTTTTTTGAGTTAACACCACATAAAGGAGAAAAAACTCAACCTACCCAAGGAAAGAACCTCATTCTATTCTAGACACTAAAGTGGTTCCCCGCACACCCTAACAGTAGATCATATAAACTCTTGTTAAAAGAATGATATTGGACACAAAGAATTTCAAAAACTTAGTTTTAGTTCTACCTAAAAGTTAATAATAAAATCAAGAAATATCTAAATTTGAATAAATTGTGAACATCAATAAAACCATTTATATATCTAAGGTTTGATCATCTAAATGCAAACAGATTCTTACGGAGGACATAGATTACACAATCTAAAAGTAAAGAATAAGTCAGAAATAATTTTAGCCACAGTATTTGCTCTACAGGAAATCCACATTTCTTTATATGACTAACATTAGTTGCTAAACCTTTTCCAGTATAGACTCTGTTTAGATATTTTTCAAATAGGTTCATTTTATAGTTATGAGAGTATAAAATATTATTGAATGACAAACATATCAGACACATTATGTGATACCAGAGACCTTTTATTTTCTAAATTTGTTTTGTTTTTACTATCTAGGAAGCTGTTTAGGTCCTTACTTTTTCAAGGGGTTCGCTGAAAGTGGTTGTAAAGGAAAGCATAGATGCTAAGGAATTCTTTAGCAAGACTGAATTTCAACTCGGCAATGTACTTAACACGGGCCTTTTCCTAAATTTACTTATGGACAGGAAGTAATAATACCATCACGAATGAAAGAACGAAAAGCATCACAGAGCGATAGACTAAAGAAATAATTTAACAAAATATAAAAAAAAAATAATGAAGAATATGAAAGACAATCAATATAAACAACAGAGATAGACTATGGGCTGTCTGTTGTGATATTTTTCAGTAAATGTATTTGCACCGACTAAGTAATTTAAGTTGAAGAATAGGTCACAGAACTCAATATATGTTAATCTAAACATGGCATTGAAAGAGGCATGCTAAACCTCTGATAGAAAATAGTGTGTAACCTTATGAGTCATAGTCCAAGAATTTTGCGTCAAATCGACAGAAGAGCCGCGGCATTCCTGTTCTCGTAACCATAAGGTTTCGGATATGTTTCTGCCATAAGGCAGAAACATATATGTATATATATATAATATATATATATATATATATATATATATATATATATATATATATATATATATATATTATATATATAATATATATACACACACACACACATATATATATATATATATATATATATATATATATATATATATATATATATATATATATATATATATATATATACTACCACTACTACTATTGAGGTTCCTAAATTTTGCCTAAACTCAAGATGAACTTAATTTTCATTTCAAGTAAAAGATCTTTTACGAGTACCTGACATCGCACAGGCTCACGAAACCACCGGATAGGAATAGAACGAAAAATAAAAAGTCTCTCCACAGTTAAAGATTTTATTCAAAGTAAAGCAGAGCGCTTTCGACCTAACAAGAGGTCATCATCAGTGCCTATTAAACAAATAAGACAAAAAATTGTCAAAACAAACTTATACGAAAAATTACAAAATTAAACCAAAGAAAACAGATAAATTACAGAAATGGAGTGATAAATAAAATATAAATAAAAAAAAAAAAAAAAAAAAAATAATAATAATACATAAAATATAAGAAATTAATTAATTAAAAAATGAATAATAGAAATATTACCGTTGAGGCGAGATAAGTGTGAAAAAAAAGGTAGTTTTAAATATAAAACAGAATCAAGATGGTTTGAGTAGGCTTGTAACAAGACACATACTGGTGGATGCAGGGTGAGGCGCCCGTAGTAGCGCATTGATAAGTGGCGTTCGCTCCCCTCTTTCGTTCAAATTAAGATCACCAACAGTGTCCTGACTTCTAAATATTTCTAAGTTCTCCAAAAAGTTCAACTTGCGACCTTTATCACCGTAATGAACTATGCAAGCTTTATGCGGCGCGTTCACGTGGTTTCCAGAGATAAGGTGTACGTAGAATTTGCTGGAAGTTCGTTTCAGGTGCTCTGAAAGTCTTCAGCAACCGTAAGACTCTTAAAACCTACCTTAGTAATGTTAAGGGCCCGATCCCTATAGAATCGCGCAGTGGAGTGTATAAAGTCCAATGTGGGAGTGCCAAGCTGAAGTACTTAGGCCAGACCGGAAGGAAACTAAGCACAAGACTTTCAGAGCACCTGAAACGAACTTCCAGCAAATTCTACGTACACCTTATCTCTGGAAACCACGTGAACGCGCCGCATAAAGCTTGCATAGTTCATTACGGTGATAAAGGTCGCAAGTTGAACTTTTTGGAGAACTTAGAAATATTTAGAAGTCAGGACACTGTTGGTGATCTTAATTTGAACGAAAGAGGGGAGCGAACGCCACTTATCAATGCGCTACTACGGGCGCCTCACCCTGCATCCACCAGTATGTGTCTTGTTACAAGCCTACTCAAACCATCTTGATTCTGTTTTATATTTAAAACTACCTTTTTTTCACACTTATCTCGCCTCAACGGTAATATTTTATTTATTCATTTTTAATTAATTAATTTCTGTATATTTTATGTATTAATTTTTTTTTTTTTTTTTTTTTTTTTTTTTTTTTTTTTTTTTTATTTATTTATATTTTATTTATCACTCCATTTCTGTAATTTATCTGTTTTCTTTGGTTTAATTTTGTAATTTTATGTATAAGTTTGTTTTGACATTTTTTGTCTTATTTGTTTAATAGGCACTGATGATGACCTTTGAATAAAATCTTTAACTGTGGAGAGACTTTTTATTCTTTCGTTCTATTACGATGGACTCCATTTATGCTCATTCTCAAACACCGGATAGGATTTCCATCCATCGCATAAAAATCATAGAGTCCCTGACTGGAATAGAACTCGCGCTGCCTGGGTGGCAGGGACACAACTGCGCGCAAACCTCCTGTACACACTTTATATGCACGAGATTATTTTTATATATTTATAATCTTTTAAACACTTCAAGAAAATAAATAGTTATTAATGCAACATGGGATGGAAAAAACGTTTACAGCTTAAGTTTAAGTTTTTTTCTCATGCAAATCCAAAGGACATAAAGTCGACAAGCTGAGGTAAATAAACTAGTTAGCTCCAGAGGCTTGCCAAAGGAAATTACTAAAATTTGGCTCCCGATCACCTATCTCTTTGGACTATCTGTCAACTAATGCTAATAGATATTTTAAAAAATAAGATAATGTTATATGTGTAAAGCTGTAACTTTAGGGAACAAGTTTTATAATAGTTATGACAAACGTGTTTAATGAATTTATGAGGTAATTAGTATGATATACTGCCAAGTCTGCAATGTCTTGCTAGTCTGCAAATGAGTCTAGAGAGGGGGAGTCGCGGGGTCGGTTAATCAGACAAAAGTATCGTTCTATTCCCCGCTTTGATTACCATTTTTTCTCAAGCTTTGTTTAGATTTTTGTCAACTTTACCTAGAGAGTGATGAAACTTCTTAACTCTCAAATCATTCTTTTTTTTTGTACCACCATTTAAGGATAAATGTTTTAATTTTGTAACCATTATTTTTTGTTTTCTTCATAAATAGCTCCTAAATTTTTGTCATACCTAAATTAAAAACTAGCAAAGATAAATACATTTATTTTGCTTATATCCAGATAAAAACCAAAAAATCTATATAAGGCCCAAAGAATTGATCAAAGATTGAGTTGGGACCTTTTTTGCTTAATTTATTATCTATTTGTACTATTTTATTGTTTATAGCAAAAATAATTTGTTTTGTATTGTATTGTATTAAACTAAAGTAAATATTAATCTGACTTTTGTGAGCCAATGAGTTATGCTGTTGCTTTCAACTCCCTCTGGAGGGAAATAGCATTTAAGGTGCATGTTAGACTACAATGATGTAACAAAATTGTGCAGTAGAGAACTTACTGCTCCAAGAGTTAATTAAATATTCCTCTACATACAAAACAAAAGATGTTGAGTCTACATCAGGTAATTGATAATAGAAAGAATTAATGTACATTTCCTAATAAAGTTTCTTAAAAAATGTTAACATTTATTATAGGAAATAAATGAGAACACTAAAAAAAAATAATAAAACTTACATATTTAGGAACCAAAAGGATGATAATTATAACGCTTGGTATCCAATATTAATAAATTAATCACTTACCTAAAACATACAAAATAAATAAACATTAATAAATAGGTACTATTTATCATAAACATGAAATTACTAACAACAAATAAGAAATAAAGAAAAAGGTTGTTTGTAATTTACTTTGATCGTTATCTCTGATAATATTATCAAGTAGATGGACTTCGTTTAGTGTAGACTTCCTGAATTAATGCAGAATTAACTTTTGTTCATAACAATCTATCTGTTTCAGAGATATTGGATGTTGTAATATTTCAGATATAATATATAGAGATATGCCAAGTCAAATGTCCACCATATTTTAACCATGCTATTATTTTAACCATGCCATTATTTCTCCCCTTATCTAGACGAGCAATTATTCTTGGCCCTTTAAAAGAATGGTCGTTATAAATAAATTGTGAACACGTCGAGCTGTAAAACCCAGAGTGGCAGAAGCTATAGAGGTGGCAAAATATGCCTTTACTGAGTGAATAAAAATGACAATTTACTAAGTATTTGATTCCTCTTAAATATTTACTAAGTGGATTAGGAAAGGATAAGATTATGTAATAAATATAATAAACACATATATAATACAAATATAACACAAGATATTAATTCCAGTTTAATTGGTTTAATAAAATAAACTATTTCATTTAATAGGTGACGTATATAAATATAAGTGCACAGCTTAAGGTTAAAATACTTTATGACTCATATCAGTGGAAACAACTTCAAATATATATATATTCAAACTAAATTATAATTACATTACTTTAATTTAAATTTTATATTTAATAAACTGATTAATAATATCACAGCTAATTGAAGTTAAAACGGATTGAAGTCATTAACAGACATATGTAGAATATTGGGCATGGTTATTAAAGGTTGGTAGGCCTGGAACAAAGGGATAAGGCAAAGGGACTAAATGGTCTGATTCCGGTGTTGGTGACCCTTCTGTAAAAATACACTAGCTCTGGCAATCAAACGGCTATTACTTAACAACAACATAATTTAAAAATCATTAGCTAAGAATGTTTTATTCGGTATTTATTCTTCTTTTGATCTTATAAAACATTATTTTTGGGTCTTATATAAAACCTCATCCGGGAATCTTATAAAGCTTTATCCGTCAATCTTTATCCACGAATCAAAAAACTTCACCCGTTAACATTACAATTTTTATCCGAGGACCGAAAAAGCTTTTTACATGACTATGTATATATATTTTAAAACTTTAACAGTATAATAACTAGATTATGGTGTTAGCAAAACGTCAAGAAAAATATTAGAAATGGTTTATCGTCACTCAAATGTTTTACAGATTTCAAACCCTGTCAGATATTAAAGTAATAAACAAAACAAATCGATGAACTATAGGAATGGTTACTAAATAGTAGTAACTACAATTTTCTTCATTATTATAATAGTTTTTACATGATTTTACTTATTTAATAGTTTTTGCAGATTGGTTTTATTTTTAATAGTTTTACATGATTTACTTATTTTTAATAGGTTTTTACATGATTTTACTTATTTTAATAGTTTTTACATGATTTTACACGAATTACAAAAACAAACAGATTCAGAAAAAATCTGAAGAAATCATATTTACCACCCAAATCTTATTTAACAAAAATGCACACCTCCTCCCACCTTTTAAAACGTCTTTATACTTGGCAAAGTCATCTTTCATCACGAAAATTACTGGGAGGGTGAAAAGGGGAAGGATCCAGTGGGCACCAATACTAGATAATTAAAGCCAGTGGGCATTTTTCATGCCGGTTTTGCTGACAACAAAAGCTGACAGCCGTTTTATAAAGGCGTTTTTGGGTTGAACAAGTATTGATTGTTAATATAAATTATAATGTATTTAAATCAGTATGAGAGTTAGATGATTTAAGATAGAAAAGATAACAAATTATGAGTATTCAAATCTAAAACGCTAATTTTACACAAAGAGGGCACTAAAGAATCAAAAGATTCAACTTTGTTGATCTTTACATGGCTTTTTCAAAAAAAGGATCACATATTTTGTACTTCTAAAGGTTTTTATAAAACAGATCACTTTCAAGAAATTCCTTCAAAGAAAAACGACAAAAAAAGATTAGACGTTAGCAAAACAAGGAAAAATAAGGATAAACAAGGATATCGATCGGTACCCAATAGGATGCAGTGCCACAAAAAGGTACTTAGTGCGACAAGGATGTGGTACATCGGCAAGGTACTCCATGAGTGCCTTTCCTGTGAGAAAATATAAACTCAAATGCCTCTTAACTATTTTATATTAACGCTAAAATTATTTATAAAATCATTTTTTTAGATAAGAAAAAGAAAAACTTATAGTAAAAATATATAAATGGCTCATAAATAACACTTGGTTTATAATTTTCGCTATTAGCTGATAAAGAATACACATACGATAATATAATCGTTAGACATATAAATAATAAAGTGTTTTTATTTCTCTCATCGGATACTGAACATAATTTTTATTCTTAAACCCCTCGGTCCCTAGTCCCGAGTTAAGTAGGAAGTCTCTACAGTCGTTTACATTTTTAAAATAATCATCTTAAAAATAATTTAGCGTCAGATAACTTATTCTACATAGAATGCATTTATTTGAATTAAATTCTAACAAATTAGGTAAAGATCTAGAACGTGTTTCATAAACGTTCTGCTGATTCACTTATCTCAGCCCGTTTTATCATTTTACCAATACAGTATATGAATTGTATAATATAGTACATCGAATCTGCTGATTCACTAATCTCAGCCCGTTTTATCATTTTACCAATACAGTATATGAATTGTATAATATAGTACATCGAATCTGCTGATTCACTTATCTCAGCCCGTTTTATCATTTTACCAATACAGTATATGAATTGTATAATACAGTACATCGAATCTGATCCAACACCAGAAACGCTCTTTAGTGCTTCTGGTTCTCTTTAGTGTAGATATACTAGTTACATTTCACTGTTACAATACACTGTGTGATAAAATCATGGAAGTGAATATTACCAGTAATGTCAAGGTCCAAACTAAATGATAGAACCGATCTGCTGTATTGTCAGATTTAAACAGATTGGCAAATATAAGTGTGTGTATGTCTTTTGCATAAATATATGATTATATCCAAAAGATATTTAGAATTGCGAACTGGAATTTCAACATAAAACGAGTATCGTGTATCTGGCCTGAATAAAGTTGGCTCAAAACAGTTAAATACGGATAAAAGAGGAGAGAGCAAATCATGGACATCCGCAAAGCAGAAGTTCACCTTTGGCAGACTCCTTCATCTTAATGGTCTTGGCGAAGAGGCGTCTTTCACAAAATTTGATCTCAAGATACCCAATGATTATAATAAATAGTAGACTAAAGGACGCTCTAACAGATACAGAGGACTCCAAAACAATTTTATGTAATTTAAGTTACTCTCTCTTTTATTTAGCTGCATTTAAATTCACCAGAAATATTGCTGTGTTGAAGTCAGTTTAACATTATTTTTATATGTAGAGAAAGATCAACTGGAAAAAAGGATAGCAGAGAGAACCAAATGTTTTGCATCTTAATAAATAATTCAGTAGATGTTAGTAATGCACGCGAGTGTGTGTATTGAGAAATAAGTATGTTTTTTTAAGTAAGCCTTAGCTGAGTAAGTGCAAGAGAACAAATACTTGGGCTAAGTCTGATTCAAGTTTTTTTACTTGTAAGGACAGTTCAAGAACCTGTCTTTCTCTTCTAACCAGCACTTTACTAGAGACTCTATTTAAAACTTTTAGCTTTACCACTAAAGGGGAAGGTAAAAAGGACATAACTGGATTTATCTCTGGTTCTAGAAGTCAATCAACATAAGAAGAACAAATGAGAATTTGGCGGCGAGTAAATGAGTACTCAATATGATCTCTACACTTTTTGCTTCGCCTCTAAACATTACAATACGTCAGTAAGTCACAATGAACAAAATAATTGGTCCTTTTTGTTCATAACAACTGAACAATGATTGTTTTTGCCTATTTTTGATTTTTGAAGTAATAATAGCGTTACGTGTATTTGGAAAATGGGCATAATATAAGAAGTTAATAATAGTGCACTTCTCTTACCCTTATGCTTACTTGTAGCACATGACAGACCTTATTGAAACAAATTTTCTACAATATTCGATCAAATATTCGGTATCAAACATTCATAGCAAACGTTAAATAAAATCTTAAAATAATACTAATATAGAAGGACCGTAAACACACTTTAATTCCACTGATAACGCGAAAGCCTGTTTACTGGTGGTCTGAAGTAGGGGTACCACCCTAACAACAAAACTATTTTAAAATTATTTTATAAATGTGTTATAAATATCCACAAATAAAGAAAGATCTTAAAATACTTTTGTATATTAAAAACAAATTAACTAGTCTTGGCAACAAGATAAGAAATAAAACATTACATAAAATATTAAATCATTTGAAACACCTTGCGTAGAACCGTAAAAATTATGATCATAGTAAATGCACAGGCAGTGAGTAATGTACCCGTATTTTTATAATACGGGAAAAGTAGGTAATTGATTACAGATGAATAGTATAAATCACTAGTATTGTACACTAAAATGTACACGACGACAGTACATGTTTACAACTTCAAATTATACTTTTAGTTGAAAAGATAATTTAAAAAAGATATGTAAAAGAGTCGTAAATGCTAATAAAAAGCACTTAAAAGAAAATGTTTTAGGAAAAAAATTAACAAAAAAAATAGCGAAAAATTTAGCAAAGAGAACATAATAAACAGCTGCCTACCCAGTTTTAATTAAAACTAAATATTCAACATAATTTTTAGACTCAACCTGGATGTTTTCTTTGTATTACCCTCTCTCTTCTATTGGTAGGGTAGAGAATTAATTTTAACTAATAAACATTTAGGAATAAAGAGGAAAAAATTATGTAAATATCTTGCTAAAATTAAAAAAGTTTAACAAGAAAATTAAAAAAGTATGTGTTAGAAATAAGAACTTAAGATGTAATAAGGGTTTAATAGCCTACTAAATGTTATTAAATACAATAAGTTTAATTATCTCTCGGAATTAGATAAAAAAACACTAGACATAAATCATATCAGCAAGAGCTAAAACAAATCGGGTACGGGGTACTTCGCAACTTTTCCTCATCATATCGCAATCGCTACACTCATCCTCTTAGCTTCGGACTTACTTCGTTCGTTCTCAGAATACACAATTCGCCGAATTTATACTGCGGTATGTCCTCGGACTCGCTTCGTCCGTCCTTAGATGTTAAATAAATCCATTTTATTCTCAGCGGTCACCTATACAGTTCTGACCATGCACAACTTTTATGATCCAACAAATATCATAGATATACTTGTCGAATTTGTTGAAACTTAGAGTACTTATTTATTACGTAAAGGTATACACTTGTACCAAATTTAAACTAAATTGTTGAATCATTTACTGAATTTTTAAAAACGCAATTCAATAAAAATTGAACTAATGCTGATAATGAGATGAAACTTGCCTAATATGTTAGTCTTATACATGGCAATATACGAACCAAATTTCAATCTGATCACATAAGTTTTATAATTTTCCTAAATTTTCTTTGTCATAAAAAAAATGTTTGAATAGCACAACTACAAGGGTAAAGTGATTTTTGTACAAAGTTTCAACTCTCTAGCATAAATCCACAAGGAGCTACGATGATAACAGATACACACACACACACATACAGACAACTTTGTGAAAACTACTTAGGAGGTCATAAAAACACCTGAAAACTCTGGTGACATCCCGGTTTCAGATTTTTTGCAAACACAATTCTTTTTCTATACCTACCTACCTATGGTGTAAATGAGAAAATGTAAAAACATTACAATTTTACTTCATAAAAAAAATTGTCTAACTAATTTTACTTTAATATCAATATATGTACTCCATTTAAAGAATTTTCATAACCATTTAAATTAATTAAACAAAAAGGTTATATTTTCTTAGAAACTGCCAAAAACAAAAGGGTAACACTTAAATGGTTATCACTTAATATTATTGTAAAAAAAGAATTTGTGATAATATTCCCAAATTTAATTATTTTTATGATAATAAAATTATATTATTTTTATATTATATTAGTGTTAAAATATCGGAACTATTTAACAGCAAACTTGACAGCTAAAAAATCAGTATATAGTTTTTATGCCTTCTCAATCTATAAACTCGCGTCATCTCAAATCCGCTGGTTATATTTGGAAAATTCAAACAGGAAGGAATCCGGAAATTAACGCAGAAGTATTGCCTTACCAGAAGTTATACTTCTTTCAATCGCCCTCTTTTTAGCAAAACTAGAAAAAAAAACATTACCAACCCAAATAAAATGCCAAAAAATATTCTACTATGATCTCTCCAGAAGATTTCCTCTACTCATGAAAACACATTAATTACGTAGTAAAAAATATATAAATAACTCTTAAAACTAAACCAATAGGTTTAAAATTCTGAAATAATTTATATTAATAGCTAAAAAGACCCAGTAAAAGCCCAAATTTTTGAATGTAGTGCATCTCGGCATTTAAGGAGCCAAAATTAAACATGCACTTAGATTTTATTCATATTTCAAATCGTCCTAGGCAACTTTAATCAATTGTTAAAACTAACCTAACCGTTTAAAAAAATTACATGCGTGGCTAAAGAGCCTTATAATAAGGCCAAATAATCGAATCTAGTGCCCGCCTAATTTTAAAATTAGGCGGGAGTAATATGAAATGCACCAGTCCCCAAATGGGGCGCTGGCGCGTGTTCTGGCAGTTCAAACACAGATTTGTGTTAGCGACAAGCTCTCAGTGTTTCTTTGTTTAAGAGGGGGTAGTATATAAAGTGGTTGATTGAGGCATTGTGTTTAGTATGCCTCATGATTTCGTGTTGCCTGGTCACTAATATTTGGGTCCAGAGAACAGTATAGAAGCAGTGACACCGGTGGACACGGACGATTATATCGCGTGTATTCACGACTTCAAGTACGAGGAGCGAGGTAAAGTGAAAAATTAGTAACTTATTTTTTTATTATAAAAAAAGTAAGTAATCAGTAACTAATTAAGTAACTGAAAAAATAATATATAAATCACAGATTGTGAATATGTCAAATTATTTGCATTCCGCACGAGTAAATATTAAAAGTGGAGAAGGGATTTAATGTGCACAGAGTACATACGTACACTTAAATGAGAAAACATTGAAATAAAAGAGAACTGCTTATATTCTACACCAAGGATCTTGGAGTCTTACGTCTCATTTAATCCTACTCTTATTTAATCATAATGTCACCAAAGAGTATATCACTACTACAACAGTTATATGCTCTTTATAAAAATATGGATTTATATACAATATACTATATTTAATTAGTAAGTGATAATTAATTATAGACTTACCATGAAGTGTAATAGAAAAAACTAGTGCGAAGGTACTTTTTACCCTAATGTTAGAACACTCTTCTGGGGGCCTTGCAGGTAAGGTTGAAAACAACTGAAATCAAATGTGCCAAAAATTTGTTTGTTTCAAATTTTACACGTAAAACATGTGAAGTGGTCACAGTACTTGAAGTAAACACTCAGGTAAGGAGTTACCTTTACAACATGAAGGGTTATTGTTTGAAACTATGTCACATAGCCCTTGTCTAGATGCCCTTCCCCCACCCTATTATCCCTCAAAGTACCCAGTCGTAGGGAGTACACGACACAATGAGTACTCTATTGTATCAAATAGGAAGTACTAAATCATTCATTGTTCCTGCGTCTAGATATACATTTACTATCTATTCAATACTGAACTAAATCAATTGATTCTATTCGATTTGCTTTCCGTGTTTTGATTGTTATTTCCGAACAATTTCACTTGAATCTATTTGAAAAAATAAAAACCACCAATTTTTTTTTCACCTATTGTAATTTTAGAAGTCTGTTATTGTAGCAAAGAAGTATGAGGTCAAGAAAAGATGGCTCTCATAACGAAATTCACTCCACCATTTATATCCATCATATTATCATTATCGTTATATTTTAAATCATTAGTTGATTTGACGGAGATTTTGTGGTATAGTCCATACTATGATTTTTAACAAAAAAAAAAACACACTAGAATAAAAAAAAACAATTAATTATATTGTCAACCACAATAGTATATATTTTAATCATGTGAATATATATTTTGATCATGTGTTATTGATTAAAATATATATCATATATCGCACCGAGCCTGTGCGATGTCAGGTACTCGTAAAAGATCCTTAACCCTAAATGAACCTGGGTTTAGGCAAAATTTAGCACCCACAATAGTAGTTTATATTAAATATACAGTTTTTAAGCATAATATTGAACATCGGAGGATGGCTGATTCAACAAAATCATTCAGTTAATATCAGTACAAAATTTCATATCTGCAACTCATAGAGACGTAGCCGTTTGAGAAGTATGTAACATATGTTTCTCATAACATGAAAGCATGCCTTTAATATAAAATAAAGAAACTTTATTCAGTCAAGGTTTAATTAGTTAAGATACAACAGACCGTTTTCAACGATACTTAGAGAAGTCTGTTTCTTAGTAGACCTCTAAGCTATTTAATTTATTGTAAAGAGTACAGAGGGGTAAGAGGAGAATATCATAAATCTTGTTATTGTTTAGACTTGTCTGTAGCTAAGTACAATATTTAATAACCCCTTTCCAGAGAGGAGTAGAGCCGCATATACTTTACCTACCCTCTCCCCAAGCCGCAGGTCTTTCCCGCAGCTTCCTGTGTCCCTGGTGCTCAACCATAAGACATATCTACCCTTCCGCCTTTGATAAAATGTCTATTGTAAATATCTCAAGAACTAATTGTGTGGATATAAGCCTGCTGATATTCGCTTAACCGTAACTCTTGATAACAATGTCGTTTCACTAAAAGGTCTACTGGCTAAAGAGGAGATCGCAGTGTACAGTACAAAGCCGAAATGCATGTGATAATATTTAAGAAAATTATAAATATTTATATTTATAACTCTACCTCTTCTACAAAGTATTTTATTTATCTTGTATTAAATATTAATAGATGACAATGCAGATGTGCAAAATTAAATAGGGTGTGACCTACTTTTAGCGAATTTCCTTTGGTAAGTTCAGCGTATAGAGTGGACTAGGCAAGTAGGTAAGATTTAGGCTTTATGAGGATATACCCATCCCCTGGGACAACCCAGTTTGTATGCTTTGGGTAAGGTATCGGGACACAGGAAGGCATCCAGGAAGCAACCGGGACTTGGGGAATAGAAGGAATCCCAGAATAAACATAGGATAGAATTAAATTTAGACATAATACGTGATTTCAAACTTTGCAACCTAAATAAACAAGTACCTAATAAATTTAACAGCGTATAGTTGAATGAATCTTTCACAGAATTAGAAATTCTACAGTTGCAGAAGATATCAAAGAGAAGAAAAAGAAAAGTTGGGATCCTTTTACTTCGTGATCTTTTTTACTTTAAAAAATAGATAATGAATTTGCAGAGGAAAAGTATTCATTCGAAACAAAATATGGCTACTTTAAAGGTATGTATGGTTCTTAAGTATCGATGGACCCCTTACAACCCCCCCTGTATCCTTATCTTCTGTTATACAAGGGGGACAATTAGGCGCCTATAAGAATCATAAAAAAATGTATGTTGAACATACGCACCAACGGGCTGCGTACTTAATATAAGGCTTAGCACATGGACTGATTAATTTAATGTATCAAACTGAAAATAATAATTAGTATCCATTAGATAACTTTTACTTTAAGCTTAATAACAAGGCAGCAAAATATTTCAAAATAATGGAGTGTGTAAAATTATTTCTTTGAGTGTAAAAATTATATTATAATAAGCAGTGCCATAAAATTGTATGTTATCCATCTAGACTTAAAAAAAAGGAATCTGTAAGCCAGGTAAGAGGCATTTGTATCGAGACTTCAACCCCCATAGTATTTTGGCTACGAAACTTATTTCCAAATTATAATAATACACTCTCTATTATAGACCCAATTTTGGATAACATATGTCCAGATTGTGGCATACACTGTTATTGACAACATTTGACAAAACTAAGACGGGGGTGAAATTTATAGAACATTGAGAACAGGTGTTGAAGGGAGATATTAAGGTAATATTAACTCACAATATAGCATGTTATTGGATGATTAATCAAATCTGTGTCCGACGTTATACAATCATGTTGTCGACGCATGACAATATAATAGAGCCATTTTGTCATAGCTGCGACACGTGATCTTTTAACTAGTACTACATACACACCTTACACTAGTAGAAGCAAGATTAGAAATTGTGTGAAGTCTTATGTACGAAAGGTGGTTAAGACCAAATCAAACCACATAATGGTCAGCAAAAATGAAGAAATTAAACGATCTATTGAACAAAGGGAATTATGTGGGCAAAGGTGCGATTATAGAATTTACCTAGAATTACCTACTCGCTGGCAAACAAGAGGAACGAGTAATAATACTCAATGGACTGTCACTGACAAAAACCTATAAAAGAAACTTTTATCATGAATTACTTCGCAAATTTCAAAGTACTAGCTCTGCCTATATTCAGCACCACGTACTTAATACACCTTACTACTCGGCGGTAAATTACAAGTACCTACAACCGCACATCATTAAAGTTTCAGCTCGGCTATACGTCCTGACTCTCTAGGTAACATTTAGCCTGAGATAGTAGCTTAAAGAACTATAGAACTTCACAAGCCTTCCTCTGCAGTACGTTTTATATTACTAGTCCATAGTTATTCAGCACTCGGCGGCCATAGCACCTTCTAGCGCTATTAGTACTTATGCTAGTAGCTCTACTAGGCCCTACAAGCTAAAACTTGTAGGGCAAGCGAAACCAATTCGACAGGGGCCGATGTTTCGTACAGTATTTGTATGTTCGTACGATATTTCGTACAAATAAAGAACTTCGCATCTAAAACACTCAATGTCAAGAGCGGGTGGTATTTCCGGACAGGCTAGCCCCCCCCCCGCACTTCTTCTGGCTACAGTCTTAACTTCTCACTCAGCTCATAAACTTTAACTTAGGAGGTCAGAACTACTACTAGCGAATAACGTTAGCATAGGAACTCAAGTGGTAGTCTTCTACAGTCATTTCACAACTACAAGGACGGTCGACATTTCCAGCGGAAGGCTCAGCCCTTCTCCTGCAGGCCTTCGTAGTAAATCTGGGGGGGGGAGTAGTGGTAGTAACATACCGGTAGGCTATGGCCACGTTGTTGGGCCCCTTTTTGCCAGCTCCCGAAGATGTGTTCTACTCCTATTGTAAATTTCAAGCCGTTTTCTTAATCTAGACCAAAAGGCCGTGGAATCAATATTTCATAGGTATCCTCTCATGTGTTTTTCATAGCAATATACATTATTCTTTACTGTACTCTTATAGTCTTAGCGAAAACTAGCTCTCTCAGCTGATTCAAAACCAAAACCTCCATACATCTTTAATACACAAGTCGGACCCACTTATAGTCTCTATATAATGAACTCTATTGGAGTATGTCTTTAAATTTTGCCGTATTCCAGTTTTCATTCTAGGGTAAGGGATCTTATCTATTAGGTAACCTGACAACGACTTCCAACAGGTGACTCAGACCACAACTCGGCTGTCACCGTCCTTTCATGTGTAAGGACGTGTGTACGAAGAAATTTTACGCTCTCTCATTTAGAAATCCCAGAGAGTCTGTACCTTGACTGGATTATAAACTTGGAATGAAAGCAATCGATCTATGTGTATTGTCTGGCGGCTGCAGGTCTTAAATAGCTCTACAAGGTCCACGAACATTCTACTCAACAGACTTCAACTAGGTTAAGACTACTAGGGATAACTAAATTATTCTAGTAGATCACTTGATTATAGAACTTTCTACAGCAATTCACCAACTAAAAGTAACAGTTCAAAAAAGCCTAAAAATACCAGCAGACCTCTTTTCACAATATACAAAAGAGAACAAGGAAAGTAAAAGATTTAAATCATTCTTAAGCTAAAAGTAAAATTTTAACATCAATAAATAAAGAACAAACAGGTCTGACGGGACATATTACTCCCACATTCCCAGATAGAAAGTAAAATTAAAAACAAATATTTAATAATACTAATTTTATTATAACAATAATTTAAAGAATGTTTTACAAAACTATATTTTACTTAATTAATTAAAGTTTATTATTTGAACGAATTCATTAAAAAACAGGTTCACAAATAGGGTTATCTCCGGTTATCGATGAAATGCCACCGAAAACTAGTTAGAATGCCTTATTTGAAAGTTTATTGTAGAAATCATATAAACAAATGAATTTCTTAAAATAATTATTGTTCCAATTTATTAAAATTTCTGATAAAAAAGTTAGCTAAGTTTTATATAAATCAATAAATGAAACCACTGAGAAGCAAGAAAAAATGGCTAGTGTAACCCTTAGCTAGGCAATTTTCAAACCGTACTTCTAACTTGCTGTCAAGATAAGCGACTTCATTTGACTCTTTTCTTTTGCAAAACTAGCATTTTATGATCATTTAATTTTCTGAATCACGGAGTCAAGTTCTGTTAGAAGAATTGGAATTTGATACTTACTTTCAGAGCTTTATGCATATTATTGAGATATTATTACTACATTAGTTGAATTTTGAAACATCGAAATGTAACCTGACCATCTTCTACTATCAAAATAATCAAATAAAAAGAACAAAATTACTTATGTACGAGAATATTTAAATCAAAACACAAAACAATCGTGGTAACCTAAAACAATTCATTCATTGTAACCTTAATTCAATCTAGGAGGAGGTTTCAATGTGGTTCCACAGAGCCTCTGAGAGCCCCAAAACGATGTTTCAGGACTTTCAATGTATTGAGATAGGTTATGCCTCCTCTAGTATATATCTCTATCGCTTTATGCAGTTATCCAAAGCTTTACACAATGTTAAGACTAGAAGATCGTTCTTTAATTTTTACAATCAAGAGGCCCCTTTAAAGATATACGAGCATCGCCTCACTCGACCAATAGTTATACAACAAGGGGTGTTTTTCCGCATGAGGCCCAGTTTTCTCATTCAGAGAAAACTGCATTTGCTTCCGAGGCTTTCCGAAAAAGTTAACATCACTTTTATTTCCTGAAAAATATCCGACAAAAATAAACCAAGAGCGGAAATATTGCGATTCACGTTGTGATTAAATTTTATTTCCGATTAGTTGACTAATTGTGGCTATAATATTTCATATCGTTTTCATACTTTATTACAAAGACTAGTCGGTAAATGAATATGTAACCTGCCTCACCTATTATAACCATAATAATATAATAATAATAATAATAATGCCCGTTTAGAGCCTTACGGCTCATCAGGAGACCTTGCAGGACACCTCAAGTGTTAGTTGCAGCCGTTACGCTCCCAGTGTATTCTAAAGTTTGCGAAAATTTATTTGAACAATAATCTTATAGAAACTGAAAGCGTAACCTGGGATGCGAACCCCAGACCTCCGTGGTGTCAAAGGTCACTTTAATAACTGACGTCTTAACGACCTAGACCACGGAGGAGGCTAACCATCATTATCAAACTATAATAACTTTCTTAAAAAAAATATCGAGGCTCTTAACAGCCCACGGTCCCTTAGTTATGAAAAAGTGTCCCGGGCACATCGTCAATCTTTTCTATTCCCAATCAAAGCGGTTTATGTAATTTCATAAAAATTTAGTAGTCATGTTAATGAAACATGTAAAAACAATAGAAATGTGCAGGTTAAAAAAAGAAGTATAAACAAAGGACAAAAGTATAATTATTAAGTAAAAACTGGTATAAATAAAGTATATAGACTATTAAACCATAAGGTAAGTAAGGCAGTAAAAACGAATCAAAATACAAATATCAAATTGCATTGTACTACGAGAAATTACAAGGATGTTTGCCCGAGCTATTCAGACAAAATTACTTTAATTGCATTATCCATTTTAAGTTTATTTCACAATGTAAAACACAAATATGGAAAAGAAATATAAAAACACGACTAAAACAAGGAATAGATAATTATCCTGTAAGAGAATGAAGAAATGGTAACATGAAAGATTGTACTGAATAATAGAGGATAATAAAGAGAGGTGTAATAAAACAATGCAACATGTAATTATAACAACGTCATGTTCAAAATCAGATAAGAAGTATGAAAACAAGGTTTCTCATTTATACAAAAAAATAGATAAAACCTAAATTCAAGCGTAATCATTTAGAAATATTTTTATAATAAGATTTTTAAACCAAAATATTTTTTTATTAATGTTTACGCTTTAATAATCAGATCCAAATAGCCGAAAAAAATTTCAGAAAGTAAAAAGGATCATACAGGGGGAATAGGGAGAGAGAGGAAGTGGTTTTACTGAAACAGGGCGAACTAATAGTTTAATTCAACTCCTATTAATCGTAATAAAGGTAAAAAACCGTGCCAAATAAGATCTTATTAACTAAGCTAGTCCTTTTTATTTTTACCTTATTTATACCGTAGGTATATAGGGAAAATATTATGTTTGTAAAAAAATCCGAAACTGGGATGTAACCGGAATTATCAGTTTTAGGTGTTTATAAGATCTCCTGAGTAGTTTTCACAGAGTTCTCTGTCTGTATGTGTGTGTGTCTGTTATCATAGTAGCTCCGAGTGTATTTACGCTAGAAAGATGAAACATTGCACAAAAACCGTTCTATAGTACAGTTGTGCTATCCGGAGAAATATTATTTAATAAAATAGTGATATTTTTATGACGTTTTTAAACACGCTATAATTTCTCAGCAAAAATATAGGAAATTCATAAAATGCTGAAATTTCTGTTTGAGATTAATCATACATGTAGTGATATATAAGACCAACATATATGCCAAGTTTCATCACATTGTCAGCATAAGTTTCATTTTTATGGAATGTATTGCATATTTTTAAAAAAAATAAAAACTCGGAAAATAATCTAATCGAGTTGAAATTTGGTACAAGTGCATATAATTACCTAATAAATAAGACACTGAGTTTTGTTTCAATACGACCAGTATGTCCATAAGTTTTGTTAGATCATGAAATGAAGGAGCATTGAGCTCGGCCAATGCTGAATGGGTGACCGCTGAGAATAATACGGATGCATTTACTATCTGAAGACGAGCGAAGCGAGTCCGAAGCAGGGAGGATGAGAGTAGCGAATCCGATGTGACGAGAAAAGGTTCCGAGATACTCCTTACCATAGAGATATATACTAGAGGGGGCATAGCCTATCTCAATACATTGAAAGGCCTGAAACATCGTATTGGGGGCTCTCAGGGGCTCTGTGTAACCTCATTGAAACCTCCTTCAAGAGCGAGTTAAGGCAATAATAAATCTATTGATTTCGGCTTCCTATACCTTGTTTGTGTTTTTATTTGTATTTTTAACGTACTACAATATAAGTTATTGTAATTTTGTACTGATTATTTGATTACAATATAAGCGAAGGTGGTCAGGTTATTTTGTCAGTGTTTCAAAATTCAACTAATAGGGCCCCTCTAGTAATAATATCTCTATGCTCCTTACACGATTTTTTATTTATTGATAATTCGTTTTCTTGGATGCCTAAAGATAACTAATTCGTACTAAACTTTATTTCATTTTGTACTGGTAGAAAAAAAGATACTTAAAAATTCAATATTGGCTATATAAAATATAATATAAGAAAACAGAAAATCACATATAAATCGTTATAATGGACATTCTTTTAAACCGAAACATTAACTTAATATAGCGTGACCATAATTTTCCATATAATTTCAAATTACAGTTTTAGTAACAGCATAAACTAATACTTATATCAAGGCCATAACGAAGGACTGAATTATAATCCTTGACAACTCACTTTGAAAAGTTAAATGACAGGTAATATTAGTTAAATAATATTAGTAATACTACCACGTATTTAGTAAGTTTGTAGTTATTAGTTGACATATTGTACAAGAAATAAATATATTAGAAACACTAACACTAATACAGAAGTGTCAGTAATAGTATTAGGTCAGTAAATATAATTATTAAGTATCAAAAGGTTTATGTTGTCATGATACTGGGTAAATTTCTTCTGTTTAACTTGATTTAAAATCACGAAAGCCCGAGGGCAGAGGGTCAGCATGACTGCAGAAGAACATACGTAAGGGTTTACTATAAGCTTACAATCAACATGGCATGTATGTAAACTTGTCAGTGAATATACTAAACTTTGTCTTTGATATTTGTTAGATATATAAAGGAAAATTAATACAAGAGAGTGGAAACTAAGTACAATAATCGGGTACGGGGTACCTCGCAACTTTTCCTCATTACATCGGATTCTCTACGCTCATCCTTCTAGCTTCGGACTCACTTCCCTTGTCCTCAGAAATATAAGTTTAAAATTTATACTGCGACACGTCTCCGGACTCACTTCGCTTGTTCTCAGATAGTAAATAAATTCGTTTTATTTTCAGTGATAATTTATCCAGGCACTGACCACGCTCGGTGCTGCTTAACTTTTATGATCTAACAATAATCATAAATATACTTGTATTAAAACGAAATTTAGTTCACTTATTTTTGACGTCAAGGGCACTTGTAATCAATTTAAACTCAATTGAATTATATTCCGATTTTTAAAAAAACGTATACAAATCATTCGATAAAAATTAAACTAATGCTGATAATGAGATGAAACTTAGCACATATTTTTCTCTTATACATCACAATTATTTTTTTATGATTTTTCGAAATTTTTGCTGAGCCATTATTGCGGGTCAGTGACTCTCTGTTTCGATCGATTTTATTCCAATTATTTTCCAATTTTAAACAATTTTCTAAAAACATACACAAGCCATTTGATAAAAATTGAACTAACGTTGATAATGAGATGAAACTTCGCACATATGTTAGTCTTATACAGAGCTAAATGCACGCTAAATCTCAAATCACAACATTATTTTATTTTTGTATAAACAAAATTATACAAGCCATTGCTAAATTGTTTTACTAATGCTGATAAAGCGATGAAACCATGCAAATAAGAAATATAACCATGCAACTAAAAAATATTTTTAGTTTATTCATATTTTACTTACTAACAGTTTTTAATGTATAAAAATATTTGTTTGTGCAATTTTATTATTTTAATTTTTGTATATAGAGTAATTTTGCCCGTTGTAGTATTAATAAATAATAATGATAAATAAATAATAATAATAATAATAATAAATAAATAATAATAATAATATGTTGGTCTTATTTATGATTACATGCATGCTAAATATCAAATCGAACTACAAATATTTTCGCGTTTTATGAAATTTCGAAATTGTTGCAGAGAAATTATAGAGGGTTAAAATTTAAAATGTATGAGTTAATTAACTTTCGTTTAAACATCAAGATAAATCATTAATTAAAGAAGAGCAATAAGGAGATAAGATGAATTTGCATCAACGTAGCATATTTATGGTTATATTTTAATTTATTTTCACTAAATATTCTGTTTACGTATGTAATAATTTATTTTAGAATTCTGTTTATGTTAGATTGTTCTATAGCGAAAAATTTCACAATTAACTTTA
The DNA here is from genome assembly GCA_018340805.1 of Microvelia longipes. Taxonomy (NCBI): domain Eukaryota; kingdom Metazoa; phylum Arthropoda; class Insecta; order Hemiptera; family Veliidae; genus Microvelia; species Microvelia longipes. Next base: position 1,502,614 of record JACMZG010000002.1, read on the forward strand.
TCATGCGGTACTTCCTGCAGGAATTCGTATTTGCAAATTCATCTAGTTCTTTATGTGTCCTTTCTTTATTCATCACTATAATGCGCCATAGACCAATCAAAATCAAGATAAATCTTTTTTTGCACGAGAATCTATTCGATTGCTATCTATTGTAGAGTGTTAAACTCTCATCATTTAAGTACTTTTGTCGGTGTCTAATCAGTTGTCGCTAGATAATAGTTTAACAGAGCGTGGAAAGGGTTCAAGCAAATGCTGTGCCCTTATAAACCACATAAACCTGTTTTACATCTGCAGCGACATCTGCTTGCCTAGCACACCTGTAGCACTAGGGTTGCTACTATAGCATATGCAGATGTATACATACATTGTATACTTTTTTACGATGGATTTGACGAAAGTTTGTACAAGCAGATGGTCAAGATTACCATCTGGTAAGAGATTAACGAGCTTACTGATTATGTTCTTGTAATCACTACCGGACTTGATTACTGGTTTATTTCCACTGTTCACACAGCTATTTCCAATTTGACCCAAATCCATTTTTTAACACAGGATACGATACATGTGCATTTATATGTAATAAATATTAATTTGCAATTATTAAATAATAATAAACTTCTTTATTTCCACCATTTTTTTTTACAAAAGTATTAGAAAAAAAAACTTAAAATATTTACAATTCACTAAATTATAAACTTTTAAAAGTAGTTAAGGTGAAGGCCCTTAGTAGATATCAAGTGAAAATCTAATGAAAGTGTTGCGCTATTATCAAGAAATTATCACAGCTGTTTAGTATTTACATCATCACAAACATTATTTAAATAACTGATTAGATAAACATGAATAATAGAAAAATAAAACAAAGATAACGTAAAATTTGAGCATGAAATATTGCAACACAAACAATACTCAACATAAACAAAACAAGTTACATTTTTCGTACACTTAATATAATTGTTTACCCTAAATAAATTATTTACGCAAAATGAGATAATATAGAAAACTGATAATAATTAGAAAAGTTTACTGATAATACAGAATAGAATATAATATACATAATGCATGTGAAGCAACAGGTATTTTAGGTGAATTTTCCTCGATAAGTTTTGTAGTAAATTGATAACAGTATTTTGTAAAAATAATTAATGTCACAATAACTTTTACTAAGACTAAAGTGTAGGAAAAATAATAAAATAAACAATTTATAGAATATCAAGAATAATTCAAGAAATTCATTAAATTTTGAAAAATAACACGCAATTAGTGAATTAAGATTTTTTACGACGTAGCATTTCAATTGTAAGCTCCAATGAAATAAACCTTCGCATAAGGCCGGACAGGGAAGCTCGCTTAACACTGTATTGTTAAACGCAGACAGTTTATTTTTTGACAATATGTTCTAACATAATAAATAATAACATGTACGAGGAACCTCGGAACATGTTCCTACTAGACCGGATCCGCTAAGTTTATCCTCATTACTTCAGTTTCAGAATATACAAATTGCCAAATTTATAATACATCACGTCTTCGGGCTCGCTTTGCTAATCTGTAGTTATAATTGCATAATTTAAAAACAACTTAGTATACTTATATGTTACCTAAAAGCAAATGTTACTTGAACTAAATTTCAACTCAATTAGATTATTTTTTGATATTATACAATTTTTAAAAACGTAAACAAGTCGTTAAATTAAAATTTAACTAATGCTACTAATAAAAAGAAACTTGTCACATACGCTGATGCAAAATAAGACTACATTAGTGCCAAATTTCAAATTGATAGAAAAATATTTCCGCGTTTAATGTATTATAGAAATTTTTGCTCAGTCCTCATTGTGACACAACACTTTTCCTCTGTACCTTTGGTAAAAATAAGGAAAAGTGAAAATTATATTTTCGAAATTTTATTTCGATTTTTAAACTCCAAAGTTTATAACAAAAATAAATTATACCAAAAATTTTAAAATTACATACATTATACATTAAGAACATATGAATAATAATACATAATGGACAAATTTGAAAAAAAAACATGAAAAATTAAAATTTTAGGTTTCCTTCTAAATAGTACTTATTCGTGGCAGTGCCTCCAAAATAAAGGCTTAGTTAGTACAATAAAAAAGTTTAGTATAGATCGATACACAAGCACTAACACACGAATACATAAACAGGATATACAGAGACAAATACGTGATCTTATTGATATGAGGGCACTAATTGCTCTATCCACGTTATTATTAATAACTTGATGTTTATTTCTATACATAGGTAATACAAATAATGTTACAATACAAAGATATACGTTATGGGAATAATTGAGTTTATGACTTTCCATTGTTTTGTTCTGTGTAGTGTGGCGGACAGGAAATATGACGTCATTGTGAGAACTTATCACAGACTTACTAACATACAGACCTAATTTTATTGATCATTTTAAAACACGGAGTTAAAAAGCATGAAAAAGGTCCATAAGGTACGAACACTGAATTCGCTGAGGTTCTGATGTGACCATGGTTTGGAGAATAAATTGAATTTGTGCGTCATAAAAATAAGGCCAAAAAGTCAATACGTTTTTCATGTCAGGTCAATAAGTAAACATTATAAAGTAAAAATATAATAAGATAACGAACTTGATCTTAGGTTAATTTAAAAAATAAACACCCGCATTATAATCGAAAAACATTTTTTTTCTTACTATCGAGGAGTTTTTTTTCTCATGAGAGCAGAACAACCTAAGTAAACTAACCAATTCCACCAGTTAATACTTATTATTGGAACATCAATTGGTTAAGTGCCACAAACATCCAAAACTTTAAGTTGAATTTAGCTTTTTTACAACAAGTTCTCTAATAGTTTCTAGTCTGCTACAAATGGTTTTCATGTTTATTTCCATTGAATACTTATCATATAAGCTTAACGATAAGGTTAAAAAACCTGAAAAAAGTTTTTATAGTTTAGGTAATGTCGGGTTTTATGGCTTTGTAATCTTTTTCAAACAATACCAGACATATTGATTTTGGTATCTGAAAAATTTATATGTCAACTATAAACTTAATTATATATAAATGCTTAAAAATAATTAAACTGAAAACGGAATTTAAATGTGATGTGTTATAATGAGACAAAAATTTTAAAATTTTGAACGTACTGAATTATTAAAATGTGTATATGAATATATATATATACTCGCATACAAAAACACATCGATTTACGTCGAACGCACCCACCAACGGACTGTATACTTAACATATGGCTAAGCACATGGACTTATCTATAATTTTAAGTATAAAGCTGTAAATAATCTTTAATTTATATCCATTTATTTAGATAATTTTTACTTTAGGCTTAATTACATGGCATCAAAATATTTTAAAAGTATATTATGTGTAAAATTTACAATTTCTTAGTAAAGTGTAAAAAAATGCTAAACTATGAGTTATCGCATAGTTAAAACTCGGCTTTAAGAAGCACTTTCCCTTAAAAAATTGTAACTATTTGTCTTGTCAGCATTATAGTACAACACACGGCTAAAATCAGTTGACAGCGTGGTAAAATAGTGTTGAGGGACAAATAAGGTTGGCCTTATTTGAAATTGAGGGCGTGGTTTAACAAACAGGAATAACCTCATTGGCTCACTCGCAATATTTTCTCCCACTGTCAACTGATATTAGCTATGTGTCGTACTATAATGCTGACAAGACAAAACTTGGCCCATTTTTTTATTTTTATTAGAGATGCGAGCCAAATTTTACATCGATCCGAACTTGTTTCATGGATTTTTGACATTTTTATGAAGCATTAATGATATCAAAACTAGACCTTAAGATTGATTTTTGAAAAGTTTCAATTTTTTCAAAAATTGAATCTATCTGCGTACATACACAGATAGATTTGGACATAGTCAAAACTACTAAAAAATGACATGACATCATGTCGAGCCATCAATGATGACGAATGTCAAATGACAATTATATTGTGTCAACTATTCATGTTTTGCAAAACTCGGTAGTATTAAATGATATACTACTAAATAACTTTATAAAAACGCCTGAAACTGAAGGTGAAACCCTGGTTTCGTATTTTTACTATAAACGCATACTTTTCCAATATACCTTTGGTAAAAATGAGGAAAGATAAAAATCAACTAAGTTAATAATTCAAACCAACCAAGTTAAAAAGTTTTAAATAAAATTTATTTGTTTAAACAAATGAGGTAAGGAATTGCAGGACCTGAAAAACAAATGGGAACTAAAGATAGATTTGTATTGACAAAGAGATACTAAATTTAAAAGGAGGGGACTTTGAATAAATGCTATGTATAATGTTGTTAGTATTCTGTTAAAGATTTTTAATATTTGCACATATTAAGGCAAAATAATAACAAAGACTTCCGAAAGATTTGCTTTAAAGTTGTTGCAAAGTTGTAACTTTAATAGCTCATTTTGCAAGAAGCAAAGTAATGTTGCAAAGAAATATTTTTAATGTAAAATGTCTATTTTCTTATTTTTTATTGCCTTTTAAAAATGAAGGTACTTTAACTGGTGAGTTCAAATTTTAGTGACAACAGAACAAATAATCTTCTGAAACTTTAAAGCATCAAGCAGTAAGCTTGGAACTCACTAACTTGTAAAATCAATTATAGTTCTGACAACAAGCCAAGATCCTTTTTTTAAAGTGGAACATAAAAATAAATAATAAAATTGCAATTTTATCAGTTTAGTGCAGTTATGTCTTAAAAACAAGTTCCAATGATATAAAATAAGAACATAAGAGGAATAGGAAAATATCAATAAAGATTAAACGACGAAGAATTTATCTTTTATCTTTCTTCAAGAATAAAAAGAATTCTTTCTTTTGATCTGAACAAGCGAATCCATTAAACCATAAGAGATTTAAGAAACTAAAATGGAAGTTCAAGATGGTGGGTAAGAAATATAAGTTCATTCTATAAGGAAAACATTAACCTGCAAGTTCAACAAAGCACCGGACTTGATTATCTAAAGTCATCCGTCATCCTGGAAAGAATGACGGCTCTCTGTAAGAAACAACTTGAGGGCATTTTTGTTTAGATATAATTGAGACTGTAAAGTCGGTTTTAAAAACAAGGTTGTATGAATTTTGAATATGAACTGTAACGAGTAACTATTTGCCAGGTAGGGATGGGACAGCTTTTAATTATTTCCATATTTTCTGCGACGATATGTAAGTTATGTTAATGGAGTTGAGATCATGTTCATTCAAAATTATCAACCATGCAAAATCCATCAAATTTTTAGAGTGGAATACACAATGTGGTTCAAAGTAATTTCGACATAAGATATTTCCCATCGTCAAATATTACCAAGAATCATAATAAAAATTTTAATAGCTAGCTGCATTTTGATAGTAAAATGAGTTCCTGAGTCAAGGAATAAGATTGACTTAGGTTAGGAAGTATGCATACATTCTTATACAATTAAATCGTAAAGGATATCTCTTAATTACTCTAAATTTTCTAGCATGCTATATTTTATCTATTTTTTATTAAAGACGTATTGATTGATAAATTATGAATACACAAATTGTCAATTTCAAAGGCAAAGACAAATAAAAGATCCGATTTCATCAAATTAAAAAGAAAGTCAATGCAAAAATTTTAAGTTAATACACTTATCATCCTAGGCTCCTAAAGAATACTTAATGTTGAACTTAAGTAATCAGGTTACTCATTAAACCTGATATAAAAAAGATATTATAGCAATACCCATAGAGATATATTACTAGAGAGGCTCTATTGGATGAATTTTGAAACATCGAAAAAATAATCTGAACACCTTCGACCATCAAATCAATATAATCATATAAACAGAAAAAAATACAGTGACTTATACAGTAGAATGCTGAAAATAATCGAAACACAAACAATGTGTAGGACGCTGAAAACAATTGATTCATTATAACCTTAACTCACTTTTAGAAGAGGTTTCAATGAGGTTACACAGAGCCCCAAAATTATGTTTCAGGACGCTTAATATATTGAGATAGGATATGCCCTCTCTATTATATATCTCTATGGCAATAACTATATAGCTAGAGATATATTAGATATAGATAACATAATATTGTAGAACTATTCAATGTCCTATTCTTAAATAGCATTTGATTCCAAATATCTATAACATGTAGAGTCAAATGTCAAAGATCTTACATATTAAAAAAAAACTTAAATAAAGAACAAACAGAGACTTGGTACAATGAAATAAACATGAGAAATATTTAATCCATAAATGGAAGGTTGTCCAGTAGAAGGCGGTAAAGAAACGTTTACAGAACAACGGTAAATATTTCTACTTTTAGAAGAATTTCAAGAAGAAAAACTGTAGTTTCTTCTTCGGTTAAAGTAAATAATTGAGAGAACCCCGGTACTTTTCCTTGTACTCGTACCTTCTTTTGATTGCTTTTAATAAGTAAATTATAGGAACCGTCTTATTTGTTATATAAAAATTGCAATTTAAAAAAAATGTCACGTAAAAGTAGATAGATGATAAAATAAATTATGTAAGTACAAAATTTTCATAAATTATTTAAATTAAAAATATAAAGCTTAGTAGTCGGGGGATTGGAGGATTAAATACTTAATTAAGACAGGTCTCAAAATCAATACAATTTCAATTGAATTAAAGATTTGTATAGATAAACGTAAAGCTTTTGAAACTAATAAGTTAAAGATAAGGAGAAATGCGTCTATTAAATTATATAAAAAGCAATCAACAGTTAATTCCATACTTGTAATAAATATAAAAGTCTATTTATTACCTGCATTCATTATTTACTATTAAAAGATTCCAAATATGCATCTCTTTCAATTAAATCCAGAGGTTGCAATGAATAGTATGACCAAAAGAGACATAAGAATGAATAGACTGAGATAGACATAAGAATAGACATTTAAAATAACAATTTTTTGAAAAATGAATCGATAGCATAGAATTAAGTAAAGATTAGTAGCTACTTATGTATCTGAAACAAGAAGAGCAATCAAACATGAAAACACTCGAAAGATTAAGACACTGATTAAGTCTATTCATCAGAAATCGTGGGTTTAAGATATTAAAGTGAATGCGCTTAAGAACAAAATACCTGAATATATATTCACCTAAAACTATAGAAACCATCGAGAATATAAAGTTATTCAATTTCTGGTGTTTCAATATTAAGTTCTAGGTTATTCATGAAGTTAACAACTACATGTCTTGGATGAATTGTATATACTGGAATTATTTTACAAATATGAAATGTTAAATTAATTAAAAATCAACATATATAATTTTAACAGTCATGCCAACCTCTGCCAATACCATAAGTTGTCAATATCAATAGAAAATTAAACCGTTATGGGGTGATGGAAAAAGAGGGATAATTTTCCCGCCAAAATCACCCCTCTCGACCACATCATTGTTTACACCATGCAGTAACATACAACTAAAATATATGTCATTCGATGTATAAATCATTTATAAAGAAAATTATAATGCAATTTAATTATTATACTAAAATTTTCATTGAATTAAATAAAAAACAGTGTAATAATTAAGTGATATTTAAATTAAATAAACAAAACAGAAAAATAGAATTCCAAATAATTTAACTCAATAAATTAATAATTTATATTTGTTCACAACACCTATATTATATTGCAGAATGTTATTTTAACATACATATTTAGAAAAATTAACGCTCCGCCGTAAACCTATCATGATTTAGTACTTCTTGTATTTTTAATATATATATTTTATACGTCATTCCATTAGATTTATCGGTTGTCATATATAGTCTATGGAAGAGAAGTCCAAAATTGGTGATGAAGTTCAGTGAAGGTTGACAATAGAGATGAAAGCGAACCCTCCGTTGCTGAATAGAGACCACTTAAACATACACCCCGACATAATCGTATTTGACAAAAAAATCAACATATATTATTCCCCAACACTTCAAAAAAACGCTTAATTTTTCAAAAGAGAAGGGAGTTACTAAAAATAGAAAAAAATGTCACCTATAATTCAATTAATGCATTGATAGTGGTACCACTGTATAAATAAGAACTCTTTTGCAATGAGTACAGGGTACTTGAATATTGAATGAAATTAGTGTGCGTTGCCACTTGAATGTAATGGAATCTGGTTAGTTTTGAATAGTTTAAAAGGGAACTGTTAATTTAATTGAGTCGAACTTACGAGATTTCTAGTCGATTAGGCTCATTTACACGTAATAAAAATTATAGTAAAATATTATACTAATTTTACTATATACTACTGTAATATACCAGTAACTAGTGGTAGTAATACTAGTACTATTACTAATACTAGAATGTAATTCATAAGTGCCAAATTTATTTAGTTTGGTTCTAGAAGAACCATTCTAATTAAAACTACAATATTTTTTCACAAGATTGGCATTGATCAAATTTTTATTACACTCATAGATGAAAGAGTTTTCTATACGCACCAAGGGATTAAAGAATGATTTTATTTCCCTAAGCAGTTACTAAGGCGAAAGCCGAGGGAACCAAAACATTCAACTCCTAAGGCCGAGTTTAACCTAACACGGATTTAGAGTCAATTTTGGGGGTGTCGCCCCTAAAAAATTTAAAAAAAATACTGTTCCAAACCTATTTTGACTTGAAACAGATTAAAAGCAAATTAATTTAATTGGAGAAGTCCCTCTCAAATATTTTTGGGAATTTTGTAACATTTTCCCGCCTCAAGGAAAATGTTACAAAATTGATAGGTCCCCTTTATAAATTTAGTGGATACCACTCCTAAAATTGGCTCTAACCCCATTAATAGGGAACACATTTTACTTCCAAGGGAAAAATTTAGTTTTTACTCCCCATGGAGTGAAAAATAACCTTTTCTCCCTTGGAAGTAAAAATTAAATCCCCCCCCCCGTGCAGTTCTTACCAAACATGTGCAGTTTGTTCTTGACAGGTGTTTTGAAATTGACTTTGCTCTATTTTGTTGTTCTTGGTGGGGACACTTTGTTATATCGAAAATAAACTTAATGTGGCATCCCTCTTATTCATGATTCTCCGTGTAAATACAATGTGTGTACCACCTCACACATAAGTTTAACGTAATTAGAAACCAATAGGAGAATTCATTAAATGTAAGGTGGTAGGTTTTTCATCTAAAACTCAACTACATATACTTTTTTAAGTACGAACAGAAACAATTAATTTGTCAGGTCGAGTCTCTATTGTCAGGTTTAGGTAGAAGACTAAGTCAGGGTTTGGTTTGGCCGGGATACAGGATGTTTCCGCTCTTTTACTCTAGCTTTGATAGTATTGCGTTTGGAACAAAGACCTACCGGTAGCAACTGTCATGTCGAAATAACAGGCATACACTCTACACCTGAATAGACACAAAATCTAATAAATATAAAACCTACCAGTACAGAAATATATACGGGATTTGCCGTTCGCGTATAAAAGCATTTAATACACACACACATACCAAGTAAAAAGATAGGTCAAATTCAACCCACACTATAGCCAAATTAGACCAAGAATAGAAATTTGTATTATTCTAAAATTGTCGTTTAATTTCTTTAGCCATACAAGAATTATTAGTAAATACTTAAGGTCAGCAGTCCCACTATAAATTACTATTTATTCACTAATGTCGGTAATAATGACTGTTTATTCACTAATGACGGTGAATATTAACATAACTTTCACTACAACAAGTACTTACCACAAAGTACTACTTTAAAAATTGTAACCTTAGTTTTAATTTTTTTGACCCGGAAGAGTGGCAATAATGGGATTCAGTGGTCCCTCAACACGAATATATATACATACATATATATATATATATTATATATATATAATATATATATATATATATATATATATTATATATATATATATATATATATATATATATATATAATATATATATATATATATAAGTTCCCTACCTCTTGTTCAAGTTGTAAGCCAATTTTTGTATACATATAATATAATATTTTTTTACAAGGAAATACGCTAAAAAATTAAACAAAAACTAATAAGTATAAACAGAGCTTTAAAGAAGCATAATATGAGCTGATTTTGGAAGGCTGACTGTAGCTCTATTTAGCGTATGGAATTAATATTCGCATTTCCCTTGAAAAATTTACTTACAAAGAGAAATGTTACTATTACTTGGTTCACACACGGAGTTCAACCTCTTCGGCAATTGTCCTATGAACGAGATTGAACATGGGCTTCAAACCCTAAAACTTAATTTTTATCGGTGTAGAGTCTAAAATACCGTGTGAACAGTTGGGATTAAACCCCCAAGAGAGTTTAACACGGGATAAACCCCCTGCCAAACCCTCGTTTGAACGAAGTATATAATGCATCATATGAAATAATCAAGCACTAATATTCTTTTAAAAAAATAAATTCTCTTTCACACATAACTATATTGTACTATATTGAAAGCAATGTAGTTTAAACTCTATCCTGGTAACGTAAGCAAAGGCTAAGAACGCAAAGTTGAAAAAAGAGAAAGAGTTTATCCTTTAATTATATGATATGGGTGGGTATAAGTTTTTATACCTACACGGGTTGGAAAAAATCCTCACAATATTCATAGGATTAGGACTCTAAGGTAAACGTTGGTTCTTTTACCTACCAGTTTTAACACTGCAGGCTTTGTATAATAGCCCAGGATATAAAGTACGCAATGCCTAATCCGTGTGCATCTTAAATAATAACAGATTAAAACAAATAAAGAGGACGAGCTACATAAAAATAATAGTACTGGCATGGAGAAACCTTACTACGAAATCGTAAGAATCAACAATAAAAAGGAAAGCACTGCAATATATATATATATATATATATATATATATATATATATATATATATATATATATATATATATATATATATATATTATATATATATATATATATATATATATATATTATACTCCTTGGTAAAACTTTGCAAGGCGAAATTTTTGAGCCCCTAAAAGACATTGAAGCATCAATGACTTCTTTTAAAATATCTAGGTAAAGGAATTTTCCCTTCGTGGGAAACATAGTCTTAAACATATCCGCCTATTATACAAGGTATCCAATCCTTGTTTTAAAGTTAGATTTATTTAGTCAATATTTCACTCGTCATTATTTACTATCAATAACAGTAAATTTGTTTTCTCTGATAACGATTATTTCCTAGTTATAAAGATAACTTCTAATCAGCAATTGCAATAAAACCATCAATTTATCTATTTGCTAGAACTACTAGGTCACAACATAGAATATTCCCATAATATTTAAACAAGAATGTTATAGAATCAGGTTCATTTACACAAGTACAGTTCTGAATATTTTTGATAATAATAACTGTGTTCAGTGATGGTCCGTGTAAGTTTATCGCAAATAATTATGACTATAATCAAAAACCTAGAACAAATTTGAAACTATGTTTATTTATGCCCCATCGGATGGAAGAAAGGTTGATTTGGAAGAAATAAGTTTAAGTTTTCCGAGCCCGATAAGCTGAGGGAGATATAAACTAGATAACTCCCGAGGCACTGCTGAAGAAGATAATAATAGTTACAATTGTCTTCTATGTTGCATATAAAATTATATTTACGACTTGTTAACTAATAAAAACTGATATAAAAATCGGAGATTGGGAAACTTCGTGATTTTACCTCACCTCGACGCATTGGCTACGCTTAGCTCATCCTCATGATGAGTCTATAAAAGCAAAGTAGGTTAATATCTCTCCCTAGACAAGTAAGCTATTAAAAAATTACATTAATGCGAAAGAGGTAATAAAAACTGGCAAAAAATCCAACAATAGAATATATTCTAAAGACAACGGAAGTACAGGCATCTGCTGTTTCTAAAACCTGACCTTATTCGTAATGAATATAAACATAAAACATATTGCTTTATCTAATTAGTACATACAAATAGTAATACACATTTAGGTTATAGATATATGTTACTTAAAATCAATTTAAATTCTGTTAATTGATTTTAGACTAAATAACACTACAAGTTTATTTTTGAAGTCAGTCTGCTACAATAAATATGCTGCCGAACAGACATCACAAATTGAATCTTGGGTCATAACAAAAAAGATTCAACCAATCACATTGTTGATTTTTCAAGTTTAACATTGTTGATCGATCCAAAGTTAACCTATATAATTACTCTATTATGCAGATAGATAGAAACCTGAAAGTTAACTTCATAAGTACATTAGCTTCATTTAAAAAGGTTACATAAGGAACCTGAAAATGATATATAACCTCTCTTCCAAAAAAGTAAATATTAAACAGCAAGGATCTGTTAAAAGCGTTTGAAACAGCTTAATGTTAAGAAACGTTATTATTCAAAGAAAGCAAACTTCAAAGCCTGGAATTTTTATCTTTAAACATTTCATTTCAGATGCCCAAGTCCTCCACCTCAGAACGCTTTCGAACCCTTCAGTCAAAATTCTTAAGAAAAAACACCACTACTCCATTTTATGTTTCAAATCGTACCATCCACAACGACCTAAATTTTCCACTTGACAGAGACTTGTACATATCCCGCTATTAAAACTTCCACGATTCCCTTATTTATAATCCTAATACTCTAGTAGAACTTCATTCCTCTGAAACTCTTCGGGACAATCCTGTCAGACGCCTAAGGCGACAGTGGCCCAGGGATAATTAAACTCGTCATATTAGCTCTCTATGACGGTATTACAGCTTCCACCAGCTGACAAATCTAGAGGCACTATGTTGCCTCTTCTCGAGCTATTTTTTTAGCTCTAAAAGGATGCAGGCTCTTTAGGTTATAAAACTATTATTATTTATCTATTTATTTAAGATCTCTATCTATTCTCATTTTTATATACGATTATTTGTTTTCTACTTTAATTATTTTAACAACCCCCGCCTATGTGCAATCACTGGATTGTTTTTCTGTCAAGCCTCTCAAACAGTCTCAAGTCTAATACTTGTAACAATCATACATGATCGTCGCAAGTGTTGTGACATTATTGTATTAATCAATAAAATTTGTCAAAAAATAATTTAAGATGCCAAGATTAAAGACCCTTACGTTACCAGTACATCGTTATTTCATTAAGGATATGGAATTTAATAATGTGCTTTGCAGATTTTATTCTGTATCTTTGTCAGAAATTAACCGACTGAAGCTGACCCGCGGTAGACTGAAATGCTTTTTGTTAAAAACGTAGCTATTGAAAAGGGTTTAATAATGCCCTAACGAGTTTTTTACGACTCTACCTACATTTCCGTTAGCACTCAGTAATGTGCCTACAAAAGTTTTCATGTTAAAACCCAAACGTACCTTTCCTACTAGATAATAACAATAGAAAAACATGCATAGTTGCTTCTCTTATTTCTATTAGCCAAGAGTTCACATGTATACAGATTCCCGTGGATTCATTAAAATATTAACACTAAAAAATGTTCGTGTTATTTAGATTTTGTGGCACGATAAATTAATTGGGTTCTCTAATTAATAACAATATCTCTATGGGTTCAGATTAAAAAACAAAATAAATACATCTCCCAATATTTAAAAAAATAACTAACAAATAAACGAATAAAGCAGAAACTTTGTGAAGTTATAAAATATTTAGATTACATTATGTTTCAAGGCAATTATTAACTTACATAACACAACTTAATAATAAGACGCATATATAACATAAATTACACAACATAACAATAATAAAATCTATTGGTGTAATACTAATCTTAATATCAAAATGCAGTACGCAAGTAATAGTTAGGTTAGGCTCAGGGGAATTAATATGTATTTGAAACAGCAAAATGTTAAGACATCGAAACATTTAGGATGATTTGGAGACGAAACCTCATTCCAATTTCTTTTAACAGAAACAAGCTTTTAGAGAACATAGGTTATTATTATTTATTGTTATCTGGTTCAGGGTTTGAACCCCGCGTTCGAACTCATTTTTCACAGTAAAAAATACCGTGTCAACAGTTGAGGTTAAACCCCCTGCGTACAAAGTATATATTAAGTAGCTAATCAGAACAAAGGTTCAACTATGAACCAAAGTTTTTTATTTCCAACTTTAATCAATTGACAAATACTTCGTTCACACAGATATTTTAAATATACTTGATAAAAATAAAACAATCACCTTTCACCACCTTCATCACTTTCTTCACCACCACTCACTACTTTAAAACACCACAAAATAAAATCAAATTTAAGCACCCAATACAATAGAAGTCCTCATATTTAGTTACGGACATTAAATTCGAAATAAACAACAAGATAAAACAAGTTATCGTGTAAACAAAGCTTGAGATAGTTTTGAAAAATCAAACCAGGAACATAAAAGGCTAGACTTGAGCATAATATAGTCGTGTGAATCCTTGGTTTGAGACAGTTATGAACATTTTTTTTAAACTTTATCGGCAAAATCCTGGTTTTAGCTTATATCTAAAGGAAAAAAGAGCTTAAAGTATACAATTTAGTGATAAATAAATAAAGTTAAGGGTCACTTAAGTTTAAAGTTAATAAAAGGATCCAATTAAAAATCTGCTTCACATAGATTTGAAGTAAGGCGGAAAAATGTACAAGAAATCAAATTGATACTTACGGACTGTAACATTTTTAGGGTCGAATTCATCGACAGCCTGCTGCAGTTTACCAATCCTTGTTTTTAAACTCTCAGATCTAGTTTTAACTTCATTTAATTCACTATTTAGCACATCGAACACTTGATTAGCACTATTCAGAACCGACGCTAATTGCTTCAGCGCGAAACACAATGTGTGATTATTGATAGCTTCTAATTCGTAATCGTTAATTATCGGTCGGCCTTTATCGTCGTGAAGGTTGGGACGGCTTAGAAAAACCGGTGTTATAACTCGTTGTACGAACGGCATAGCGTCAAGTTACCGGGACGCAGCGGTGTTACCCTCCCCAAGCCCCGGTGTGTACTGACTGGAAACAGAACCCCCACCCCCTTCAAACTGGAAGACCACCTCCTCCTCGTAGCCCCCACTTTTACTTTACCTTCCCTGTACCTTTAAATACCTAACAGGCCGCCAAGAATGATTCAAGGCCTTGTTATAATTAATAAGTCCAATAATTAAATGCAGTAATGAAACTAATAGAGATCTAACAGAAAATATTTAATTAATTACGGCAAAAAAAGGAAATACGTAAGAGCTAATAGTTAAGACTTCTACACATTTAGTTTTTTCTTCAAGCATCTTCATATCCTTTTAAGCGATTTCTTTAGGATAAAATCGCTAATGGGATAGTCATAGCATGAGTCCCTGATCACGAAAAAATACATTCCTTTTCCTATCCCTGTGAGAGAAGAGGAAGCAAAATAGTTATTGTTATTATTATAGCTTGTACCTTGGTATAGTGGAGGATTCGCTGTCTAAGAAATCCTTTACAAAACAGCCACCTAGAGCAAAAACGTATTTGTACTTTTAGACGCAAGTAAATTATTTTTTTCTGAGTAGGCTAAATGCCCCTGTTTTCTAATAGAATATTGCATATGCAATATTCTAATATTAAATATTGCAGGAGGTAAGGAAGTAAGTGTGTTCTAGCCAAGGATCTTGAATAAAGGGGATGACGCACTAAGTCGATTTGCCATACAAACAAGTGACCCCATCGAAAACCAGAAAATAGAGAGAATTCAACACGAAACACACGTCAAAAACCAATTGCACATGCTTGGTACAAACTGCGCATGCTTACAATTCTTAAAACAGCGCGTTTTAAAAAAAAAATCTCACGTAAATTTTGGTAAAGAAAACATCCATTTTTATTAAAAATATATGTAAAAAACTAATATTACAATAAAATTTACATTTATACATAACAAAAATTATAAAATTATAAAAAATATAGGAACTAAAATTGAAGGTAACTGAAAAAATAATAAAGATTGATTATTTTTTTATTAAAATCTTAACAATATAGGGAAACCATAGTCCCAGACTTTAAAAAAAGAGTCTATTAAAATTAATTTGACTTATTTGAGTTTCCAATTTACCATTATTTTTATTATTTTTTGACAACTATTTATCCAATATGGAACTAGAAGCCTAAATATGGTAATTTTGATACCACTTATGGTAACTTTGAAGAGTTAGAATAACAGATATAGATTGAAAGGAACGAAGAAAAGTGTCCCTCCCAAAAACTATTGACCTAACATGAGGCCCTCATCAGTGCCTGTACAAATAGAAACAAAAATAAAAATTAAAAGCAGTTAACATTTATAAGGAAACAACAAATCACAGAACAGTAAAGACTAGTAAAATAAATAAAAAATTAAATGAAATTACCAGAAATAGTTAAATGAAAACAGTATGAGAAAGACATTAAATATGCAAAAATTAAATATTACTGTCATAATTTTTATTTTTTTTGCGTATTTTTAATGTCTTTCTCATAGTTTTATTTCTTTGAATTATCTCTGGTAATTTCATTTGATTTTTATTATTTCTTTTACTGGTATTTACGGTTTTGTGACTTGTTTCCTAATAAATGTTAACTGTTTTTAATTTTTATTTTTGTTACTTATTTGTACAGGCACTGATGATGGTCTCATGTAGGTTGAAAGTGATTTGAATAAATTTATAGTTTTGTGGAGAGACTCTTTTCTTCGTTCCTTTCATTATGAACAACTCCACTAGTGCTCGTTCAAAACCAGAGATGGATTGTTTCCAAAACTGTATTCATCCCTAAGAAATTCGATACTGAACTCACTATGTTGGGGTAATTTTTCACCAATCTATTGATAGGCATAGATATTCAATTTTTATTTTAATATTGTTTCTAGAGTTTTTCAACAAAAATTTAAGATGTATGTCCAACAACAACATGGTAAAAATTACCAGAATATGGTAACGTTGGTATCAAATTACCGAAACATGGCCACATTGGTATCAATTTTCTTAGGAATTAATGCAGTTTTCAAAACAATATATCTTATGGTATTTTCAAAGTTACTAAAACGTATTTAATTCACAAATAAATATAAAACATGAATAGACAATTTACAAATCAAGAATTATTTCATAAGAAAAAATGTATAGATAAAACTTAATTTATGATAAAAATTTGACATAATGCTAATGCTGGTTATTATTGGTAATATCTACATGGCATTATTATATTATAAGTCTACTGCAAGCTATACAAAGTGCACATTTCTCTCTGTTCATTATTATTGTTCTGTCAAATTATCGTAAATAATATACACTGATAATATCTTATATGAATATAAAGTTATAAACAAACACAACATACCGTCTGGAATGAGCTCAATCATTTGGGTAAACTCTCTACAACACAATAACTTGTTTTTGAATTTGCTTGAAAATTGCTTCAAATATTATAATATTGCTCTTGAATTTGATACGTGCAACACTTTTGATGGCCGCAACCTATTAAAATAAAGATATTTTTGAATAAATGACAGTAAGAATATTGATAATAAGTTTTCGGAACCAAACACTTAGAATGTTTGAATTGGCTAACACTTTTAAAATGGATCACATCATTAAATTAGATATCAAAAATAATTTTGTTTTAGAGATTAAAGGTGAAGGTGGACCAGATTAAATGGGACCCTTGCTAGATCAAGTTTCACTATCTGTGACAACCAGTGATCATAAATAAAAAAGATCCTTTGTTGCTCAAAATAAACAAAGTATATATATTTTAAAAAAATTATAACCATATGTAAAAGAGCAATATTCTGTGAATTAAATATATAAATATTTATTTAAATTCATAAAGTAGACACCTAGGAATGTAACAATAAAAAACTAAGTTAGATCTGGAAACTGTATAATCATGATGGTGTAATTAATCTAAGAGATTTTATAAAGATAACCCAGTTTGTAGGCTTTGTGACTCGGAAACCCAAACTGCCTCTCACATACTTCTGAGATGTGAAGCCCTAGCCTTTCAAAGGTTCTCTAACTTTGGTAGCAGCACTCTCACTAAGTTTGACTCTACCAATGAATAACTGGTCAAAAAGATCCTAGACCTAGTCCGGGGAAAAGGATTATTCTGACCTGGACCAATTGAGGGGATTGTACAATAGACTTCCAGTCGCAGTGCAAATGGGGTCTATCCTCGACTCCAACCCTAATCATTAATAATAATAATTATAATTAATAATAAGAAGAAAATTTATCAAATAAGAAATAGTGGGCAATATATTACAGAGTGGGGGAAATAGTTGAAAAAACCCAATCTCTGTTACAGTTACAATCACGATTTACTGTTTTTAAACCAAATTTAGAGACAAAAGACTTCAAACAAACCAGTTCATAAGTAGAGAGAAATGCTATGCTATGCTTCTACAATAAAGCTTTAAAATTATTCACAATTATTTGTTTTTTTTGCAATAGAAACGATTAATTTTATACTTAATCATATGTTTGAAAATGAAATAAAGGCACAAAGTATTTATATTATACTGTTATGAGACGATTTTTAAGCAATAAAATAGTACAGAATTAAGTACATAATCTTTGAGGAAAAATAGAAAAAAAATGTATTAATAATAATTTCACACATCAACAACCATATTAGGCAAAGCGTGAAATAAATAAAATAAATGAGGTTATATTTAGCGCAAGTTAAAAAAGAAATTGAAGAAACACCTACCGCCAGACTTAAAAAGTATTGACAGTAGATTGGATCCTTCAATTGCATGTAGATAGAAAATAATACAATCAATTATTTTTGGTTCAAAAAGATTGCAATGTTAATCTAATAACAAAATGTTATATTGAAGAAGAGGTTAAAATGTATTGATTGTTACAAGAATACTGACCCGTTAAGTTAAATAAAATAGTAAAATACATAAGTAAAAACTTGCTTATTGTGACTTTGATTTAAAATATTGCTGAAGTTGGTTTAGTCTGTTGTCATAAGCGCTATTATTTTTCACAGATATTAATTAAAATAATGGTAACTTGACAGGATTCTATTCTGTTAAAACTGACAGTAGACCATAGCTTACTCATAATTTTCTCTGGTAAGTCAGTGTTAACACAGTTAATAACAGGTATAGAAAATCCTCTAAAGTATCTTCTTAAATCCTGATATTGTTTTCATAAATTAAAACTTTTGACTGCTGATAATATGCCTTCTTACAGCTAAACAAGAAACTGCAGTATAAGGAAACATCTGATCAAGGGTGTCGGACTTAAATAGAAAGGGTGGTCAACACGTAAGACTAACACTAGCGCTGAGTGGCCATTCTCGTGGCTTAAATATGAACTATTTATGCCATAACATCTTTGCACTTTTCCTTGTTTTTTTCTTCTTTAGAAAAATAATTTAGAATTTATTTTAGCTAGTTTTTGTAGTTAAAATTGCTGGGCAGCCAATATTATTCATTACTGTTGAATTTTTAACATTAATTGTCAAAACATAATTATGACTAAATTAATTTCTTTCAAAAAGAAATTAATTTAAATTGATTTCAAAACTACCAATTATTATAAAAGTTGAATTGATCCTATTTGTAAAAGTTGACGGTGCATTCAGTATCTTAAGAGCTCAAACTGTAACTTTCAACTGCCATCAATTATTATAATAACCCAGTTCACAATGAATTGTTTGAAAATTAGAAGACAAATACAACGAGCTTTTAAGATATTAAGAGAGCCATTATAAATATAAAATTAAAAGTATAAAATTTAAGAGAGTACGTGTGCAGTCAGTAAAAGGCGGGATTATCGGGCGAATTTATCTCGTTAGTTGTTTATTTGTCCGCAGTGACCACCCAGCACTGCTGTAGTTTCCCTTGTTGACCAGCTTTAACTCCACAATCTTTATGTAGGTTATATGATGTAGGGTTATGAGGTGCATCTGATAGTAAAATAATTTTCTTATAAAACATTACAATTATATCTGTTCATGATCTGACAGTAATGAAATATTTAGAGAACACTTAGTAAAAACAAACAAATTATTAATTTAATAGAATTGTTCCCAAAACTAGATAGAAAAAGAAATTAAATGTGTGCCAAAATATACAACAGATTTATGAAATTAGAATCAGGTAAGGTATAAAACAACCAGATAAATTTTTAATGAGAAAATTCATGCCAGCAAGTATTAGAGCTTAGATAAAATTGGTTGTGAAAGTGGTGATAGCAAAGCAAGTATGGTATCGAAGCTTCTTACAACTTAGACCTTTCCTTTTTAGTGATTATTATTGCTAATAACATTACTTTATAGTAATGCAATATCCAATAAATGGTTTAATTTTTTTTAAAATATATAATGAGGAACAAGCAGGCTAATGCACCGCAAAATGTACAGCTGAGGTGGAGGGCACAAGACATTGCTGATTCAAAGGATGTATTAACATTTTTTAAAGCTCCTTTTGAAATAAAAGTAAAATCTCATATTTTTGAGCAAGAATCCCAGTTTTATTTACCTACCTTTTAATAATATTATTCCAAATAGGTGGACAGGAGAGGGGGCTTCCAAGCTTGAGCCTCCTCAACCCTTTCAGGTCTAATATTCTAAGAAAAGGGGTAAGGACATTTCCTTTTTCTACAGACACTGCTGGAAATAAGAAAATAAAACCATTTTGGACCAAATCAAAATGCACATGCTGTAACTTTAAACTTTTAATATGCTGACCCAACTCAATACATTAACACACATAAAACGACTGTTTATTTTCTCAAACCTAGAAGACCAAAAGCTGAATCTGAAGAACTTGACTTATTTTGTACTACTTTAAACCAAATGTTTTTGAAAATATACTTTAAATGATGAATAAATATAATACCTGCCTATCCAGAGAGGAGCCCTTCATATGATTGTGCATGCTCCAAATTTTAGATTTTTTGAAATAAGTGGTTCCCTGTTGGTTGTGTGCAAAACTTGAAGAGAATATTTTTTTAAGCTGACAAAATTTTGAATTAATCAGAAAACCACCAAAACAATTGTTAATTTTTGCGGCAATTTCTTTGTCAAAAAATGTCTGTTTTCTGCATTTTGTAAGTCATTTTACAAATGCTATCCAAACCTTAGGTTCTAGGAATCTGATTATGACAAGTAAACACATGATTTATAGGAATTTTGTCACCTTAAAAAAAGGTTGTCTTTTAATTTTGCACACGACCAAAGAGACTAATATGTAGAGGGAGTACATAGCCTGAATAACACAGTGATAAGGAGTCTGGCAGTGAGACGGTTTCTGTAAGATGTTATAACTATTCTTACACCTACTATAGTCTCTCTAGAGAGAGACTAGATACTTTCACACCCCTCTACAACCCCTATTGCAGCAAGCACTTTACAAACAGCTGGCACTTTTCAGTGACACCACATTAAATTACTTTATTCAAAACAGAAAATTAAAGAATACGTGCACTAGAAAATAATTAAAACCCATCATGAAGGGCTCGACTCTGTATAGGCAGACTGTGATTTCTTCATCATTTAAGGTACATTTTCAAAATAATTTGGTTTAAAACAGTTCAAAATGAGACACATTTTTTCAGCTCCGACTATTGGATTATAGTGTTCTCACTATAATTGTCCTGCCAGTTGTTCATACTTTACCTCACCTAGCCATAAGAATGTTAAATAGCGATTTTTAAGTTTTGAAACTTGGCTAAAACTATACTCTATACACATATCTAAGTATAAATGTCAATCTTTTTTCACAATAACTACAATAAAAAATCAAGTAGAGGCTACCTTTTCTACTTTTCCTCACAACTTTAAATAAACTTTGCTTGTCACCCCAAGACATTGGTTTACCTCAGAATAAAAAGGTAAACCAATGCCTACGGTCTCTACACACAACCTCAAAATAAATCATTGATCCAACGTCATAATGAAGGTTATAACTGCAACTAGCTTTGCTTGTCTCAGAATGTCAAGCATGACATTCTAAATAATAATAAACATGACTGGAGTTATACGTGACACGGAAACACACACAACAGGCATAAAAATGCCTGAAATATATGATTATAATAAAATCTCAGTTTAGGGTATTTTGGTTGAACACAATATTTTTTCTATACTTGGTGAGGAAAAGTAATTAACCTTTACAAAAAATTGTAAACGTGCGATCAATGCAAGAGCATAAGTTTACATACATTTCCATTTTTTCCTGAAAAATATATTTTGTTTTAATTATCTATATTTATTAACATAATTTTATCAAGTAAATCCAGCTATATTTCCTATAATATTATTTTGATTAATACATATTCTATGAAATGATTATAAAGCTAACTTTAAATAGGCCATGTAATTAATTTATTTAAGTAAGTATACTATAAATATACATCTCTAGGCATTTATAGATTAAAATAGTTTTAAAACTTTTTTTTGGGTTTTAATATCACAATTTTAATAGGAAAACAAAGTTAGGAGGTAAACATTAAACAAGCTCAATGAAAGAAACAACCTTACAATAAAATTTTGACGCGGTGGTCCGCATGTCGGGTGAAAATTCTTTGGAATGCGTGATTTTGTGCTTAACAATCCATCTTTTGCTCAAGGTTCCGGTATATGATTCATAACTTGAGTGTGTTAAAAAAGTATCGCAAATTTTGTGTTTTTTCAAAAATTATTTATTTATTCATGAATACCTATTTTGCCCCTTTCAAAGAATTCCCCAAGATATTACACACTTGTGCCAACGGTTTTTCCAATCTTCGAAACACTTCAAAAAATCATTTTTTTTATCTTGTTCAGCTCCTTCTTTGATGCTGTCTTTATCTCGTCAAGCTTAGCGTAACGTCGTACTTTCATGGGCCTCTTCAGTTTAGGGAACATTTGGAATGCATCTGCGCACTTAATTTCGTCTTTCACACAAAATTTCTTACAGGTTCTTTGACCAATTTCTTTGAATAGGTAAAAATTGAAGACGATCCAAAACACGTGCAAGCAAAGCAGTTGTCAACAATTAAGTGAACATTCAAAATGGCCGAACTTGTCGGCATAAGTAAGAGACATGAGTACCAACATAAAGCCACAAAAAGATCAAAATTCGAATATACGAAACCCACGAAAATTTAAAATTTGTGATACTTTTTGAACACACCTCGTAATTCAATTATCAAGCACTACTAGTAAATATTTTTTTCACAAAATGCACATAATAATCCAGTTAGTTATACAAAACCATGCCTCTAAAATTGGCAGAGCATGCCATTTGCACTAGCTGAAAGCTCAGTTAGTGATTATCTTTAAAGGTTTTAGCACACTACACCTATCCCATTACACATTTTCTCAATAGGAAATTGCCTAAAAGTGTACAGCAATTGTTTTTGTGTAATTAATTATTTTAATTAAAAAAGTTATCCTTTAGATTATAGTTTACTCATTAAGATTTATTTCAGCATTAGGTTGGGCACACCTTAAAAGGATAACTTGATCAATAGGGTTGCAGATGTCAGCCAAGACCGAACGAGACAAATCAGGTGGAGGGGGGGGGGTTAGTAGTCTATTTATGCAACTCTTCTGTAATAAAATAATTTTACTCCTGTACTTTTTTTTAATAAGCGAAGTGAAGCAATAAATATCACTTTACAGCCATGTTACAAACACAAATATTAGAGCATAAGCAAATCGAATCCTTCATAAAGTCAAAACTTTGTAAAGTATATTTTGTTTTTGGAAATATAAATTCGTTTCTTTAGAATTGCTGTTTTTTAACAATATTACAGATGAAAAATGCTTGCATGTTTTGTATTTTATAAAATATTAATTAAAAATACGTAATACTGAGACATTTTTAGTTTTGGCAGAACTTTTAAATATGAGCAGGAAAAAGGAGTCAATATTAGGAGTGTATTGCCAAAATTAGGGCTCCCGGCAACCCTATTGATAACTGTCAGTAATCAAGTAATTAACCAATTATCTATAAGATAACCAATCAAAGCAAGTGTTCCCTATATAGACTAAAAGAATATAATTAAAAGTTAAACAAAGGCTTACTGGTTGAGCTATCTAGTTAAAGCACTAATTATAATTTGACAAACTGATTAGTTAGTCAAATAATTCAGCATTTAGCTTTGCAAAGAAATAGTTTACCTCAATTATTTCTTGTTTCCCACAATAGGATGATAAAATGACTTGCAGCCAAAATTGTATACCAAGATGAATTATGCTTTATATAAGTATTTCATCAATACATAGCAATAACACTCTTAAACATCTTAGAAGTTACCCACATTCTTAGAGTTTGTTCTCAAGAGTCAACCAATCAAATAAATTTTATTCAAAGGTCTTTTTCAGACATGTCAGGGCCCACAGGAGTGTTCTCAGAACCCTATTTTGCAAGGATGTCTGCTTGCTCATTACCTTCAATTCCTTATGGCCAGGCACCCATTCATTGCTACATCATTGTTAAGTGACAAGGTTTTGTAAGCACCAGACAAGCTTAGAGTTAATTTTGTATGAACCAAGATCTCTAATTGCAGCTTGGATGTCAGAAAAATATTAATAGTAGCCTGATTAGGATTATTTTTAATATTTTCTATTAGACAGGCATTAATAGCAAATATTTCTGGCTGAAACACTGTGGCATACTTTACTAAAGGAAGCGAGGTTTGAGATTAGTATGAACCCTATATGCCACCCTAGAGCCACAGTCTATCTTAGATCCATCTGTATACCATACAGTGTCACCAGAGGATTGAGGTGGTTCTCTATTGAAACTATCACAACTGAGTGTGAAGGGTTTTTCATAGGAGTAGTGAGTGGTCATAATCAGAGTTCATAGATAGTATGAGATCTGACTACATTCACTATTTTGGAGTGACCTTAGTAGTAGAGATCTTCAGTTCCCATATTCTTGCAGTCTTAAGCCGCCAACCTAGCCTCACTCTTTATAATAGATCAAGAGCAGAAGGCTCAGCATGACTTCTAGAGCAGTAGTTGGTGCAAGTTCATGGACCCTGTAATTGACAGACAGGCTAAGCGCTGAACTGAGTTCAGTTTGATAGTTGCGGTGGTTTAATTTACTTCAGGCCACCACACAAGAGCATAGTAGGTAATAATAGGTCTGACCACCATTAAGTTAAGCCATTGCAATACTTGAGGTTTAAGTCCCCAGATTTTACCTACAGCTCTACGGACTGTAATTAAAGTCAGTTTGGCTTTATTAATTATTTTATCCAGCTGTTGATTCCAACTTAGCCTCTTATCAAGGATTAATCCGAGATATTTGACCTGATCAGAAAGCTGTAGTTGTTCACCAAACAGTTTAAACGGCCCAGTATTTGAGGTTTTGTTTGTTTGGTGAAAATTACTAGTGCAGTTTTGGCAGGATTGATTGAAAGTTTGACCTGTTTGCACCAGTTCACAATCAGCCTTATCGGTGTTAGGATTATCTCTAGGGCTGTATTATTGAATTTGCCAGGAATGAGGATAACTATGTCATCAGCATACCATATGGCAAAGAAGCCATTACTGTTGAGACAGCAGAGTATGCTGTCCACCACAAGGCTCCACAGTAGAGGAGATAAAACTCCACCCTGCAGACATCCCCTGGTGACTCGGGCTTTAGCTGTTTCTCCAGCCACAGAAGCTATAACGCTTCTACTGAGAAGCATAGTGGCTATCCATCTACAGACAGATTGTTCAACAACACGCTCTCTCAGAGAGGAGAGTATAGTTTGGAAAGACGTGTTGTCAAAAGCTCCTTCAATATCGAGAAAGGCACCAACAACACAACCTTTACTTTCAAAAGCAGCTTCAATCTTATTAACTACAAGATGTAAATCGCTTTCGCAGGATTTACCAGCTTGGTGAGCAAACTGATATTTATGCAACGGCTTTGTAATCAGTGCCGTTTCACGAATGTGCCAATCAATAATTTTCTCTAAAGTTTTAAGAAGAAAAGACGACAGACATATTGGTCTATAAGCCTTGCCCTCTGTGTATGAGAAACGTCCAGACTTGGGTATAAAAGTAACCTTTGCAGATTTCCAGAGTTCAGGAATATGATTTAAAGCTATGCTGTTAGTTACTTCAAGTTAAATCATCAAATTTAGCAAGGTTTGATTAAAACGGTTCTAAATAAATTGACTAGTTCATTATCAAGATTCTTTGTCAAAACACCAAAGCAGTCAGAAAAAGATCCATTTGCTTCATATTGTCTTTATGGTCTCTGTTTTCTTTAAATAAGATAGAATAAAGCCTGGAGTTTATTCGGGCTTATAGATAGTTCAAAGCAGAGACTCTGAACTATCCAAATAATTTACAGTAATGAGTAAGAGTAAGATTTAGAGTAATGCAAGCTGATTGGTTGACACTTTTTCTGTCGAATGTTTTGCAAAAGTGGTATACTTTAAAAAATTACAAATATTTTTATTATATTGCTTTAAAAAATAAGATTATTACCCTCTCTGAAATTAAAAGTATTTAATTTCAACTTGATTCTTACCTAAACAAGACAAATCTAAAGAACTTAAAATAATCTGAGTAGAAATAATATTCTGATTTTAACTAACATATTCCAAATTTATACATGAGGGTAAAATATTAAAAACATAAAAAGAGCATTGATAAATTACAATTCTTTACAAACATAAACTTATGTTAAATACAAATTCCAACAGATCAGAATTTCATAAAAATGTAAACAAGGAACATCACAGAATCATCTACAAATGAAATATTGTCTAATTTAAACTTAATAAAATAATATTCAATTTAAACATTAAGTAATAAAAAATATATCAATAATATAAAGTTATATATTACAAATAAGTTATAACTACCATGCAAATCAAGGGTACAGGAAATAGTAAAGTTTTTTATTTTTGGTATAGAAACATTTAGCCAGAACAACCAGGTAAAAAGTAATCTTTTTTACAGTTAGGCTACAAAATATTAACTTTAGAGCCTAAAAAACATAGATAAACCCCATTTTTTAATTACAGGTAAAAAAGGTTCATAACATCTGTGGTAAAAAATATTTTATTATATTATGACATAATGTTAACACTTGAATAGTTTGCTATTAAAAGTGCCGCAAAATCAAAACACTGCTGTATTTAGAGCTGCAGTCGAGCTAAACAACGTTAAATGGTCTTGTTAGGTGGAAAGGGCTCTGCTTTACTTTTAATAAAATCTAAAACTGTGGAGAGACTTTCCGTTCTTTCATTCCATAACGTTAACCAATTACTGGTTGCCATATCTTTATTACAACATGTACTAATGAGAGAGCTAACCTTATTCTTTTAAAGAAAGATTTTCAAGAGTAAAGCATTATTCTTGAAATCCAACAAAAACTATTAAAATGACCTTAATATAAATAATTTATTTCTTTCCTCTAAGCCATATTTTTGTATTGCTTTTCTCAATAAATCAATCTAAACTATACAGCAATCATACTTTTCCCTGGGCCCTTCAAATAATAAATAAATACAAAATGTAAAAATATTTGAAATAAATAATAAATAATGCTGGTTGAAGAAATAATTTTAATAGCTATAATTAATTAGGTTTATTCACATAACATTGTCTAAAAATAATTAACTTTTCAATATCAACCAATGAAATTAACTAAAATAACACACATAAAAATTGTCAATACAGTTAAATATAAAATTCTAACAGCCACAATATCCTATATTATATTGTTATATAATATATTTGTATAATATATACTTTGTTCATATGTATATATATATATACATTTTATTATAAAATAACTTGTACAAATAGAAGGCCCGACAATTCCTACTATATTTTTAATTTTATAATTACAAGTGAAACTGATTCAGGATTGCTTCTATATTCTTTTTACACAGAAGTTTTTGAGGGGATGGGGGAATGATCTTTTTAAAAATTCACCAAAGGTATCATAAGTACTAAAGTTTTCCTTTTGGACCCAAGAATCTGATCCGTTCTTTCACATATCATATTCAGTCATCTGTGACTAAATTTGAGCTAAAGAATGCATTTATTTTAACAATAAAGTTTTGACAGCAGACAGCATAATTTTACTAAATCAATATTTTGATTAAACGTCACAAGGTAAAGGTAAATAAATTCATAATAAAAAGTCATATGTTCATTAAATAACCAAAGAAATTGAAAGCAATAATAATTATTGAAATAACCTGACTTTGGACACCGGGTTCAACCCCAATAAGTGTCTACACGACACATTAGCAGGATTCAACCTACAAATTATCAGTGTTGATGTCGGTGTTCAACACCGTGAACCTCCGTCTACATGGAGTAAAATCGGTGTCGAGGATTCAACCTGGTGTTTAACCCAGGGTTCAACACATTGTGTAGACGAAGTAATTGGCTATTTTGTAAACTGTATTAAATCCTAAGAAAGTTTTGAATTAGTATATTCCGATAATTTTTCATCAAGCTATTGGTTGACAAGTATAAAACATTTTGTTTATAATATCAAGAAATATTTTAAACAAAAGTCAATGATATATGTGAAGCAATAGATTAATAAAATATAACTAAAATATGGTGATATTGGTATGAAATTTCTTAGAATTTAATGCAGTTACCAAAATAGGCAATACAGTATGTTTTACCTTTTTAAAGTTACCAAAAGTGGTAACAAAACTAACCATACTTGGTAATAGTTATAAAAATAATAACGGAAAAGTTGAACTTGCAAGAGCAAATTTGCTGGATTACAGACCATTTTTGAAATTCTAGAACCATGTTTTCCCCTTATTTTTCATATTAGTGCATCTGAAATCTTATACCCAGTAAATATCTGTCATTCCAACTTTGTATAAATAGCTCTTATGTCAAATAATTATAAAATAGAGCTATTAATGTTCAAATAAATCAAGATGACGTGTAATGATAAGACTTATAGTCCTGACACAGTTTCACATATACAATAACATAATTATTATTTTTATTATTACATTAACATAATGTTACAAAGAAAATTGATGGTTTCAAACAACAAACAATACATCAGGTAAAATAACTGCAAATATAAGGAGCCAATATGAAGTTAAAAAAAATAAATAAGCAAAGATCGTTACAAAAGTTCTACAGAGTTTTGTTCACTGTCTCATGTTAGTATATAAAATTTAAAGATCTCATGCTTAACAAGTTCAAAGCCTAGGGCAGAAATTACCTAAGTACTGTCTGTTACCATCAATACAATAGATTTATAAATTTAAAATTCTGTTATAGGATAGCTAGAAAGCTATCAACCAAAACTGGTATTTTGCCATTTAAAATAAAATGCTATCTCTCCCCTCTTCTTATTTAATCAGAACCATATTCATCCAAGATTCCTATTTACTGTAAAAACTTGCACATTGTTTTTGGTCTAAAATCTGAGGACATATTAAAAATGGGGTACGAGGTACCTCATAAATTTCCCTCACCACATCAAATTCACTTCGAAATTCACATCCTCCCTACTTCAGACTCGCTTCGGTCATCCTCAGAATATACAATTTGCCAAATTTATACTGCAATATATCTTTAGACTCCCTTCGCTCATCCTAAGGTAGTAATTAAATTAGTTTTATTCCCAGAGGTCATCCATCCAGGCACTGACCTCACTCGATGCTGCTTAACTTTTATGCGTGTTCATAACATCATAAAAATTTATTTTCCAAACAGCACAACGAGACCTAAAGGTTGATTTTCGTACCAAGTTCCAACTATTTAGCATAAATAGACTGGGAGATACGATGATAACAGACAACTTTGTAAAAACTAATCAGGAGGTTTTAAAAACATTTAACACGGATAATTCTGGTAATATAAGTTTTAGATTTTTTTGCAAACATGATACATTTCCTAAATACCTATGGTATAATTGAGGAGGAGTAAAAACTTGGTAGTATGGCTAATTTGTATCAAAAATAAGTTGGCCAATTCAAAAAAATAGTTATAACCATTTTCTAGTTTGATAAGCTACCAATAGCTCATTGTTTTATTTTTTGGATTTGTACCGGAGTGTCGCGCATATGTCCTTGGCTTTTATTCTAGGTTGCGGTTAAAAAGGCACATCTTAAGATGAAAAAGATCAAGAAGGTATCGGCATCGGCATTTTTCTTTATTCCATGCTTTTTCGTCAAAGTTTTAGTCGACTATGTCGAATTTATTTTATAATTTATGTATCTAGAGATTGTTTTACGTTCAGGAGCATATCCTGCCTTTTCTTTTATAGCTGTTGAGTAATGAGTTTGGAGCTGATGCGTAAGCATAAGCAATTTTTAGCATTTTATGCCGTCACTTCTCATGATTGAGGTAAGCTGACTTCCTGCCCTTTTATAGCCAAGTATTTCTAGTATTAAGCATATTTGTTGATGTCTAAGCCTATTTACTTCACGTCTAAACCCTCCTGTCATGTTAAATTATGTTACGAATGCTACATACTCTGGGATACTGTTTCAGGCGTAACGAGCCAGTCTCGTCAAGCTGTGTCGTCAGGATAACATCTAGTCAAGTTATCGTGCAGGTTGTATGTCGAGTTATTGTCAGGATAAACGTCTAGTCAAGTTATCGTCCAGGGTGTATGTTGGGTTGTCGTCAGGACAACGTCTAGTTGGATTATTCGTCAGGGTGTACGTCAAGTTGTCGTCAGTGAACGTCAAGCCTACAGTCTGGCTTATTGTACTCGAAAAGCTAGACTTTAAGAGTCGTGGATTTATAAAGACTTTAATTTACTATTCTCTAGTACTTATCACTACTTTATACGACAAAGACAGAACTATTATTACATATACTTTACTCTTAATATTACAATTTGATTTTATCGTAAGATATTGCTTCTAGCCTGGTAGTCTGTGGTCGGTTTATGGCCAAAACCGACCCCAGCGTCCTCGCCATATATATCTTAAGAAGCAACAAAATAAAATTTCTTTACGAGTTTAAACTCCCAGCTGTGAAGCACTATTTGTTCATAAAAATTTAAGTATTGGTGGTCTTACTTTTAAGATATATTATAATTTGAAAACACTCAAGAATTTATATATTTTTTTGAATTTCTTATTTTCCACATTATAGAGCATGAAAACAAATTAATTGTGTTCTGGCTTTTATTTCTTTTATTTTTAGTTTTTACAGCTAGCCACGGTACAATTTAGCTGCTTCCTTAAGAATTTTATCTTATTCAGAAGGAATACCTTCTGAATAAGAAGAATACCTTCCTAGTTAATATTTTTAAGAAAACCCAAGTACCTTTGTCAGATAAACTACCAAAGCTAATTGACAGTGAACACATTAATCTGCAGCACCATAAGTGTTTCAATAGAGATAAATATAGACCTTTTTGGTAAGAAAAATGGTGGAATTCTTTGAGAGAGCAGCACTGTTAGTTAATAATACTGACAACAAGAGGTAAGATGATTTTTAAGACTCTTATGGAAAAAAGTTGATTATGGTATAATTTTTATGCAGTATAAATTTATCGACATGTATATTTTGAGGACGAGCGAAACAAGTCCGAAGATAGGAGGATGAGCAAATGCTGATAGATAAACAAACATTTATATGCAAGTTTTTAAAGTAGTTTAAGTCAATACAAAAAAATTAATACGTTTTCATACAAGGGAAACATTGTTGCTATCAAAGATTATTGTCTCAAGGATACACTACAATGGTTCCAGATACACTACCTGTCAACCAGAGCAACAGGTGTGACAACAATACAGACCTGTGTTGATGATGAAATCCATGATTAGTTTGACTAATAATAGAAGACTAAAACATGTAAATAATCATATCATTCCAAAACCTTCAGTTCCTTCGTTGATAGCAAGCAAAAGAGCTTTCTCAAAACTCTCATAGCTGTCATAATCAGGTAGGCACAGCTGGTTAAAACTAAAACAAATTATATAATCTTTATAATAAATAAAATGGCCAAGATAGGAGATATAACTTTACATCAGTGGAGAGATTTATTTTATTATTCTGATCATTCTATTATACATATTTTTAATAAACTAATAATATGTCACAAAAAGATACATTTCTTTCATTTATTGTTGGTCAATAAAGAATGTTTTGGACCCGGCATGAAGGCGACTACCGAGATGACAAGTGTCATGAGGTGGGTTAAATAACCTGACTCACCCCCACCTACACATCACTCTAGGGACTTTTTTTCTTCCTTTTTACTGTGTTACAAGTGTTACGTTTTCTCCCTTTCAGGTGATTTTGTCACAAGACCATGTCAAAGTTGTAACACAAGGAGTATAGAGAATTAGTTTAATCACAAGTAAATAATAAGAATTAGGAAGAGGAGTTATTAGTAACTAAGTTATAAGAACCGATTGACAAAGGAAAGTTTTCAACCTTTTAAACAGGTTAAAGTCATTTTTAAGTTAAGAAAAATCAGACTATTATTCTTTTCAAAAAAATAATTCTGTGTTTTTTAAAATTAGTAAATGTTTAATCAATAAAATTTAGAATCTTAACATTTTTAACAAATTGTTGCAAAACACACTACCTCCAGTACAATATTTTACCTTTCTTTATGACATCATGAAGTAATCTTTGTTCTAATATTTATAATAATGCTTAAATTTGCCTTTGATTTATCTCAAAGTAAAGAGAGATACAAACAGCAACCATGTACTACAAAGTAAATTAAGTACTTATCAGTTCAGGTCTGAATACCAAACATTATTTAAATTTTTTAAATAGAGGCTCTTTGCTTCTTTAATTACTTTTTAATGATAATAGGTAGACTGTAGATCATACATACCAAGTATGAGCAGTCGGAAGGTTGCCAAAGGTTGGAGCAGGAGTTAGTTGGAACCTGGGACTGAGCTCCTTGAATCCACCTGGGGGGAGCTGAGAGCTACCTGTGGTGAATTGGAGTAACCTAGCCATCTCTTCCCTCGTGAAATTACAAACAGCTGCCCAAAACCAGTCCAAAACTCTACGAAATTCCATGCCGGATCCATTCACAATATGATGAGCTCGAAAATCTGTTATACTATATTCTCCTGTACCACATAGCAGTAACTAAAACATTTTTCAGATAATAGATATTAAACAAACTTAATAGAGGCTACTTCTTTAACTACTTTAAAACCCTATTAATTAAAAAAAATACTAAAATTTTTTTTCTTAACATTGTTGTTATTTCATTGTAATTGTTGAGCTTTGCCAGTATAAATAAATTAATAAAATAAAAAATAAATAAATAAGTAGTACTGCTCCTGTCCATTGGAGAAAAGCACATTTTAAGCATCTTTGCATCCAACTAAACAGGGAATTGTATCACACCAACTTTTTTTTAATTTTCTTTATTGAATAATATAAATTATATATAATATAAAAAAAAACTTCTTAATATAATACATAGAAAATAAAATTGTTTTACTTATTACCAATAATTTCAAATAAAAAAAATGAAGGATGATTTCTGCATAAAAAATATTATTATATACATAATGATAAATAACAATATTAATTATGATAATAATTTTAATAATTATACAATAATAATTTATATATTAAAATAATAATATAATAATAATATAAATAATAAATAATATATACATAATATTTCATACAGATACTACTTGTAGTTAGCTAGTTTAAGATAGACATATGTTAAATTTTTTTCTTTAATTCTGTATTTGAAGTTATTAATAATTTTTTATTATGAAGTTTATTATAATGTTATTATAATTAAGACATTAGTCTTGAGCTGCAAAGAGGCGTTGTTATATTACTCATTAATAGAAATGTATTTATTTATAATATTTTATTGATTCATTTATTATAATATTATTCGTATTTATTTATTTTACCTGTATTTATTGTTTTATTTATAAATTAATGCGTTTATAATTATTTTTATTTAAACTAACACTGTACTTGTAATGGACAAAAGCACACAATGGATGGATAAAGCAATAAACATATCAAAGATAATTAGATCAAACTCATCCTTCATTTTTGCCACTTAATATATTTAAAAGTAATTTGGCATTTGGAGCATCTAATTTAATTTTTGAATAATTTAAATTCATATCTGATAGTGGTTTATTCAGGCCATATTCAGTTAGAACTATACTTAAAAAGTAATAAAACATTAATTAGATTACCAAAATGGGCCCAACGAACATTTTAACTGAAAATTATTTAATTTATATTAAATTAAATTAAATTAAATTATTTAATTTTATATAAACCTAAAATATATAAATTAGTTTTGAAATGGAGAATCAAATGTGGTATGAAACGACAATTAATGGTTTAATTGAGTCATGAGGATCTTCCAAGTAGATAAAAACATACTTCTAGCAAATACATCCAAATCAAAAATGAGGGACTTACCTCTAGTTCATTTTCATCAAATATGCTTAATAAGTTGTCAGGTATAAGGTCGTTAAGTCCCCTGAGAAATGCTTCAACTTCATCTCTTACTCTAGTGCAAAGTCTATACTGAGCTAGACTATCCAGATACTGATTCTTTGATTCATTACACACCTTTACTTTACTCCCTCCTGCTACCAATTCTACCACCTGAACAAGAATTATTCAACTATCAATATCAAAGGTAATACCAACATTAAATGTTTAGTTGTTTGATATCCTCTCAGAATACATGAGAGTAATATGAACAGTCACACACGTAATAAAATAAATAATTTTTTAATTACAAGACAGCTAGTATGTAGATTTTTTTAAAACAATAATTATTGAAAATAAGCTGATTTATTTTCTTTAGTTGAGGTCAAGCTGATAGAATTAATAAGGTAAATTCAATTGGAGAGATTTTATGAATGAAATAATTTTTTTGAATAAATAGTCAATTTTCAATGTTGACCGCCTAAACCGATTCCTGCAATGATGTCACATGTCATTCATAAAAATATAGTTAGGCAATAATCTCCACATGCGTTTAAGTCAAATTGAACCACCTTATACATTTCTAACATCTTGGGTTGAGGTCTTGTTAGACTTAAGACACTTCAAACGGTCACTAAAAACGTTTTTAGACGAAAATATTTTGGCCAAAAAGTTTTAAAAGTTGAAAATCTAAGATAGTCTCGATTTTGTGACACCAAGTTAAACTTAACAGTTTATCCTCTCATAGAACTTTATTTTTAACTGCTTCATCTAAATTGACTGAGAAAAGTGAACAAACATCCATCCATGCATAAAGACATTAACTATATGTTAAACATTTAGGATCTGTAGGTGTGCAAAATATTGACATTTAATGAAATAATAGGTCACATTTCTGAATGCAATGTTTGATTCATCAGATAAAAATAAAAACACAAATTTGAGCTTTCTGCCGTAAATCAGGCCTTCTTCAGAAGTAGTTTTATTCCAAAGTAGAATAAAACTACTTCTGAAGAAGGCCTGATGTACAGCCAAAAGCTCAAATTTGTGTTTTTATTTTTATCTGACCATTACCTCATAAATTAATCTTGTTTATACATACATATAAATATATATATATATATATATAATATATATATATATATATATATATATATATATATATATATATATATATATATATATATATATATATATTATGAGAAAAGTGTTTATTTTACCTTATGTAACTGTCCAGTGGTGTCATAATCTTCTTCTATGAAATACAACTCCATTCCATCTATATCATTCTCCAGTAAATATTTTATCTTGCTTAAATATAGATCTGGATCATCTTGTTCAAAATACTAAAACACAAACATCAACCCTAAGTTAAATAAACAACAACTAAGTAAACAAAATGTTTAGTTTGTAGAGCATTGTGTTTTCATCTTTGATATCCTAGCAGATCCCTCTCACATTGGAAGTGAACTACAATGACAGGGTAACCACCGGAACCCCTAAATCTATAGCTGGTATCAGCAATATGGTGACATAAATGTATAAAATGCCATAACTTTTCTATTTTGTATAATCCTAAAACAATGCATCTAATAAAAGTAGTAATAAAATAAAATAGAATAAAACATTTTTATTTATATCACTTTATATTTAAGATATAGAGGCTTGAGTTATAAAACAAATCTTGAATTTTTGTAATATCAGTTCATCTTATTTACATTTAACATTTCCTACAACATATTATATTGTTTTATTCAGTTAAATTTAATCTAGAGAGTTAAAAATGTATTAAAGGCCTTGTTGTATTTTTTTCCAATTTTTTTGGTCGGTTCCCCCATATAAATTTTGGGGATGCTGCCCCAAAAAACCTTAAAAAAATTATTGCTCCAAACAATTTCTTTTGACCTGAAACAGATTTTAAGCCAATAAAAAAATCTTTGGTTGGGTCCCCCTTATAAATTTTGGGGGTGCCGCCCCTTGGAAAAGTGTTACAAAAATTGATCGGACCTCTGTATAAATTTTATGATACCACTCCCCTAAAAATGGATATAATTGGCTCTAATACCCCAATAATAGGAAACACTCTTTTTTCCCCTTGGGAGTGAAAAGTGCCTCTTTACTCCGTAAAAACTAGTCAATAAACTTTACATTATACACCGTCTGGAGATAAAACTATATTACTACAGCTAGTTATTTTTCTCTCTGTAGATTCAGAACAGTTATTTCCTTCTTCAAGAGAGAGAAAAGAAACTTTTTTACCCTTTTGGAGGTAAAAGAACAAACAAAATAATAATTAAGTACCTTGTAATGAACTCTGAGCCCAATAAGTTGAGCTAAGAAAGATCTTGTAAACCTGGCTCTAACAAACTGTCTGTAAGCACCACCTAACGCTGATTCATACAAACATTTGCCTACCACTCTACCAGCAAACTCATAATGTTTTAACTTAATATGATTTGGCCTTCTTGCATTGGGATGCACCAGAGCCTGTAAAAACAAAAAGTAGAGGTAAATCTAGCGTTAACAATACTTTAGATTTAATATGAATCAAAGCAGTGAAAAGACATTATGGGTATTTTAGATCTGACAATTTGTAATCTAAAAGCAATGTTTGTATTTTAAATTAGGCACATGATTATTCTTAACCTTACACTTATTTGTTCTTAAACTATTTATCCCATCTCAAGTATTTTAAACAACCATGTTCAACCCCTGGGGCAGAGTCTAAACTATAGGTTAAATAAACCATGTGAACAGTTGGGTTTGAATCTCCAAGGGGGTTGAACCCCTGTGTGTGAAAAAAGTAATAATTATGTTATACTTAATAAACCATGTGGTAATCAAACAGATTTCTAAATAGGTTATTTAGAAAAAGAGGAAGATAACAAAATATTTAGTAAAGAGATAAGAAATTAGATAAATAAGAGGGAAAGAAAACTTCCAAGGAAATGAAAGAAATTCTTAATTGAACATTATTTGGTAAGAGACTTAGATCATTACCAATAATGATATGTTTATTACCATAATGAGATTATAATTACCATGATCGTTGTTTAATTCAATTCAAAACAGTCTTTATTTCCATAGGTAAAATCATAGGTAAAAAGTTGATCTTATGTTGTACTTTATAGTACTTATTGTGATTCCTAGAAATGCAATAGTTGAAGTTGTCTTTCATAAAAGTTTCTACGTAAATTATAAATATAAATAAATTATTTCAAACAAATTTATTGAACTTGGTTCCTATTCTTGAAAACCAGGACAATCAAGCGTCCCGAAAAGTTCTTTTGGGACACTGGGATTTGAGACTAAAAGCCAGGACAATCTTGGAAAAACCGGGACACCTCGTAATCCTAACTTTAGACTTCAATATTTACCTGATGGTTATCAGAGAATCCAGAGAAGAGTAAATTTCTTGCATCAAATAAAGCTGAGCATATTAACTGAAACCATTCTCTCCTCAGTCCTCCCCAATCTACTCCTGTAATTTAAACACATATTCAGGTATCTCAATAATTACAGTTTAACCAATCACTGAGAATAGAAATTAATGTGAAAAACAGACTGTAATCTATCAAATTAAATATTGGGTTAGTACGGCAATGTAATTTAACACAAGTAATTTCCTTAACAGAAATCTAAATAAATAATAAAATATAGTAAAACAAATTAAAAGGCATATCTGGTAATACTTACACTATATTAAAATTTTCACTTTAAATGTTTATGATAATGGTATTATTATTAACAACTATTAATATTATTATATTAATAGTTGTTAATTTAATTGTTAATATTATTAATTATTATATTAATACCATATACTATGGTGTTATTAATCAATATTAACAACTAAGTTGAATTAGATGTAATTGTTATTTATCAGGGTTTCAACAAGGGACAGAAGAAAGTTTTACAGCTCAA
Organism: Microvelia longipes; assembly: GCA_018340805.1. Classification (NCBI taxonomy): domain Eukaryota; kingdom Metazoa; phylum Arthropoda; class Insecta; order Hemiptera; family Veliidae; genus Microvelia; species Microvelia longipes. The sequence continues at coordinate 1,540,879 of JACMZG010000002.1, forward strand.
GTTTGTTTCCTCCAAAGGCAAAGCTGAAGGTGGAATCTTCAAAAGCTCTTAAGGCTGACAAGACAAGAGAGATAAACTAATTAGCTACTGAGTCTTGTCAACAAGACAAGAGATAAACTAATTAAAACTGCTACTGAGTCTTGTCAACGAACTTATTAACATTTTGAATTACTAACATTTTGACTCCTAAAGCTCAATCATGGGAGATAATACACAGGGTGAAAGTTTAAATCCCTGTTGCTTATAAAATGTTATCTGTTATAGTATGCCCCTGGTTTTAATCACTTGATTGGTCTGATTTTAAACTCCTACAAACTCTCATTTTTTACCTCCTGTAAGTTATTTTACATATATATATATATATATATATATATATATATTATATATATATATATATATATATAATATATATACAATTTAATTGCACTTTCAGAAACCTTACAGTAAATTGACTAGACAAACCTTGTTCTCCTTGGAAAGTAATCTCAAAGTTTCTACACCAATCACTCACTGAAAATCCTTTGGTTGCTTTTATTGACTGAAATATAAATTACAGATGTAGAAGTTTGATACAAGTTATTTCAAATTATAATAATATATTTGTTTATGTGGTATTTACTTATATTTTGGTGGCAGTTGTCCATATTTGTTATTTTTTTTAAATTTCATATTTACTGTTATTATAATAATGAAGATGACTGGCTTCAACAGGCAAAATGTAAGTAATGTATATGTAAATTAAACATAATTTCAAAGTAAGGTCTGAAGCAAGACTTAAGTTGTAAGCAGTCCAATTGTTTTTTTACTTTTCCTTATAAGTATTGTGGTAAAAAAAATCTGAAACCGGGATGTGACCGGAATTATCCATTTCAGGTGTTTTAAGACCTCCTGAGTTGTTTCCGAAAGTAGCCTGTCAGTATGTGTGAACAGTGGCAAACTGAGTCAGAAAGGCCCGGGGAGGATTCGACCTAAAAGGGCCCAAACCTACATCTCAAGGGGCCCAAAGGGGGGGGGGGGGGTCCCATATTGCTTCTCAAGTACAGGGAACAACTTTTAACAAGAGTAGTAATTATGATTATAGCAAGCCTAATTTAATTAATTAGACCCCAGATCATAGAGGTCTAACCAGAGTATGGGGTCCTTAAACGTCCTGGTATATTAAATAAGGGCCATAATGATCAAAATATTAAAAATAATAAATTAAATAATAAAAATATCTAGAGCCCTTAAATGCTGCTATAGAGCCCTGATCAAGTATGCTAGGGCTCTTTATGGCTTTAGTCTACAGTATAGGGCCTTGAAAGCCCAGGTAAAATAAATAGGGGCCTTAAAGATCCTAGATGTAAAAACAAATGCCTTTAGCTTCTACCATGTTGATAGTATTTGTTAAGTTTATTTTTGGCTATGGGCCCAAGGAGAGCTGCTGCCCTCACCCTCAATGGCCAGTCCACCCCTGTGAGTGTGTGTTATCCCAGTCCACCCCTGTGAGTGTGTGTTATCCCAGTTCACCCCTGTGAGTGTGTGTTATCCCAGTCCACCCCTGTGAGTGTGTGTTATCATCGTAGCTCCCAATGTATCTTGTACCAAAGTTCCAAGTAAAACTTTGTACCAAAATCAGTCTAAAGGTGTAGTTGTGCTATTTGGAAAATGATTTTATTATGACATCATTAGCCCTCAATGATGACTCAGCAAAATTTCAACAAATCATAAAACCCTGAGAAATGTTGCAATCAGTTTGATATTTGAATTCCCGATCCCAAATTGGGATGTCACCTGAATTATTCATTTAAGTGGTTTTCGCAAAGTTGTCTGTCTGTCTGTTATCATAGCAGCTCCATATGCTAGAGAGTTGAAAGTCTGTACATAAATCAGTCGATAGGTGTAGTCGTGCTATCCATTTTTTATGACGCCATTAACCTGCCGAAGAGATGCTGCAGTATAAATTTAATGACTTGTTTATTCTGAGGACAAGCTAAGCTAGTCCAAAGTATGGAGGATGAGTGAAGGAAATCTGATACGTTGAGGAAAAGTTCCGATGTACCCAATTTTTTTGTAATAATTATTGTACTAAAAAACATCTAAGCAATCTTCCCAGTCATTTAAATTGGTTAAATTTGAAAATTTGTAGCCTTATATAATTTATTGATATCTATAACATATGGATATAAAAGAAAATAATTTATTGCATTATTAACAATCAGAAGAAATTAGATCAATATTTACAGCTTTTACTTCCCCTTATCTACCACCATTGGTATATCAAAAACGTATTGTGTTTCCCATCCAAAAAATAAAAAAACGTTGAAAGAATTGAAAGAATGAAAGATGAATTGAAAGACTCAACATCCCTCCACGGCACTGCCGAAAGCCGGCTCTGCAAATAAAGTTTTAATTTTGTGGAAAGACGTTGTTGGTGTTGATATAAAAAGTTATTCTAAGTGGTTCTCACTACATGCTGCATCTACACCAGTAAATAGTAACTTAATATACTTACAGACTCAAGTAACTTATCTCTGGTGACTTTCATTGCTAACTTCTCATGACAGTGTTTATGATGAAACCTCCTCACTTCATGATAAAAGAAATCCTGTTTGTCTTTGAATGTTTCTGATCCACCTTAGAAATAAAATACAAAATTCATATAAAAATGATACACAAAGATAAGTATGCCACCATTGTCAAGGGATTTAAAGTACCTCAAATTGATTGAAATCGTATGTATGTCCCTTTTTGCTTTCCCTCATTTATACCGTAGGTATACAGGAAAAGTATTGGGTTTAAAAAAAATCTGAAACCAGGATGAAACTGGAATTATCCACTGCAGGTGTTTTTAAGGCCTCCTGAGTGGTTTTCTCAAAGTTGCCTGTCTGTATGTTTCTTAAATTTGTGTGTGTCTATTAGCATCGTGGCTCCTAGTGTATTTATGCTAGAGAGTTGAAACTTTGTACAAAAATCAGTCTACCGCTGTAGTTGTGCTAATCGGAAAATAATTTTTAATGACGTCATTAACCCACAATAACGACTCAGCAAAAATTTCTAAATATCATAAAACGCGGATAAATGATGCGATCAGATTGAAATTCAATAGGCATATAGTCATGTATAAGAATAACATATGTGCCAAGTTTCATCTCATTATCAGCATTATTTCAATTTTTATCAAATGACTTTTGTAATCAGATGAATTGTAAAAAATCAGAAAATGATCCAATTCAGTTTAAATTTAGAACAAGTGTATATTATTACCTAATAAATAAGTACACAAAGTTTCGTTTTAATATGACAAGTACATTCATAATTTATGTTGGATTATAAAACTTGAGTAGCATTGAGCGTGGTCAGTGCTGTATGGATGACCGCTGAGAATGAAATGAGTCCGAAGTTGATACAACCACTCTAAGAAAAAACTACCTGCCAATACTAGAAAACCCTAAAATACGACCACTAAACAAAATATTTCAAATAGGGAGTTGTTTTCAATGTTTTTGGGCCTGTGAGTTGAATGAGAGTGGTCCAAATTCGATAAGAGCACTGGGTTCCAATCCTGATAGGGACAGTCATTTTTTTTACTTTATATAAGTTTATAAATACAACATAATTCTGGTGCAGTGGACTGCATGTTAGGTGAATTTCCTTTCAAATGCGTTCTACTGTGCTTAATAATCCATTTCTTGCTTAAGGGTACGATTTATGCTTCATAACTTGAGCAGTTACCAATTATCAATCACTACTCGTAAATAATTTTTCTGTATTTTTCAAAGGAAATGCGCATAAACCTTTAAAGAAACTAACAATGAAACCAACTGAGCATTAAACTAGTGCAAATAATGGTGTGCAGTACAACCAACAGCATAATTATGCAAATTTCCTTTGAAAAATACAGAAAAAATGAGTTACGAGTAGTGCTTGATAGTTGAGTAACTAACTGCTCAAGTTATAAAGCATAAATCGGATTCTTAGGCAAGAAATGGATTGTTAAGCATGGAAACACGCATTCCAATGGAAATTCGACCAACATCTGGACCACTACGCCAGAATTTTGTTCATAATTTTAAATTTAAGGTGAAATAAAAGTCTTTGATATTCATCCATGATGTCCTACATCCCTAAAGATGCCTCCCACAGAGGAAGCAAAACATTGAATTCTTAATCTATATTGACACTGTCACCACTGGAAGACCTAAATCCTAATTTATTTATTTATAAATTTATACAAGCAGCCAAGGCCAAATAAAGATTCCACATAAAAATTTGATACCTAGAACAACTGAGACCAGGCTCTAACCCTGTAAATATTCAAATTATATCCTAATATCCTATTTTTCAACTCCAAACTTTGTGTTCTCAAATTTCATTAACACTATATTGCTCATATCTTACCCAAAAGAACTGAAGGCAAAAAATAATGTCACATAGTTACCAATATTTTTAAGAAGGAAATGTGTGAAGGTGGCAGCAATGATATTCCTATCCCTTGACATGAGCTCTACTCGGGGCTGACACCCGTCATCTATAGTAAACGAAGGGTAGGGTGTCTGGTTGTTTTCATTTTGAAACAATAACTGCAAAATAAATTTGGAAAGTAATTAAATAATTTTATATGGATTAACAGAGGAAAACAGTTTTTTGTTGATTTTTTGAGTTAACAATTTAAGCCGGCTTTTATCAATGGCTATATAGTAGACTTGTAGTAGAGGGCAAAGTTGAGGCATCTTAAAAGATCCACCCATCTTAAAAGATGGGTGGTGCCAGGATTATATTAATAAACATGGTTATAATTTATATTATTTGATGTCTCGTGTCGCGCACAAGCCTTGAGCTTATGCGACACAAATGGTCAATATATATTAATTTATTTATTTATACTTTGTAATTTAACCTTTGTAAACAGGTATTTATACATAAATAAACGATTTATTTATTATTTATACAACCGAGTTTTGCAAAATATGAATAGTTGACACAATATAATTGTGTGAGAGACACCTAGGAAATGTAACAAGCAAAATGCAATGCTACATCTAGGAACTGTTGCATCATTCGTCATCAATGATGGCTCGACATTACGTCATTTCCCACACTTTTTCGCTATGCCTAACTCATCAGAGCACCGATAGAGCCTTAACTCACTCTGACATTCAATTAAATACCTGTCTCTGGTAAATACTTCACATTATATTCTTCAGAATTTTAATTGAAGGTCAGGGTGAGTTCAGGCTCGGTGCCCTGATGGAGTAAGACGTAACGAAACAGAGAGGGGCATGACTTAATGTCGAGCCATCAACATTAAGACAGTGTGGGAAAATATTGTTGAGGAACCAAAGAGGTTGGTCTGGTATGAAATGGAGGATGGGGTTTAACATTCAGGATTAACTTCAATGGCTCCCTTGCATTGTTTTCCCACACTGTCAACTGATTATAACTGTGCGTATTACTATAAGAACTGAGCAGGCAGCTCTCTGTCTGCTTGGAGTAAGTGTTACCAATGTGTATAAATGACTGTTGTTATGCCTTTTCATTTTAACTTGTCTTTGTTTCTACTGTATTTATATAGAAAAAGTACTGTGTTGAAACTAAAAATCTCAAACTACAATTTCACCTGAGTCATCTGATTCAGATGTTTTTGGACATCCTGACTTAATTTTAGATAAATTATTTATTTCACCATTGTTTTCAATCAGATTACTTTATTCTAATGTTTTGTAACAACTTGGCAGTTAACCTACAAGTGGCTTCATGTACTTAATTAAACAAATATCCTGTACAAATTAAATCTAATTTGTAAATAAATAAACAAAACACAGGTTTTATTACCTTGGTACTAGGACAGAGTCTGAAAGTAATTAATCTTTTGGGAATGAATTTGAGGAGAAATTCCTTGATAGTCAGCTGTTTGGGGGATATGTAGACTAGAACTCTCCTGTATTTCTGTAGCTTGTCGCCATGGTAACTGATAAGTTTGGCTTCGTAACTTATACTGTGATTACATACATTTTTCTGAACTATTGCTGAGTCGTAACCTAAACATAGAAACATACATTTAGGTATGAGCAATATCATTTTCTAAAATTTCCTGAAAAGAAATTAAGAATAGAAACAAGTAGAGTCTCTTCACAATATTTTTCATTAAATTAACTAGACTTTTAATCTATTGATCATCATTAGTGCCTTAGAGAAGAAATATAAGACAGGATTGAGTTTTTAAGGTAACGTAACAACTGTGGAGGTACTTACACTTGTAAGTACGAGCAATATAAAGCAACAAAGATAAGAAAATGACCTTAGAATAGATACACTGAAAGTGTCTCCACAGCATCTCCGCTGAAACTATAGGGCCTCACACCACTCAGGTGTACTACAACCCTATTTAGCGTAGGTTACACTAAAGTAATCCATAAACAAAGTATGGATTCTTACTAAAGTAATACATAAAACAATTAGGGAAACTCCAATACTAACCTGTGTAAAAATATTCAGACATGTGTGATCAGCTGATAGCTGGCTCAAAAATTAAAAATAGCTATATTTATTTACTTATTTTTCATGGCAAACACCATTTTTACCAAGTATAGTATAACAAATTAAGTAAAAGTAAGAAACTTTGTGCAAGAAAAGAATCAGCTACCGTCGATACTTGCTGTTGGATATAAATATCCCTGGACCGGTTTCGTCATAACGCCATCATCAGCAGGCGAGGCAACACTAGAGCTCTCAACTAATAAAGTTATGTCAGTGAATAACTTCTAGTCTCAATGAGCACGACGAGCCCTCTGAAGATGTCGTGCTCATTGAGACTAGAAATTAATCACTGATATAACTTTATTAGTTGAGAGCTTGAGTGTTACTTCGCCTGCTAATGATGGCGTTATGCCAAAACTGGTCCAGGGATATTTATATCCAACAGCAAGTATTGACGGTAGCTGATTCTTCTATTGCTCCTTCAACTTCAGTAAATACAACCTTTTTAATTGTGCAAGAAATTAAAAACAAAATAAACTAGTAATGCGTTGCATCAAGAACTCACGGCAAAGAATACATAAAAAAAAAATATTAATTTAAAACAAGCGAAAATGAGTTTATAAACATTCGGATGCTATACTATTTTAAAGTATAAACTCAAAAAGGCTCGCATCGCTTGCTAGTTTAGGTATCTTTAACATTTACATAGTAAAAAAGGCTCGCTACGCTCGCTAGATTGCTTATATTTGTAATAATACAACGTTAAAAATAGGCTCGCTTCGCTCGCTAGATTGCTTATATTTATAATAAAATATATTGTAAATAAGGCTCGCTTCGCTCGCTAAATTGCGTAGATTTATATTAATGCATAGTAAAAAAGGCTCGCTTCGCTCGCTTGATTGCGTATATTTATAATAATAAATGGTAAAAGAAGGCTCGCTTCGCTCGCTAGATTGCGTAGATTTATATTCATGCATGTAAAAGAAGGCTCGCTTCGCTCGCTAGATTGCTCATATTTATAATAAAATATATTGTAAAAGGCTCGCTTCGCTCGCTAGATTGCGTAGATTTATATTAATGCATATTAAAAAAGGCTCACTTCGCTCGCTTGATTGCGTATATTTATAATAATAAATGGTAAAAGAAGGCTCGCTTCGCTCGCTAGATTGCGTAGATTTATAATAATACAACGTTAAAATAGGCTCGCTTCGCTCGCTAGATTGCTTATATTTAAAATAAAATATATTGTAAATAAGGCTCGCTTCGCTCGCTAGATTACGTAGATTTATATTGATGCAAGTAAAAGAGGCTCGCTTCGCTCGCTAGATTGCTTATATTTATAATAATAAAAGTTAAAAATAGGCTCGCTTCGCTCGCTAGATTGCTTTTATTTATAATAAAAATTTTGTAAATAAGGCTCGCTTCGCTCGCTAGATTGCTTATATTTAATATTAATGAATAGTAAAAAAGGCTCGCTTCGCTCGCTAGATTGCTTATATTTGTAATAATACAACGTTAAAATAGGCTCGCTTCGCTCGCTAGATTGCGTATATTTATAATCATACATAGTAAAGAAGGCTCGCTTCGCTCGCTAGATTGCTTATATTAAATATTAATGCATAGTAAAAAAAGGCTCGCTTCGCTCGCTAGATTGCTTATATTTAATATTAATGCATAGTAAAAAAGGCTTGCTTCGCTCGTTAGATTGCTTATATTTATAATAATACAACGTTAAAAATAGGCTCGCTTCGCTCGCTAGTTTGCTTATATGTATAATAAATATATTGTAAAAAGGCTCGCTTCGCTCGCTAGATTGCTTATATTTGTAATAATATAACGTTAAAAATAGGCTCGCTTCGCTCGCTACATTGCGTAGATTTATATTAATGCATATTAAAAAAGGCTCACTTCGCTCGCTAGATTGCTTATATTAAATATTAATGCGTAGTAAAAAAGGCTCGCTTCGCTTGCTAGATTGCTTATATTTATAATAATACAACGTTAAAAATAGGCTCGCTTCGCTCGCTAGATTGCTTATATTTATAATGAAATATATTGTAAAAAGGCTCGCTTCGCTCACTGGATTGCTTATATTTAATATTAATGAATAGTAAAAAAGGCTCGCTTCGCTCGCTAGATTGCTTATATTTATAATAATTGTACGTTATAAATAGGCTCGCTTCGCTCGCTAGTTAGCTTATATTAATAATAAAATATATATTAAAAAAGGCTCGCTTCGCTCGCTAGATTGCTTATATTTAATATTAATGCATAATAAAAAAGGCTCGCTTCGCTCGCTAGATTGCTTATATTTGTTATAATACAACGTTAAAAATAGGCTCGCTTCGCTCGCTAGATTGCTTATATTTAATATTAATGCATATTAAAAAAGGCTCGCGTATATTTATAATAATAAATGGTAAAAAGGCTCGCTTTAAATTTTATTTTTTTGAGTTTATTATTTTAGCCGCCATTTTTAAATTAATAAAAAAATTTGAAATGTTGACCATGAAAAATATATTTTCTTTTTCTACTCTTTAAGAGCTTTTAAACGATATACAACACGATTTTTTGCTCAAAAATTTTTTATCCGGTCCGCCATATTGGCCGCCATTTTGAATATATTTTTCGGAATATTACCAAAAACTATACAGCTCTGACATATATTAATTTTACTTGTATAAAAGTATATAAAGTATATTACAATAGATCTTTATCTTGTAAATTCTTATAAAATTAGTAAAAACTAATTATTATATTAAATTATGGCCGCCATGTTGAATTTTTCGGAATTTAGTATATAACATTTTTTGTTCTACTAATCAAGAGCTTTACAACGATATATTACTCGAGTTATTCCTTCAATTTTAAATTTTTTGGGTTCATTATTTTAGCCGCCATTTTTAAATTTTTCAAAAAATTTTTAAATTTTGACCATGAAACATATATTTTCTTTTTCTACTCTTTAAGAGCTTTCAAACGATATACAACACGATTTTTTCGCTCAAAATTTTTTTTTATCCGGTCCGCCATTTTGGCTGCCATTTTGAAAATAATTTTCGGAATATTACCAAAACTATACAGCTCTGACACATAATTAGTTTTACCTGTATACAAAATTTTATCAAAATCGGTCAATTTTTACGGCAGTTATCGCGACACGTACAAACAACACACAAACACACAAAACACAACACACAAACAAACGCGCCGTCCCAATCTTCTGAAATGTAAGAACTCACTTACGTTCGTTCAATAAAATGTAGTAATATACAGTAAATTGAACAATTAGTGAACAAAACTTCTAAAGTAAATAATGAGCATTGATTTTTTTATGCTTTCAGCATTTTTGCTGATAGCATGAGCAATCATAATTTAATGTGATAATTCAATGATTTTTAGATGTATACAATCTCTTAACCTAAAAATGGGGTCCTGTTTAATCTTAGTATAGTCTTTCTTAAGATTATCAAGTCTCGGGGCCCCTTGTTTAAATTTAATATAATCTACCAGAAAATAGGGCTCTGTTTAATCTTAGTATAGTCTTTCTTAAGATTATCAAGTCTCGGGGTCCCTTGTTTAAATTTAATATAATCTACCAGAAAATAGGGCTCTGTTTAATCTTAGTGAGTCTTTCTTAAGATCATTAAGTCCTAAGGGGTCCCTTATTTGAGTTTTAAACCATTTTTTTACCTAACAATAGGGCCCATTTAATCATAGTCTTCCTTAACCTAAAAATTTAAAGTGGTGAAAGGGGGAAAACAAAGAAAACCCAATTTGCAATTGTGAACAGCATTTCAATAACATATGACTTTCCAGAAACGCCTCTCTACTCTAAAAATAAATCAAAATTGGTGACAATGGGTTATTATCATTAACTAAAAACAGGTCAAACCTGTTTGTTGAACTTATACCATTAACAATAAACAAATTATACATTAAAGTCAAGAAAATACTTACTACTAAGTACTATACAGTCAAAAGCTCCGTTGGCCAAGTTAATACCCTGGTATGTAACTTGTAACTTAAAGCAGCCTTCAAGTTCTACAAGGAGACCCATCATGATCCTTCCCGAATTAATATCGTAAATAAATGTCATGTTGGTGTCTAATACTTCATGACCATCTGATGTCTATAACACAATGCATACAACTCATAATGTTTCATGTAATTAAGTGTTAGTGCTCATCACTGATTAGGTATAAATTCCTCTATGGTGCACATTTAAGATATTCTACTTCTAGAGATGTCAGTATAATAAGGTTGCAAAGGGAAAACTATACAAATAAGTAATGTTAGGTCTATTCCCTAATCTTTTAGTATGCTTAGTCTTTTTATGTTTTTATCACATATTACACTTTCCATTTACAGTTTTTCATTCAAATAAACATAATCGGCTTCTGACCCCTCTCTCCAATTTCCCGATTTATAATTGATTCTTGTTTAAGTCCTCTTAATTAATCTTAAATAGGTAGTTGGACCCCGATAATTTCCCCCCTTTTATTTGAAGCTCATCAAAGCTAGCTACGACCTATTACTGCGTTTGCCCCACACACTCTGTCTGGCCACACCTAATATTATCAATTTATTTTAAAGGCTGAAAAACTAAAAACTTACATAATGTATCTGAGCAGAATATCCCTCAGTGGGCTCGTTAGAGTCAGAAAACTGGCAAATATTATTAAACTCATCTCTAGGTTCAATAGCTAAGTTGAAGGGAACTCCACAGACTAACACTAGAGTAGAACTTGGCCTCACAAACGTCATTTTCAGAGGGTCAGGCAAACCTGAAAAATGTCTAATGTTAAATTAAATACATTTTATCACAAACTCAAAACACATTTGAGCTTTATTGAGCACCCGTGCAGTCTTATGTAAAATTAACAAATACTATCAGCATTGCTCATATTATCAAATGGTAAATATTTGTTTACGTAATTATGTTTAAATTTAGCTTAAGTGTATCCTTACTTAGGAACCCAGCAGCGTTCCACCCCACCAAGTCAAGAAGAAACGTTAAAATGCCTTGCTTAGTCAGTAAAAAAATGCCATGTTTCTATAGAGCACAGTAACTTTTAAACATTAACTTAGATTTGATTTGGGGTGCTGAATCCAATAAAACCAGAAGACTACTCAAAGCTAGGGATCCCAGGTTCAAATCTTTTTCTTATCTTCTTATTTAAAATAAAAATAAATAAATAAAATATTCATATTATTAGTATATCCAGTGTCTTTAAATAAATTAAAAATAAAATAGTCATTATTGTTAATTAAATCTACCTACAATTATTTTTTTACATACAAACTTATAATTATTATATCAATTTAAAAAAGAAACAAAAAAGGTAAATACAATATTTAATTCACAAATGAAAATATTTCAGGGGTTATCCTGATCTTCCAAAATTCCCTTTATTTTTTTCCCTTTAAATTTATAGTATTTAAATTCATAATTTCAAAATAAATCTGGTAGGCCGAAAGAATTTTCTTTAAATTACAAGCTTTCTTGCTTATTGGTCTAATTTTTCGGTATATATTTACTAACCTAAGGAGCAGGATAACAACTTGAAATTTAATTTTTTCAAAATTTTTAAACAAAATTACAAAAATTAGCATAAACTGAGCTCCAAATGACTGTAAATAATGCTGTTTCGTTTAGTGTATAATAAGAAAATCTGCATGGCAAAATTTTTTAAATAATAAATTTGAAAATTTGCTTGTCTGCCACAAAATTTGCTTATTTTGAGGCAGTATGGCATTTAAATCTAATAATATGACAGACAGATATAAGTTAGCAAACATGTGGCTGTTAAGCAGCTCCCAGCCCTCATGAGGGGCACAAGAGATTTATTAAATAAATACTTTAGTTATTCTTGTACAATGTAAGGAGAAGTATAAAACAATAGAAAAACAGTGCACAGAAATAAAAGTGGGGGGGGGGGGGGTTTAGTCAATGCATATCATTGTTCTTCCCAACCACCCTTTTATTAAAAAAACTATATTATACTTTACGAACAAATAAATTTTACTTTAAATACTTAACTAAACAGTAACTTACCAGGAAGGAATGTTTTAGTAAAAGGGCTTCCATTGATATGAGTATTGCTTATTAATATAGATATATTATAAGTAGCAGCATGCCTGACAGTAAACTTAACTACAGCTGTGTTGGCATTACTGGGTTCAGTACCACCCAACTCTATAATAGTGGCGACCCTGCGATGACACTCACTTTCACTCACATCAACCATCAGTTGGTCTTTATCACAGATAGGGTATGGTTGACCGTTGCGTTGAAAAAACTGAAACAAACTCAAAATTTATGATAACATGTTTACCTTTTAAAAGAGTTAAACAAAATTATGAAATACTAAGCATGAACATAAACAAAAATAAAAGCAATAAGTTCATTATTTTCACTTTGAAAAATATAAAGTACAAAAAGATACAGATGTATAAAAAGTTTGATCTTTTTGGTTAGCCTCTGGTCTGAATGAAAAGTTTATTACTTATCCTTTTCTATTTCCTTTACTATTTACGTTTCAGGCTCCAAATAGTCTATTTTAATACATTGAGAAGCTTGAAACATCTTTTTGGGGCTCTCAGGGGCTCTGTGTAACCTCATTAAAACCTCCTCCAAGAGTGAGTTAAGGTTATAATAAATAAATTTATTTCGGTTTCCCACACATTTTTTGTGTTTTGATTTGTATTTTTAATGTTTCACTATATAAGTTATTGTAATGTACTGATTATTTGATTATATTTATAATAGCCAAGGTGGTCAGATTAATTTTCTCGATTTTAAAAATTTAACCTAAACCTCCAGTTTAATATCTCTATGGGTATTATTTCTACTTCTTTTCAATATAAATGTATAATTATAGATTCTAAACATGCATAGGCAGAGTACATATATAATCATTTTATACAGCAACGTATATAGTATAGAGGTACATATTCTTTATAGAGAATTACGTGAGCCATCTATACATAGCTAGAGTACCTTACTATTTATTTATTTATTTTTTATAGGAAATTATATAGCACACTTTATAGAGGATTATTACTCAATACAAAGCTAGAGTACCAATAAATATTGTTCAGGAAACATGTGTGATGTCATTAACCCACAATAATGACACAGCAAAAATTTAAAAAATCTAAAACTTTAAAAAATTGTCTGATCGAGCTGAAATTTTATATACATATACTAATATGTATAGTTAACACAGACATAAATTTTAAAATTTATGCTAGCATTAGTTCTAGTTTCATTGATTGACATATATAACATAATGTAAACAAATTATGTTTTTTGATTAATACATTTGAAAATTCGCTTATATCGTGGCAGTATGACATTTATATAAACTAGTGATATGACCAACTGATAGAGGACAACAACCATGTGGCAGCAAAGGGTTTTATAATGCCGACGCTACAGAGCAACCAAGAGTCATCTTGTTTTTTTGTATATCACTCTAAAAAAAACTAAAACTTATAAAGCACTCTTAACAGATAATTTATAGGTAGTCTATACATAGCAAGAGTACTCATACAATCATTTTTACATCACACTTATATAGGTCTATATATAGCTATTTAAAATATATGAAGTAACGCCATAAGTTAGATCAGCTTTAAATACATATACATACATACATAAATTGTTGATTTAAATTAATTAATTACTCACAGATATAGTGAAACTAGTTGCTTGTCCAACAGGGTGGGGGTCATCCCAATGAAATTTGACTGTAGTGTTACCTGTATGCAAGTATTTTCCTGTAACATACTGCAGGAGAGAATGTTTGGCTTCTGGAGCCAGTGATGGTTGGGTCATAGCTGCCAGTGTTACCAATCCTGACACAGAGACAGATACGACAAGCATGCCACCTGTATTAACAAGAAGACATCTTAACAAAGAAAAATCAGGTATGGAGTACCACGGAATTTTCCTTATCATACTGGATTCAATAAACTCTTCCTCCTAACTTCCGATTTGCTTTGCTCGTCCTCAGTATATACGATTCATTAAATTTATTTTGCAACACGTCTTTGGACACGCTTCCCTCTTCCTTAGATAGGAAATACATCCGTTTCATTCCCAGCGGTAGCCCATTCAGGCACTGAAATTGCTCGATGCAGCTAAACTTTTACGATCCAACAGAAATCATGAATAAACTTGTCATACTGAATCAAAACGACTCATACTTATTTATTACGTAAAGGTATACCTTGTTCCGAATTTCAACTCAATTGCATTATTTTTTGATTTTTTTTACAATTTTTAAAAAACGTACACAAGTCAATCTTCTGGAAACTTGAAGATAATGAAATTATAAAATTATGAGGAATCTAAACAAATTATAAAATAATGATAAATTTATGCAATGATAAATCAGGGAACTGTTCCATCATTCGACATTCGTCATCATAGATGGCTCGACATAATGTCATGTCCCACTCTGTTTCGTTACGTCTAACTCCTCAGGATGTTGACAGAGCGTGAACTTGGGTCAACTATTCATTTTTTGCAAAACTGGATAGTATTGAATGATATATAACCTGATTTGTTTACAAAGTTTTTTCCCTCCCTTCTTGCAGGGTTTTTTTAGAATCGGGGGTGCCTAAACTGACCTGTCAAGATTTTTAAACTAGTCGGTAGACTGTAATGTTCAAGGACCTACCTAGTGTCCAGGCATCTTGATGATGACTGTTCTTGACCACAGTACTCCATAATTGTGCTTTAAGACTAGATAAATCTTCCTTAGACACAGGTAAAGCTTGTCTAGCTTGACTCCAGGCTCCAAAGTCTTTACCAAGTAAATATTTAGCTCTGCTATCTTCTAACCAATAAACATCCTCTAGTGAAGTTACGTCTTCTTGAAGTAACCTAGGGCACAGAAAATAGATATCAGCAAAGTGACGGCCAGAATGAATGCTGCACTGGGTGCAGAAAAGCCGGTGCAATTTTTACAACTCCATGAATTTTAACTCAAGCCAACACACCACTTATAACCGTCTTAGCTTAGCTGTTATGCCGTTACACACATTACATTCGTATTCTTTATTCTATGACACATTATATCCTTTATCTATGCTACACACCTAACAAAATAGGTGTGAAATACAGAACTATCCTATTATATCCTTTATCTATACGGTGTGTAACTTTATCCATCAGGTACGCATGGAACTATGGAACTATCACCGGGTTAGTACACAAGCGTCGAATCGGGACATTCGACGGAATAGTCATTCGACGGAACGGACCTGACCCCTCTCACCTTGATGGTAAAGTTAACTAAAAATACTATAATATTTAATTACTATAAACTAAAAATACTATATTTTAGTTAACTTTACCTTAACTAAAATTAAGTTCCTAGTGTGGAATACGTAGTTTCATGTAAATCCAGGTTTAAACAATTTTTTGTTAAAACCTGAATTAATAAAAGTAATTTATTACTTCTAAGCGTTTGCTATACCAGTTAAAATAGCTAAAGTTTTAGCAGATGCATTTCGGTTATCACAAAACGCATCCGAAATGGTAACTCCTTTTCTACAGAACAAATACAAGATGCTTTAGAGCGAAGCTTGAAAAACTGAACGAAGCCAAGAACATAACCGCACTCCTAAAATTGATAAAACCGGGGGTAGCAGTAATGATTCCAGTATTTCCGAAGTCAAAGAATTGGTCGCAACGAGATAAAACTAGATAGATAGAAAGACATTTTCACAGAGATAGCTTATATTAAGCCTAAATCTTCAAAACCCACATTTTCAACTCCAAGTAGACCAGCCAATTCAGCTACAAGTAAACAGACGTAAAAAGTTATTACCTTAAACAAACAAGCTAAATACATTCCAACAAGTTCATACAATGTTAGTCTGAACGGCATTTCTACAAGTAATGAAGGAAGGACAAGCCGAAATACAATCAGGCAGTTCCAGACGGTCGCCGCCAAGACAAGTTAAACTTGCCCTATGCAGTGTCAGACTGGAACAAAGAGGTCCAAGAGGGCTTGCTTCAGACATTTCTTTATTTCTTTATTAGTTTACAACAGGCCAAAATAGCCTAATTTACAATGTTAAAAGAAAAACACAATAACACAAAAAAAATTATAGCAATAAAATAGGATAGAAATTAAATGATATAATAATCTTATAGAAAGGAAATAATTTATATATTTTAAATAGTTCATATTAATAATTATTTATAAGAAAAACCAGAAGTTATAAAATTAAATTAGGAAAGAAGAAAATTACATGTTCAAAATAAAATAGTATAAAATAGGCAATCAACGATTAAGGTAAATGTCGAATTAAGAAAGGAGAAAAATATATATAGTAATGATAATAGAAGATAACAATAAAATAAGTATAAATAATATTAATTTGAATAAATACAGATTTACAGACTACAATATTATTTAAAAAATATATATATACACATACATAACACAACACATATATACATATACATACATATATATTATACATATACACACATTTATATATACATATATATACATACCCACATACATACACACACATACATACATATACAGACATACATACATATATAAAAATTATTATTATATTTCAATAAAACTTAGGACTAAAAATAAATTCTTAGTAAGAAAAAAAAAATAATAAATAAATAAATAAAGAATTTATAAATAAAAAAATAAAAAAATAAAAAAATAATAATAATAATAATAAGTAAATAAATAAATAAAACAAGAAACTAATAATGAAAATATAAATAACAATTTTAACTGTACAATTTCAAATTTGAAACATATTTTTAATTTTGTTTCTGGTGAATGAAAAATATCAAATTTGGAAGAGAAGGTGTTACCAGTGGATTGGATTCTATGGATAGGAGAATATTTAATGTAATTAGTAGGGTGGATTGACTATGGAAGGTATTGGTAGACCTGGTGGCATAGGAAGGAACATGGAAATTAAGATTATTGAGTAAAACAGTAGAATCTAATTTAGCAGAAACTATATCATGTAAAAATTGTAAATCAAATTGAGTTCTACGGATATCAAGTGGTAACAATCTTAATTCTTTGTACATTTTAGGATAATCAATATTATGCATATCATGGCCAAGCCTAAAAGATGATTCTAACAAATTTTCTTTGAACTCTTTCAACTTGGTAAGATAGTGATTTCTGATAGGGAGACCAAACAACAGTACTAAATTCAAGTAATGATCGAACAAGTGAACAATACAAAATAATTAAAGTATTAATATCAGTAAAATTTTTAGTTATTTTATTAATAAAACCAAGCATACGGAATGAATTATTAGTTATGTTTGTAATATGATCATGAGAAGATAGTTGAGAGTTAAGAGTAACACCTAGGTCTCTGATAGTGTTTACCTGCTTTAAATTAACATTGTCAATATTATATTGAAAGTGAGGAATGGTATTGTTAGAAGATCTAGAGAACCTGATAAAAAACATTTATCAACATTGACTTTGAGAAGATTATTTGAGAACCAGTTTAACAAAGCATTTAGCATAAATTGAAGTTTGAAACAGTCATCTATGGAGTTTATGGGCAAGTATAACTTAATATCATCTGCAAATAATAGGATTTTAACATCATAGATAATGTCAATGACATCATTGATATAAAGTAAAAAAAGTAAAGGCCCCAAATGAGAGCCTTGGGGCACTCCTGAAGTTGAAATAAATTCATTGGAACTGTGGTCTCTAATTTTAACAATTAGCACTCTATTTACTAGATAATTATATAACCAGTCAATCAAAGGTTCAGCAATACCGAAAGATTTGAGTTTATTTAAAAGAATTAAAATATTAACCTTATCAAAAGCTTTACTCAGATCCATGTATATAGAGTCAACATGTTGGCTTAGTTCAAGAGCTTGATAAATATCAGTAAGGTAAGTGACAAGATAGTACTAACACTGCAACCTTTAACGAAACCATGTTGGTGAGAAGTAATAATATTTTTAAAAGATAAGGTGAGTACATCACATATGATACTTTCGAACAATTTAGGTAGACTAGATAAAATACAAATAGGACGATAATTTTTTATATCAGATTTATCACCATTCTTAAATATAGGAGTGATGAAGCTGCGCTTCCATAATGCAGGGAAATTACCACATTCTAGAGAAATATTGAAAATAGAGCATATAGGATCAAACAAAACATCACAGCAGGTTTTAAGTAAAATAGGAGGGACACCATCTGGGCCCATGCCTTTATTAGGATCAAGAGATTTAAGTTTCTCTAGAACTTGTTCTTTAGAAATACAAATTTTATTTAATTGAACATTATGATTAGGGTTGAAGTTAAAATTAAAATTAGAGGTAGGTTCTTCATAAACGGAGCTGAAATATTGAGAGAACATATTGGCAACATCAGAAGGTCCATTAGAATATTTATTGTTTAAATGCATCACACTAGGAATACTATTATCATCCTTAGACGTTTTAACAAACTTCCAAAAAGCTTTTATATCATGGGGAATAGCAGCTTCAACACTTACAAGATAATCAAAGTAACATTTCTTAGAAAGTCTTTTACATTTTCTTCTAAGAGTTGAAAATATTTTATAATCATTAATATTGCCAGTCATCTTAAAAATAGAATGCAAACAATTTTTTCTAATAGTTAAGGTAATCAGTTCAGGACTAAACCAAATAGGAAAATTTTTATTATGTTTTTTATATTTAGGAACAAATTTTGTTATAGCTGAATTGATGACAGAATAAAAATTACTGACTGATTCATCTAAATTATTAGGATTTATAAGAACATTCCAATTTATGGAAGACAAATAATTGATCATGCCATCAAAATCAGTTTTCTTAAAATTATAAGACTTAAAATTACCGGTATCATAACTATAGTTATCTTTATCATTTATAGTGAAAAGGCACTCTATGGCTGGGTGATATTTATCACAATTAACAAGAGGCTCACTAGATTCAATCACAGTCATATTTTTAATACTAGATAAAATTAAATCTAAGATATTATTATTGCAATTAGTTATATTATTTATTTGTATGAGATCATGAAAAATTAACGCTTCAATCAACACCTGAGCAGCAGAGTTAGAATGATAATTTTCCAGAACAGAAGGATCAAGCCAATTAACATCAGGTAAGTTGTAATCACCGAAGACTAGAAGTTCAGCATCATTGTAGAGAGATAGTAGGTTTTGGATATCATCACAGTGGGAGGTATAAGATAATAAGTTTGATGAAGGAGGTAAGTAAACTCCACCTATAATAATATTCTTAGAACCAAGACGTAAAGACACAAACAGCTGTTCTATGTCGGTGTGAATGACTTCAAGCTGATGAGAGCATAGATTATTTTTACAGCTATCAAAACACCACCGCCTCGTCCTTTCTTGCTATTTAAACTATTTCTATCTTGTCTATAAACAGAGTAATTTTCCAGACCAAGCATGGATTGAAAAGTTTGAGGTGATAGCCAAGTTTCACTCAGCACAATGATGTCGTAATTAGTTGATGAGACAGAAAGTTTAAATTCTTCAAATTTAGTATTAAGGCCTCTGACGTTCTGGTAGTAAATACTGTAGCTTGCACTACAGTCACTGACTAGTTTTTTGAATTAGTAGAAATGATTTTTGGTATGTTATTCAAAAAGACACCATCATATATCTACATAAATCGTTCAATTATTCTGTGGTTATTCTTTTTATTTTAAGTAACAACTTTAAATAAGAGGAGCAAATCCTAAGGTCCCAGTGTTTATAGATATTTATTTGTTAGTGAATTTATAAAAAAAATAAATAAATAATGCGGATAAAAATTTGAAAAACTTTTACAAGCCATTTCTTTAAAATTTATTCTTTAGAATAGTATAGCGTGCGAATGATTCCCTATTTACTCTATGTAGCGAGAGAAGGGTTTTTTAGACTCCCTTCGCTCGCTATAAATAAATACTTTTATTTGATGTATTATTTTGAAGTTAGTTCTTGATGCAACCCATTACTAGTTATATTAAAGCACTTTAAAAAAAATGAAAAAATAATCGCCACAAATAAGGAATACCAAAAAATCCCTAAACGATCACCCTTTCGTTATGAATTTCTTATCAGCGTCGGTGGCGCTGCTACGAACTTTGAATCGCGAACAGTACAATGAATTTAGAAAAAAATGGCGTGGAGAAAGAAACTATTAAAACACTAAAATTATTGAGCCAGAAAAATAATATAGAAACTTTGGTAAAAATGAATACATTTTGATGCCATCCTAGATTTACTCTATAATAATATGCTTTTATTAATTTTATAAAATCCCCAATCCTAACAAATAAAATATGCTACCAAGACTTGTTATTTTTCAAAACATTTATTTTGTATTACATCAAATAAGAAAAGGCACAGTGGAGGGAAAACAAAATTTCATATTCTGATAAAATTTCATATTTTGATACCTCAGGGAAATGAGAAACTTCAGGATGGGTATACGAGTATAGTGAGGAAGAGAAGGGGGGTAGCTAGATAAGGATCAGAGAGGTAGAACCTGCAATCCTGGAGGATTTAACTATCTAAAATTTTAAATTGTGTCAGCAAAATCGATCATATGTTTTAACAAATTAAGCCACAAAAATAACAACTATTTACAAAGTTGCCACAAAAACTTTTAGGTAAAAATAATAGTTAAAACGTTCACAGTTCTCTAAATAACTCTTGACATACGTAGCTAAAAATCTTCTACATTTCCGACAGATCTCTCAGTTTGATAAATTACAATATCTTTTTTACCTCCCTAAAAAAAGGATACTGATACATATTTAATCCTGATTACATTTTAGAAACTAAGAAGGAAAAATATATTAGACATTATTTATTGTTTTTACTCCAACATTATGATTGATTACACTTTAAAAACAAATAATTTACCAAGTATAGAAATGAAGAATTCAGACATAATATAATAGTTATTATCAGATATTAGAATTCATTGTATAATAAATTATAAATAAATTATTTGGATAAAGACTCTAAATTTATTTTTACACAGATTAGATTTATAGTTAATATTAAAATTTTGTTTAAAAACTAAAATTAAAAAAATAAAACACTTAAAAACATTGCTTTTTAACTTGTTTAGACCAGGTGTGTTTTTTCCTCAACGGCAATTTCGATAAATAAACAGAAAGTATTTGATGAGACGAAAACCCTCAAAATCAACGAGGAATGGAATTTTATTGGATTATCGTGACCCCCCCCCCTCCCAAGAAGGCTCAGCATAGAGCAATATTTCCCTGCAGATCTATGGCAGGCATTCAAATCCATTAAATATTTAATAAAAACACCTACTAACCTGTGATGGTGGTGATGCAAGTTACTATCTTGTAACCACTGCCTAAGTATAAGCCGTTGCTGTAAGAGACGTGCTGCTCTCTGAAGTCTTTCTTCATCGTGAGCAGGTAGCTCAGGTAGTTCTTCTACAGCACGCGTACAACCCACCAGACTTGATATACCTGAACATATTTCATATCGATAGAGGTTACATTTACCGCAAGTTGAAGAAGCAATTGAAGAACCAGTTACCGTCGTTGTTTGCTGTTGGATGTGAATTGCGTATCCCTGGACCGGTTTCAGCTTAATTTAACGCCATCGTCAGCAGGCTGAGCAACTCTCGAGCTCTAAACTGATAAAGTTATATCAGTGAATAACTTAATTAGTCGAGAGGCCGAGTGTTGCTCCACCTGCTGGTGATGGCGTTAAGCCGAAACCGGTCCAGGGATATTCATTTCTCACAGAAAGTATCGACGATAGCTGATTCTTTAATATTTGCATAGCTTTTTAATACTTCTTAAGCTATTATTGCTTCAATAAAGCAATTATAATAATTTTTTAGATTATAATTATAAGAAGAATTATTAAAAAAAACGGGTACGGGGTACCTCGGAACTTTTCCTCATTACATCGGATTCGCTACTCTCATCCTCCCTCCTTCAGACTCACTTCGCTCGTCTTCAGATAGTAAATGCATCCGTATCATTCTCAGCGGTCACCCATACAGTACTGACTACGCTCAATGCTCCTTCATTTTTATATACTTGTCCTATTAAAACGAAACTTAGTGTACTTATTTATTAAATAATAATATATTGTAAATTATTTTACCATTTCCTACATTGATAATGACTAGATAATAAATGCGTAAGAGAACTAATCTGATTTATGGGCCTGCGATTGGTATAATGTTAAGATTGACTAAAGTTATCTTTAATTTAATAAGGACCTAATTAATAGGTAAAATACATAACCCATACTCATAAAAAATATGGCTATATGCTTCATTCAATTTTATAAAATAATATAGCACAACAATAGTTTTTACGTCAACTTTTAGGGGGCCCTTAACTGCCCTCAAAAAAGGGCCGCAATGAGGCCCATAAATACATCACTGGTTCTAGCACTAAGGCTGCTAATGAAGTTAACATATGCATATTAGGTATTTTTTGTTTTTTGATAGGGAAGAAAGGAATGACCTTTCTAAAGAAATTCTAAGCTGATTCAAAGATTTATTGACCTTTTGAGACAATTTGACCTTTATATTTTATGACCGACACTAATGATTTTATCAATGTAAATCTCATTATATCAAAACTATTTGTCTGCTACATTTAAGCTCATGCAAATAACCTTGTTGCATATACTCTTAATTAAACAGTGGCGTTAATGGTAATAATTGAAGAGTTCATACAAAGTATGTACTCTTTTTCAGAACTTTATGTAAAATTAATTTGAAAGGTTATATTGGATCCGTTTAGTGTTTCTAATCGCACCTAAACGGGTGCTTAACTCAGCATGATAGAATAAATTTTGGCACATTAAAATTACTAACAGCCCCAATGCTAAATCGAGAACAAACTCTTAAGTCTTACCAGAGACTATTAAGTTTTAAGTACTTCGTGGTACTACCAAGTACTTGGTGGACTACCAAGGACAAGAAACTGAAGACTTAATGACAGCCCAGAGAATATAGATTGACAACCTCGAGAAGAATTAGAGACTACTTAGGGAACACAACACAGGGACAACATAAATGAACAGCGAAAATTTATGTTGCAGTATACATTTGGCGATCTGTATATTTTGAGGACGAGCGAAGTGAGCCCGAAATGGGGAGGATGAGCGTAGCAAATGCGATTTGGTGTGAAACATTTGGAAGTACCCCGTACCCGAACTTACTGATGGATTTTTATCTATTAGTAAGAATATTAGGTGAAATATATCAGGAACAGTGTATGAAGGCAATAACAATGAAAACAATTGAAGAAGGAAAGCAGATATTTAATAGAGATGCAAAAGTGTTGATAGAGAGCATTAAACAACCCACTTACTTGACTTAACAGCACTTTACTTTGAACAAGACGTTAGGATTTTTTGAAGGAAAAATAAGCCTTCTTAAAATCTAGTGAGCTTGGCTTGGTTAAAAATCTAGCCGCACGTCTCTAAATAATAAGGTTACAATACCATATGCAAACGTGCGACTTAAATTTAGAGTCTTCAGCTTTTTACAAGGTGAAACATTACAGGTGAACCAATATTAAATCTTAAAAAATATGGTAAAAACTTGGTCCTAGAAAAATAAAATCATATTTTTCCCCAAGTATGAACTGACTCATGCTAGTTCATATTTACCATTCTTTGTTTTGTAGCTATTACCCAAATATGGTAAAATTTTACCACTATTGGTAACTTTGAAAAGCTATAATGGAGCATACTATAAAGTTAAATGTTATACAAACCACATTAAATTCAAAAAAAAATATACCAATATTTCCGTATTCTGGTAATTTTTGACGTACATTATAATTTAAAAAAAATACTTTTGCTTGCCGTTTTGAAGAAAACTTAATGATATACGAGAAACTACCAATACACACGCTGATATTGGTATGATATTTCTTAAAATTTAATGTGGTTTTTTTAAAAAATAATAACAGTATGTTGCAATTAACTTTTCATAGTTACTATAAGTCATGGATGTCCGCAAGGGGGGGGGACCGACCCCCCTGGAAAATTTGAAAATTTGATTATTTTAAGTGTATTATCTAGGAATTTTTTGAAAAATAACTTTAGAAATAAATATTTTTTTAAAAATAATTAAATGCAAAATAAGATTAAACTAGTAAGAAATCACGTCAAAGGCTACATTAAATTCAATTAATTACCAATACAGGCTCGCTTCGCTGTCTAGATAGGATAAAATAATTTAATAATTAAACAAAGATAGCTTGGCTCTAAAGAAAGTAATGAAGGCTCGCTTCCTTAGCAGCGCAAAAAGGCTTGCTTTACTCGCAAAATTGCTAAAAAATCAAATTAGGTACATTAAGGGCTTGCTTCGCTCGATAGAATGCTATAATTCTGTACGTGAATATAAAAAAGAGGCTCGCTGCGCTCACTATATTGCTATAAGTCTATAAAAAGCCCCTATACTTACAGGTGCTTACTTATAAGTGCTTCTACTATCACCTTATCTATCTACTAATAACCTCTTAACTTAAAAGCCTACCTCTACAGCTTAAAGCTTCGATCCAACAAAAAATAGTTCATAAACAAACGTGAGAAGCAGATTAAAGCAAATTGCTGGTTTAATATTGAAAAAATTTACCTAGAGTTAATATAGATAGAGAATCTAAAGGGTAAAGGGTTAAAAGTATTTAATTAACTAGGTATAGAGGTGGTAGAGGAATAGATGCGCTGGAAGTGAGGGGTTTGCAGTTAAAATGACCCAGATTTACTCGACAAAGCCTTTTGTAATATAATATCGATCTTAATAATAAACTTTTACTGCCCTTCATTAACCCTTTCTTTTACGTTAAAGAATGCAAGTCATGCTATATCCATAATGCACGGAAGTGGCTTTAAGTTCTTGTTAAAGCCCCGTTCACAACGCTTCCTACGATCCAATACTAACTAGATGATGTATGTGCGCATACAGCATTGTTATGTGGAGAAACATTTTCCTTATGAAGCGACATAAATAATCAAAAGAAAAGAGAAATACTTTTGTTAAAAAAATATTTTAAGCTAAAATTATTTCGATCCAATTTACGTCATCTTATTGCATGTTGTATAAGTGTATAGTGGAATAGAATCAACAAGTGACTTTACTCACAACATATTTCGGGCTTTCCAAATGACTGAAAATGACAAAAAAAGAAAATATGGCCATTCTTTTCTTATCTTTCCTAGCTATCTTCCAAATCTTTCACAGCTAGGACAACTTTTTTAGCCAAGATGTTAGAAATAACGTGATTCAATACGATGTAAACAAACCAAACAGTCCGAGGTTATAAACTGACTTTTTTATGAATGACGTGTGACGTCATTGCAGGAATCGGTATTGGCGGTCAACATTGCTAATTTATTCCTGCAATGACGTCAATAATAACTTAACATATAACCTAACATCTCAACAAAAATTTCATTCATAAAAAACTTAGACACAAACTCAAATTATCACTGTCTGTGGCGATCTATGGGGGTGTTTTGAAAACAGACCATGGTTGAAGTTTTGAACAAATGCCAAAATATAGATTATGTTTGACATATTTGAGAAAGTGCTTCAAGTATTATAAGTCGGAGTTTTTTAAAATTAAATTAAAAATAAAATTTTATTCCAAAGCAATAAAATCGCTTTTCAGCCATGTTGCATATAAAATTTTTTTGGGGGCACAGTCAGTAAAAGAATAAATATACCAATATTTTACTTTCGTTACCAATTTTAAACTGGCGTACATAAAACAAATCTTTTATCCCCTAACAATGAAATCGTTCTTTACTGATATTTTTGAGAATGTAAAGAAGACACTTTACAGCCGCCCAAAAATTATAGTAGATTATGTAATTATAGTGTAAAGTGAGATCTTATTGATGCGAATATTTATTTATTAGCGATTGAGATCTATTTATATCTTATTTATTATCTTATTTATTATAATATTTTATTATAATATATATTATATCTTATTTATGTCTTATTTATATCTTATCTACCTAACGATTGAGATTTATTAACTAACGAGTAAGATCTTATTGATGCGAAAATGTATTTATTAACGATTGTGTGATAAAACCGCCATAAAAACATACTTTTATTTGATCTCCAACAAATATCATGTGCTATCATGACACATAAGTGGCTCATTGTTGCCAGATCATGCTTAACCTCCTATATTCTGTACTTAAAATATATTATTATAACAAAATAATTATATAGGGAAATAATAATAATAAATAATAATTTCAAGAATAATAATAATTATTATTATATTAATATAATAGAACTTGGCACACAGTGTCTGTTCTACAATAAACCTCTTTCTAAGTCAGAACAAAAACTTAAACATTATATATATATATATATATATATAATATATATATATATCGTTTCACCTACTGACAGGAGGTGAAACGATGAGGTTTGAAAATTTCGACGTATGTGTTCGGCAGTCAGTCAGAATAGGGGCAGGGAAGTCACTCAGGACTTTTTTTCAAACCCATCAAACCTAATTGTTTCTCCTCCTGTAAGTTATAATTATTATATATGTATATGTATATATATATATATATATATATATATATATATATATATATATATATATATATAATATATATATATATATATATAATATAGATAGATAGATATATACATGTTGTAGATCAAATAAAAGTATGTTTTAAGGCGATTTTAAAATTTCACAAGCGTTAATAAATAAATTTAATAAACAACACGGAGATTATAATAATTCGTTTGAAACTATCATGACACTCGAAAATCTTCTGTCAGTGACTGAGTGGCAGAAAATTGTGAAAATATTGTAAAAAGTCGATTTTTTTTAAAATTGATTTTTCTTTTTCTCTAAAAAAAAACTCCCACTAGTTTTTAGGGGAGTTGGTTCACTTGCTATTACATACATAACAAATAATATTGAACTCATACTATCGTTGAAACTTCTTATAGTACAACAAGCTATATTCTGAAGAATAAAAATATAAGAATACATTTACTTTTTAAAATGCATACATCTATAAATATTTGTTATTTTGAGCTCTGAAAAAGGTTAAAATCGAGTGTCGATTGTGAACATGCCCATAGAGATACGGGATAACTGTCGAATTGAAAAATATTTCTACGAAGAAGTATTGATCTTCATACTTCTCTTCTCTTGTCTATACTAAAGACGAAACTCGACAGAAAGAAATAATGTTTGTTTCCACCCAGTGTGGGGGGAATAGGTTATGTATCAATAATAGACAGCTGTTCTTACTATACAGTGATGCTAACTTCTTGAAGTTAGCATCACTGACTGGTGATAAGGACACTTATGATAAGGCCATTATTTTCAAAACAATACCGTAACTATATGGAGGATTTGACAAGAAGTTGATTAATTCAAATTTTCAGTTCACTTTTGTAGAGCATTGTGTTTCTATCCATGATGTCCTACATCCCTGAAGATGCCTCCCACAGTGAAAGCGAAACGTCGAATTCTTCATCTACATTGACGCGGTCACCACCGGAAGGCCTAAATCTTTATAATTTAAATTTGTTCATATTTGAACAAATATTTTGTTTAAATATTTGTATGCATTTTAATTGCATTGTATGTTCTAATATCCATTTCTAAATAAATTATTTTCCATAAAAAAATAATTTTATAATTTAAACTGATAATAGTTTAAACTGATAAAAATCAGTTCAAATGTTTTTATTAGTTTTTCAAATTCGATACTAAAGGATAGGATGTTTAGAAAATGATATGTGTCGGAAACTTTCCCATGAGGTTGACAACAGTTTCCTTTGTCCAGCTGTCTATTAATGTTTAACATCCGAAAAGAGACAGGTCACAATGCAATTTTTTGAACAGTTTATCAAACTCATAAACAAATAAATATAAGGTTTGAATAAAGCTAGGTTTAATAAGTACAAAGAAACTTGTAGCTGATAAAATTACTAATGTAATTCAATTACAGGATTTTTTGTTTATGAAAGCAAATTTCATTTACAATGTTAGGATTTTGTCCGGCAGTGACGTCATTGCAAAAATCAGTATAGAAAACTTAAATTATAAAACCAACAAATAAGAGCACTACTATTTAATAAAGTAAAACATTCAGGAATAATTCCTCAGGATACATTCATCGAGTTTAACCCGACAATATTCATTTAGACGTGTTAATGATGTTAAAAAATCATATAACTGTTTATAGTTATCCTAGCAAGAATGAATGATTAAAATGAGCGTGAATTGAGTACATAACAAATAATGAAAACTAAGAAGTCTCTCCACAAAACAAAACTTTATTGGCAAAGAGCTTTCTACCCACAAAGAGGCCATAATGAGTGCAAAACCGATGAGATGTTAAAAAGGAAGAAGAACGAGTCTATGCGCTTTGCCAATAAAGTATTGTTTTGTGGAGAGACTTCGTAGTTTTCATTATTAGCAAGAATGAGTTGATTTTACTAAAATATTGAGTGAAAAATAAATTATTTCAACGTAAATTAATCAATCTTATGCTAGTTAATAATCTCAGAAATCTCTGCCAAGTCTTTTGCTTGTTTTGTTAACAATTGATAATTATTCATCATCTTCAATGTTAGCCGCCTATACCAATTCCTGCAATGAAGTTATGCCAATCATAAAAAAGTCAGCTTATAACCTCGGACTTTGTTTGATTTGTTTACATCAAATTGAATCACCTTCTAAAGTCTATCATCTTGGATTATATTAATTGACATAGAGTGACTGTGTGTATGTCACTCTAAAGAAATTTAACTAATTGTTAGTTTAATCTCTTCGCAGTCACCTTTTTTACCTCCCGAAACTTAAGCTTAACATAGATTCATAATACGTTCATGAAAAAATAATTTTAGTAATAGATTAATCCCTAAAATTAAAAATCAACGGCAAGAAATCTAAAAAATTCAAATTAGTAATAGTTGCATTCAAAGAAGAGAAAAAAAGGATATGTCAACATTAATATTTAACTTCGGAAAAGCGACAGGTCACAAAGCAACCCTTTTAACTGTTTAATCAAACTCTTAAATCGTCCGGCATTTTGAATAAATGAAAATTTAAACAGGTTTGAATGAAACTGGGTTTAATAGAAACATAGTATTCATGAGATTTTCATCTCTTCTCTTATTCATGGATTGATTCTGTAACGAACCTCTGTTTTTGTTATTTTACTTTTCGAATTTATTTTTATTTATATCGAAGGTATATAGGATGAGTACTGTGTTTGCAAATAAATTCCAAACCAGCATGTCACTGGAGTTATCCGTTTCAGGTATTTTTAAGGCCCTCTAAGTGGTTTTTACAAAGTTTTCTCTCTGTATGTGTGTATGTATGTGTTTGTGTATGTGTGTGTCTGTTATCATCGTAGCTCCCAGTGTATTTATGCTAGAGAGTTGAAACTTTGTATGAAAATTAGTCTATAGGTGTAGTTGTTCTATTCGGAAAATAGTTTTTAATAACGTAATTAACCCTCTAAAGTTTTGAAAAATCATAAATCGCGGGAAAATTATGCGATCGGATTGAGATTTGGTACGCATGTAGCCATGTATAAGACTAACATATGTGCTAAGTTTCATCTCATTATCAGCATTAGTTAATTTTCTATCGACTAACTTGTGCACGTTTTTTTAAACAATTGTAAAAATTCAGAAATAACCTCATTGGCTTCCTCGCAATATTTTCTCAGTTTTCTAGTCAATCAAGTGTCTTCAAACAAGGATATCCTCGCATCATATAATGAAAAATAATTTATTATGCAGTGTGTGGACAAAGATAATTGTGGGGGTTTTTAACTATACTTTACTCGCATATATTAAATATATAAGTTATGTGCATTTCGATAAATATTGTTAACTTTAGCGAGCAGTATTGTATGTTGGTCACACTCCGTCAGAATGCGTTACGAGTCACTACCGTCTTGTTATTCTGTAGCAAAGTAAACTAAATACACTCAATTATTCACAACACGTAATTACACATACACAGATACACTAAAATACGCTGGTATAAACGCAAATACTCGTAAACTCATTCCGTTTTAGATGCTAAATATAAACTATATTATATACATCTACAATTGTATGACTCAACAAATAAAAATCAGTCAACAGACAACCTACCAGAAAATGTTTTGTCTAGTATTTTCGTTTGAAACTTCTGAAGAATATAATATTCAATATTGTGCCAACAATTATATTTTTCAACTTTTGCAAATTTCCTTTGAAACACTCACAAAAGAGATGGGTGGCATGGCGGTCAAATTACATATACACACAAATAATAAATAAATAATATATATATATATATATATATATATATATATATTATATATATATATATATATAATATATATATATCTAAGACTGATAAAACATCGCTCTTAAGTCCTTACTGACTTCTCAATTACATTCAGATATTCTTTTTTATCGTACTGGATAAAGGACGAGGTCAAATGAGACTAATGTGATCAGAGGAGCTAGTAAGACTAGATGAAACAAGCACACAGTGAACTAGTAGTCGGCACTAGCCAGAGCGGTGAGCCTAGCCAGAGTCTAGCTGGTCTAGATGAACTAGTCGCAGACACTAGACAGAGTAGTGAGTTTGGAAGAGTCTAGTGGTCTAGATGAACTAGGCACACTGTGAACTAGTCATATATATATATATATATATATATTATATATATATATTATATATATATATATATATATACGACTATGTACACACTATGTAAGGAGAGTGTGCTTCCTAGATAATTAGATGTGTACAAACTCTGGGGTGTATTAGTTGAGTGAGATTTAAGTGAGGGGAAAACGCTAAAATGACCCTACGGGTTTAAGGGTAAAAAAAGTATGATACTATTTATTGTAAATTGTAAGTGAAATCTGTTTGTATAGATTGTAACAAATGCAATGCACACCACCTGTAGGCTTAAAGTACTTCACATTCAAGCATGAGATCTTGACACGCTACTCTTCTATCTTATGTTTCCTTTATTCCTCTTACTTCTATTCTTCAACTATTTTATTTTTGTTAAATTTTATCTTATAAAATAAATTATATACATTTTATTGTACTAGATAGCAATCATTTTTTTAAGAATGTCAGTTGCCCTATAAGTGATAATTTTTTTGAGTTATTTGAGTTGTTGTGTCCCCAAAACATACTTGGGTATTAAGCATAAAGATATTAGTACTAGAGGGTTATTACTTTTATTGAATTTCCTTAGGAAATTCGCCTATTGGATAGGCGTCATGGCGGAATTCGAACCTCGGACCACGACACAAATCCGTTTCAGAGGTCCCTTATGACGAAAAAAACTTTTTTTGAAACTTTATATATATATAATATATATATATATATATATATATATATATATATATATATATATGTATTTCTAGACACTTTCTTGTAAACACTCTAGCTTTCGAACGGATTAATATTTTTTAACCAAACTTGGTACAAAAATCAACCTTCGGGAGGAAACGAACCCTATTGAAAACCAGGTTTTTGTGACGTCATTAATTCGGTTTGCTGAGTCAGCAAAATTTTCAAAAATTGGCAAAATTCAGGGTTAATATTTTTTGATGCGAAAAACAACAATATTTATGTTTTTTGAGACGCTGAATCGAATAAAACCGGTCCGAAGTCGATACCACTACTTTAAAAGACCTAAAAATCGAAAAAACCATTGTAAATTACCGAAAACCTAAATTTAGGTCGATAAAAAATAAATTTCGAGTAGGGTTAAATTTCTATGTAATTTTAGGCACTGAATCGAATGAAACCGGTCCGAAGTCGATACGACCATTTTAAGTTACGAAAAAGTCGAAAAAACCACAAAAATGAGAGAAAACCAAAATTACGGTCGTTAAAAATTACATTTCGAGTAAGGTGTCGTTTTCAATGTTTTTTGGCCTCTGAGTTGAATGCCAGTGGTCCGGAGTCAATACGACTACTCAAAATCAGGGTACCTGGGTTCACATCCTGGAAGGGTCGATAATTTTTTATCGTTTTTTTTTTATTCAATATAAGTTTACAACTAGAAAATAATTCTGGCGCGGTGGTCCGCATGTCGGGCGAATTTCCTTTGGATGCGTGTTTCCGTGCTTTTTACATTATATAAGTTTACAACTACTAAATAAATAATTCCGGCGCGGTGGTGCGCTGTCGGGCGAATTTCATTTTGAATGCGTGTTTTCGTGCTAAACAACCCATTTCTTGCTTATGCAAGAACCATGCCCATTGCGTGGTTCCGGTTTATGCTTTAGAACCTAAGCAGTTACTCAATTGTCAAGCACTGCTCGTAACTCATTTGTCTGTCAAAGGAAATGCGCTAAAACCTTTAAAGATAACTGACTAAGCTTAAAGATAAGTAACTAAGCTTTAAACTAGTGCAAATAATAGTAGTAGTACTTCTAATTTTAGAGGCATAGTTTTGTACAACCAACTGGATAATTATGCGCATTTCCTTTGGAAAATACAGACAAATGAGTTACGAGCAGTGCTTGACAATTGAGTAACTGCTTAGGTTCTAAAGCATGAACCGGAACCACGCAATGGGCATGGTTCTTGCATAATCAAGAAATGGGTTGTTTAGCACGGAAACACGCATTCTAATTGAAATTCGCCCGACATGCGGACCACCGCGCCAGAATTTTTTAAAAAGAGTCGTTAAAAAACATTTATAAGTTAAAATGCGTGGGGATGATGGTATGCAGTGTCGATAATAGAATGATGTGACTGTAGTTTTGTGTGAGTAGTTGTATGTAGTAGTTGTATGTAGTAGTTGTATGTAGTAGTTTTGTGTGACCTGAGGGAGCGTAAGCGCATCTCCATTGAAAAGTCCGGAAAAAATTGTGTAACAAGTAGTGCTGAGGTTATAAAACATAAACTAGAAATTGATACGGCTCCGCGTATGCTTTCTGAGTTCTGAGATGCTTTCTTGTTGGTTGACTTTTCTTCAGCGGAAGCCAACCAACAAGCCCAACGCAGAAATTCCCCTAGAGGACAGCGTAAAGGCTACCAAGCACCGTTATGAAGAGCCAGCGCAAGAATTCCCCTTGGGGACAGCGTACAAGCTTTGGTGGGAAGAGCCAACGCAAGAATTCCCGTGAGGGACAGCGTACAGGCAGTGTTGAGATGAGAGAGAGGTGAGAAGGGTGAGCAGAGAGACACATCAAGTTGATTCCATAGCCAATGGTTGAGACTTCATGCCAATAGCCAACAGTGTGAGGTTGAGTGAGGTATCAGAGCGAGAGTAGTTACATCTTGAGAGATCCTTCTGCTTCTGAGCTTCAGTGCTGATTGAGCTTGTTAAGCTCCACGAGCTTGTTCGAACTTGTTAAGCTCACCGAGCTTGTCGGGACTTCCCGAGCTTGCCCACTGCTCGATTTCGAGAGCCTTATATCCTATTAGGAAAGTTTCAAGGCTCGTGATTGGTGTTAGAGAGAGACAATGTCCGCGCCAATTGGGGGACAGAAAGAGAGTTGAGCGATTACTGATTGGCTATTGTGCATGAAGCATAGTTAATAAACATGAAGAAAATGGGTTTTCTGGCAACAGCAAGGCTACCGGTATCAAAATTCAAACAAGAAACCAAGCATTTCAAGGGAATTTCGCCTGACTTGAGGACCTCTGCGCAAGAGTATTTTTTTTGTTTGTCATAGGTCGAAACACAGTAATCATCTAGTGAGTTATAGCCAATCAAAGTTTATAGATTTGAAGCATAAAAAGCTCAGCTCAACTTCGAACTCCCGCTACAAAGTTAGGATTTTAACGGTCATCTTTT
Organism: Microvelia longipes; assembly: GCA_018340805.1. Classification (NCBI taxonomy): domain Eukaryota; kingdom Metazoa; phylum Arthropoda; class Insecta; order Hemiptera; family Veliidae; genus Microvelia; species Microvelia longipes. The sequence continues at coordinate 1,575,205 of JACMZG010000002.1, forward strand.
TGCGAAGTACGATGATGAAGCTCTAAAGCAATGTTTTAGTAGAAGATCCATTTGCAAATCTAAAGTACATTTGCGTCAAATTCCAACTCCATTGGTATAATTCCCGATTTTTCACGACAGAGAAATAGATTATCATGTTCCAATAAATAATAAATATTATTCTCGGAAACACAACTAGATCCAAGTTTCAATTCTTAAGCATGAACACTGCGGAATTAATGCGTGACACAGACATGTGTCACGCATTAAAGTTCTCCAAATGATGCTGCATCGTAGCAAGAAGAACGCGGAAATTGTAACTTTGTCGGAGGAATCAAAGCACGCAGCGAAATCGAGCAAATCTTTAATGATTTTTTAGAACTTACTTCCGTATAAGTTTCACAATAAAGTTTTACTTTTATTTTATTTACTACAGTATTTTATTCATTACGATGGAAGAACAAATGAATTTAAATGAACCATTTAATGAAAACGTTGTACAAGTTTATTTTAAAGTTGGTACATTTGGCAAAGTTATGAATCACGAGGTTTGGATAAAAATTGTTTTTATAACATTTTAAGAATTTTTTTAGAAAAAAAATTAGCATTTTACTTATTAGTAGTTTAGACCGATGTGCAACGAACTTGACAGATTTACACATGATATTAGATTAGGGATGGCGATATCTGTATCGCCATCTGAGTTTATAAACAAACGTACATCATGTTGACTATATGATATCAATATATATGAATGGATATGCCTAAGAGCATTGCAATTAGGCACCTGCAATAAATTTGGCAGCCCTGGCTGGTGATAAAGTCGGTGATAAAGTGATAAGGCGCCCCTTACTTTCCAAATAAACCCGTAACCTTTAAAAAACGTTGCCGAAAAGTACTTTAATTTAAATTTGCTTGCAATTTAGGCAAGATTTTACGAATTTTAGATAAACTGAATGATATTATATATCAAAAGACAATACAAGAATCTCTTAAATAACATTTTCATGTGATAGTCTTTGTTTAGCGGGAACCCAAACCCTTTCCGCGCAGGTTTGCAGCAAATTAGACTTGTTATGCTGTCTAATGATGTACCAAACCAATATAGAAAATAGTATTTGTCCTTTGGAAACTGCTCAAAATGAGTAAGCAATCTCAGCACGCCCCCTAAACTCGTACAGGTAAGATATTATAAAATTAAATCTTACCAGATGACTCGCTGTCGGAGCATCTCATCGCCGTCATTCCAATAGAGCAAATTTCATCTCCCATCATTTTGTCACTCATTTTATCCCTAAGTAATTCACTTATTAGTCATGCAGCACCTCATTTTCAAATCAACTCCATAAAATTACTAACATTACTAGTTAAGATATTCATTTTTTGTAATTCAGTCTCTTGCATTGTAATTCATTATTTTCTTCATATTTTCCAAATGAACTCAATATACGATTAAAAAGTCAATCCACTAAAGTTAAATTGATTGACTCATTTCTTATCTTAATAATAAGATCAGCTTTATTATATCCTTTCGAGTTCTATCTTTTGATCGTAACAATGACAAATTTTATTTTGGACACATCATTGAAAATAGTTTATATTTTAATCATAGTTTATTTATGAAGTGTCGTTTTCAAATTTTGTTTTTATTTAAGTCCAAATATTTTAAGTCATTTTCCACTTTCTTTATTAATTTGTAAGTATTTTGGACGGCTTTAAGTTCTGTTATAAAAAATGTATGCTGTCAGACGGTTTTTTAAAATAATTATTTTATCAAAAATTAATTTATTTGGTTCCAAGTAAAGTGGGTTGTTTTGGGGGTAAATGAAATTTTATGGGGTTTTGAAATTTTTTTTGGACCCTTTTGTGTTATATTTTTATATTATATTGTTTTGAACTCTATTTTTTTATCACTTATTTTTAAATGTTATTGTCAAATACTACTTTTAATAAAGGAATGTTGGAGAGGGGGAGGGGAGAAGGAGCGTGAAACGTTCGCGGTGCCGGCGGGGCGGACACTAACACCAAAAGGAATTCCTTCGACTTCGTAAAAACCCACCCCCGCAAAAACCATGAGCGCATGCTTCAGGATGATATGACTTTACCTTGCTAACCTATATTTCTCAAAAGATCTATGTCAACAATTAACAAAACCCAATTGTCAAAATAATATTAAATCAATATATGGCCTACGTTTAAATATGAATCTATAAAGTACGTATTAATCTTCAAACAACATGGTGTAAACATCAAGTCCTTATTGAAAGATATAATTTTAATAACTATAGATAATAAAAACTTAACAGAAAGTCAGGGGATCGATGGATAGAAGAAGGAACAGCTAGGACACCAAGTTAACCTTCTTTTGCCGTTTGAAATGATTAGATATGAAATTATAACCTTCTTTTTCTCTGTCCTTCTGTTATCACCTTTTTAATCCCTTATCGCATGTTGACACGAACAAGGAAATAAAGTATAAAAGAAATGAAAACATACTAAGTTCACTATGTAACATTAAAAGTTTATTAAGTTTGATTACTTAATAATCCATAGATCTTTTTTATTATTCATAATAAAGTTAAGTAATAAGTTTTATTATACATATTATTAAGTTTGATTACTTGAAAATCCATAGATCTTTTTTATTATACATAATATAAAAGCCATATTATATTATTAATAGTCATATATGCTAATTAATTGCTTTATTTTGGAACTTTATTGGATAAATAATAATTTATCGCTATTTTTTGTGATAATCGCATTTCCTATTTATGCGCTAAGTTAGATTAATGCTCAATACAAAATAAGTAATTCGTATAAAAAAGTCAACAAAACGATTACAAATGTAACTATATACTGTAGGCTTCACGCCGCAACAACCTAATCCTGAACAAAACAATTTTTTTTCACAAACAATCCCAATAAAATATTATTATAACAAGAATATTAATTATTAAAAAAACAGTTTAGTCAATAAATAAATAGGTTGTTAACCGAGGTTATCAATGCAATCATGATTTATTGTAATATCATATTACATAAACTTTATTCTGATAAGTAATACTAAATATGTATTATTAAATTAAATAATTAAATTAAAAAAAAATAAGTAAATAAAAATGCATTAAATCGTAAAAAAATTTTAATAAAACAAATCAGTAAAAGCTTAACAAAAATAAAAAACACCATGTATTCAATATAACTCTTAAATAATAAAATGAGACATTATACTTAAAAATAAATAAATTAACAAATCGTAACGAAGTCGAGTTTTTAAGTTAAGAAATATATAAATAATATAAAATAGTTTATGTTATTCATACAAAAAAAAAAAAAAACAACTCAAGTGCAGCAAGTACAATATCAAATGTAAATAATTAATTTTAATAAAAGACAATGGTATTTCAGACAAAAATTGATTGAATCTATATTTGTTTTGTTATAAATTGTAAGAATTAAATCTGTATTTTTGTTATTTTAGACAAGATAAAATAAATTAAGGACAACGTATAAAGAAATATTATATACAATATAATAGTAATTTATTAATTAATAAATTCGTAGCATACTTATCTACTAATATTTACACTTTTGAAACATTATTTTTTTATAAAAGAATACATTGTATTTTTAATTTTTAAGCATATTTTTCATTTTATGATGTGTATATATATATATATATATATATATATATATATATATATATATATATATATATATATATTATATATATATATATATATATATAGTGTGTTATTTTTATTTTATTAATACTGAGAGAGCAAAATAATAAATAGATATTTATTATTTATAAACACTAACAGGACAAATATGAGAGCATCATTATTAGAAACAACACTGATTTATCACATTTATTACACTAACCCATCCATGCAATGATGAATCATAGAATAATATAAGAACATGAATTGCAATGGTAAATAACTTAGTTACAATGCAATAAATAATTAACTGTTACCTTTATCAACAAAAAGTGAAGACAAATGGTCCAGTTGATTTTCCCTGAGCCATTCCTCGATGTGTTCAGTCTCATTTGTTTGTTTACGTAAATATATAAATGCTGCAAATGATATTATCAAGCTAGCGGTTCCTAATAGCAACAGGCTTGCCAAGCTCGACATTAAAACGGCCAATAATTACAAACGGCATTTATTTGCCCTAATCAAAACGGCTAATTGCATAAAACTAATGATTATCATCATGTTTTTGGCGTTATTTGGCACTATAATTAATTAATTTAGCACAGCAATCGAATTAATGGCACTAATGTATTTGTACTATATTTAATAAATGGCAACATCAAATGTTTTACTTTAAAAACGGCACTACATACCAAATAAATGGCATTTAATAATTAAAAAGCGATTTTTAAATAAACCGAATTTAAAATAAAAAACCGCATTCTATATTTATTCGAACATAAAACATATTAAGCGTATAAACGATATTTTTAAAATAAATGGCAAAATGGCACTAAGTTGCATTTGTTTTGTAGTTTTTTTTAAGATACTAAGTAAAAGAAATGTATAATAATAGCTTGGGTGAAGATGTTAGAAGTTGGAAGGTTACTCAAGAGGTTACCTTTCCCAACGAGATTCAAACTAAGGTATTCTAACTTACCTCTGGCGGCTCAGTTTCACTAGAGTGTAAATGCTACCCTCTTCTTTCAAATCTAAAAGGTATATTAAAAAGGACATAATGACGTCACAAGTATCTCCTCCTTTATAGAACATTTTCTATGTATGAGTGTGGATTTCCTTTTAATAATGACCTTGTATTGGGAGGAGAACTGATTTCAGCGCTCCCAAACGAACAGAATAGAAAACTAGCTAAGTTCCAGTATTTTCTCAATAGAATGCAGCACTAATATTGTTTTCATTTTAGATAAGAGGTTTTACAGAAGCATACTTTTTTACTGCTTTATACATCAAATTTTATGGATCTATAAAAAATAATCAGTCCCTGGACCAGAGACTACAGATACTTAAACAGTAAGACTGTCGACTCAATGGTGGGAAAATTTGGATTCCGATCGACGCTAGCGCTGCGGCAGACCTACATTTGGATATAGTGAGTTTGGATAGAGTCTAGTTGGGCTAGACTCTATCCATCTCTCTATCCATGAACTGGGCACAGTGTTGACTAGTCATATGTGCCGCTATGTACAGAGGGTGATGATGATTGAGTGTGTACAAACTCAGGGCTGGATTAGTTAAGTGAGATTTGAGTGAGAGGAAAACGCTGATATGATCCAACGGGTTCAAGCATGAAAAAATAGATCGATATATTCTGGTCGATCGACTATAAATAATTCAGAACCAAAGTCTAAGTAACACACCCTACTGACCTTAGGTTGAAACTTAATATAAAAACACATTTCATTCAAGTCTGGTTTACAGCCTAATATGACTACAGGTCAAAGACATATCTAACACTATACTCATCATTTCACATAATGATATAAATATTTATAATAATTAATTATGTTTATTATCAATAATATGAACTATTGGGATGATAACGGATCGGATCATTTCTCTTATCAAACTTGGTACTGATTATTGTCGTCTATGTTTCAGATTAACCTTCCACGCAATTAAAATCATCATATAAGCGTAATTTTCGATTTAAAATTCGCTAAAAGCAATCTTTTTACTTTTCCTCATTTATATCGTAGGTATATAGGAAAAGAATTGTGTTAGCAAAAAAAATCCGAAACCGGGATGACACCAGAATTATTCGTTTTAGATGTTTTCAAGGTCTCCTAAGTGGTTTTTACAAAGTTTTCTGTCTGTATGTGTGTGTGTGTGTGTGTGTGTGTGTGTGTCTGTTATTATAGTAGCTCTTAATGTATTTATGCTAGAGAGTTGAAACTTTGTACAAAAATTAGTCCACCACTGTAGTTGTGCGATTCGGAAAATAATTTTTTGACGACATTAACCGTCAATAATGACTCTCTAAGATGGACGAACCCTGGGAAACGCTAGGAATGAAACGGATAAATTCACTATCAACATGCCAGATGTATTCAATATCAGGACAAGATTGGATTAAGCGACTCCCCAGCATGCCACTCCTGCCCCACAATAGTCGAAACAGTAGAACATATCCTACTAGACTGTACCAAATACAAGACAGAACGGAAAAAAATATATCAAAATGTCAAACTTCAAGATATCCAAGACAATACTCAAAAAATCAAGACTCTCCTCTTCTCAAAATTAAGAAAAAAATATAATAAATACACTAAAATTCGTAAATAAATTTAACTATTCCCTTCAGCCTCAAAAAAAATCTAGAGACCAAACCTTAAAAACCCAAACGTAAAAAATAATAACATAACCTTTACACCCAGGACTCGCGTGTCCGATCAACCTGATTGAGGTTTTTCTGTGGTTTCTCTCAATTTTACAGGCAAATACCAGGTTGAATCATCAAAAGTCAGTCCAGAGACTGCAATTTTTTTTAAACTCCTGCAAACTACCTTTACAATATAAACCTATTCAAAACACCATCAAAAATATCTTTTGACATATAAAAAATAATATAATAATAAAAAATAAATACCCAAACCAAAAAATATAAAACTATCCTTAACCCAAACAAACCCCTCACATCCCAAAAAATTATCAAAATTCATACCACAAAAATAACCAATGAGTAAATAAAATAAAAATAAAGAAGCACAAATTACCCTTAATCAATAAATAAAATATGGCTCCGGTTTACACAAAATAAATATTGTATACTTTTGCCAATAAAGAACTTAAAAAAAAAACAGTTTAAAATTACAGTAAATTTTAAAATACAACGTTTATAAAGAAAAACACAGAGAATGCGCGAAAAGTCGACGATTGCATTATTACAACCTTAACACACTCTGGGAGGAGATAATAAATTAAAAAAAAAATTGAAAAAATAAGGGTTGCTTAGAATTTACGCAGAGTTCTTGAAAGCCCCCAAAAGATGTTTTAATCACCCTTATGTATTAAGATAGGGTATGCCACCTCTAGTAATATAGCTCTCTGATGCGTGCGGATTCAATTAATTAACTTTATGTTAATTCATGTTCTTTATATGTACATGAAATCTTCCATGTACAGGTGTTCCAGCGACATTAATTAGTTAGCCGACGTTTTATGCCTCGCTTGTGGTGCTTCTTAATTTTTATTTTTTTTTAAGTGCATGCTTTCTGCAAAAGAATCTAGTTTGTAGGGTATAAAAATAAGACAATAGTCATGATATCAAAGATTCAGCATTTCATGCTAATTCAAAACAATAACTACACAGCTGCTATCACAAAGAAATTGCGATATCTAGAATAAAAACAGTGGCCATTGTGTTTTCTACCGTGACCAATGTATAACCTTGTTTAGGATAACCTCAGCAGAGAAAATGATACCTTACCAATGGCTCAATTCTAAGGATATTATTATCAGCGAGTCTAAATGATAAATTGAATAGTACGAATGATAAACTGAATTAAAAAATAATATTGCAAAGCATAAAACAGAGATATTAATATTTAAATAAAAACGAAAAGCTACAAAGAACTAAATAAGAGATATTCGCTCTAAATCTTTACAATAATCAATAATAATAGATTTAATTGAATCCAAATTAAAAAAAAGTATAGTGTGAAATAAATAAATTTATGTAAAATTTTAAAATATTTAGTAAAACTAATTATTAAATTTTACGAATTTGAGTTTTGAGATGAGGGGAAGACCTCATTTTATAGCTCATAAATCTTATAGCTTTCCATCTATCATAGCTCTCCATTTATCATAGATTCCACCACTCATAGCTCTTCATCTCTAAAAGCTCTCCATCCCTTATACTTTTCCATGTCTCATAGTTCTCCATCTCTAAAAGCTCTCCATCCCTTATACTTTTCCATGTCTCATAGTTCTCCATCTCTCATAGCTCTCCATCTCTTATACTTTTCCATGTCTCATAGTTCTCCATCCTTATACTTTCCATCTCTCATAGCTTTCATCACTTATACTTTTCCATCTCTTATACTTTTCCATCTCTCTTAGTTCTTCATCTCTTATACTTTTCCATCTCTCTAGCTTTTCATCACTTATACTTTTCCATCTCTCATAGCTTTTCATCACTTATACTTTTTCCATTCTCATAGCTTTTCATCACTTATACTTTCCATCTCTTATCTTGTTCTTCATCTCTTATACTTTTCCATCTCTCATAGCTTTCATCACTTATACTTTTCTTATACTTTTCTCTCTAGTTCTTCATCTCTTATACTTTTCCATCTCTCATAGCTTTTCATCACTTATACTTTTCCATCTCTTATACTTTTCCATCCGCCATAGTTTCCCATCTCTTATATTTTTCTATCTTTCATAGCCTTTTACCTCTCATTGCTTCCCACTATTCTCTTGTATAGTGCACCTGTATACTACTTAAAAAAAGTTTTTAACTGCAAAAAAATATGATAACTATAATATTTTGAGGTAAATATTTTTGGAGGCAAAAATGGGAATAAGTGACGTCACATATATTCACGAAGAATTATTCTCTATGTAGTTCATACCTTACATTGTATACTACCCTTGTAATATTAAAGAAAGAAATATTATTTCTATATATTTCAAACAATAAAATAGAGCAAATTAATATTATCATAATTACTATTTCTTTAATTAGTTCGTATTTTTTTGAGCGTACAGAAAACATCAAAACGATTCAAGGACAAAATTAATAGCAATTTAAATAATAATTTCAGGTGAAAAACACCTGTAGAATGTAGTTTGTGTTATACGGTATATTATAGCCATCCAATAGAAAGTATACGCCATTCCGTTATTACAAAAAAATATTACTAAAAGTGACTGCCTACCTCAGTCACAGAGTGATCTAGAGACATTCTTGAGTTGAGTCTCACTTAACACTACATGGGGTGAACTTGTTCGTACTTTTAGAATTTTGCTGTATGTTTCTCAATTTTATAAGTGTAATTTGATAAGTGTACCAGTAAGCGTGAGTGCTTGTGCAAAGAAATTTTCAAAAATTTAAAACTTGAGTTAAATTTGGTGAAGAAAATAATACCAAGGATGGATAGAACCGATTCAGGTAAGATTAAGTATAAGAACTTTCCTTTTTTGTGAAATTTAATTTTGGTTTCCTATATGATTTATTTAATGTGAATGAGACGTATCTCCAATTCAATTACTTTATCGAAACTATCTGCAATGTTGTAGGATCCATAAAACAAAATTTACAGAAAAAGAGGTCTGTTACTGTATTTGTTTTTATTTTGAACACAATCCGCGATTGCGAAGGATCTTTAGGTACCAGCTACATCAATTCACAATTACAATAGTTCCACTGTCCAGTCCAAGTAAACCAATGCAAAAGAACTACCCAAGTAACATTAACATTTGAAAATGAGCGTAATCATTTTGTATTCTTGAGTATAGAGCATTATTTACAACACATTATCAAAAGTCATTAGCGCGAGAGGATTTGTTTACATAGGGACATATCACCTTAATGTAACCTAAACTTCTTGTTTTATGTGTATCAATTTAATAAGGCGTTAAAGAAATGTTTGTAAACGCTTATAGTGTAGATTAGGGAAACTAAAGCACATATTAACTGATTGTGATGTGATGCTAGTAGGAGCATCGAAAAGTATTATTATATAAAAAAAATTGTGTATTTTATTTGAAAGCCTCATTCAGAAGTAGGAGAAGTATAAAGACAAAATGAATGAGCCCAGAGAATCCAATTTTTGCTCTGCTTTTGTTATCAAAATACTCAGAGAAGTCCATGAAAGTCATTAATTCTGGTTTTATTGTCAGGAAGAGGAAAAATTAGTCATAAAAGAATGTAGAGACCAAGTTCGCGTCCAATCTGGGACGCTGACTTTCTCCGTCTTTTTAACTTTCTTGATGACTTGAAATCTCTGATAAGAACAAATGAACACATACAAATATTTTGGAGAACGATCAGAGGAAAAAAAATCGTATTATAATGACTTTTACCACTGGACTTTCCCCCATGACAATTTGTAATAAATTGTATATCGATTCATAATGCATATTTAAGTTCAGTGACCTTTGTTTTACGAAATTAATCAGCCGGAATCACCTGAAGTAGTTGTCGCAGAACCATTTCTAACAGAAGTGGTTCGTTACGCCTAAGTACCTATCATTTGAAGTAGATGCTGAACCATAATAGATAATAATATCGAAAGAACAAAGTTTTAATCTGAAGTAATAATTTGAGGTCCGAAAGATAATAAATATGATCGCATATATTTATTAGTAGAAGTTATAGTTATGTAATGTCTGAGAATTCGGAGAAAAAGAAACAATAAATATAACAATTCCAAACCAATAAATCAAAGTATACATTGTCAATTCCGACAAAAAAAATAATGCTGTGACGTCACTGTTACATTCAAATGTTATACTGAAGGCTGATTAAATAAAAAGGCTCGACTATGCATATTCTGTGTATGATTGATTTAATGTTTTACTAAATACATACACATATATAATGCATTACGTAACTGGTAAAGAAACAACAGCTTGCTTGAGAGTGTAAATAAAACATTTAAGAGAGGAATTAGAGGGGCTTAAGCTCACTCAGTTTGAAATTAGCCCCCCCCCTCCAAAAAAAAAATAGTGCCCTCATACAGTAATACGAAAATTGGAGTTAATTTTTTTTAATTTTTATATTTTATTTCTTGTTTAAACTTTCCTTTATTTTACAAATCATCGAATATCGAACCACATATAATAATGTGTGACTAAAATCGTTTTAAAATCCTGAGTGGCACTTACTTAAATCTAGGTATAAACATGATCAAATTAATAACGCTTACAAATATTATAATAAATAAAGAAATAATAGAAAAAAAATAATATGAAAATAGTTTTAACTCTATGTTTTATTTTTAAAAAAATCTGTCTTATCGATTTATTCAATTTTAATAAAATCATTTATTCATTTAATCAAATAAATTTTTGTTCATTCTTAAAAATGGGATGTGGGGTACTTGGGAACAACTCCTAATCAAATGGGATGCGCTACGCTCGTCTTATCTACTTCGGACTCACTTCCTCGTCCTCAGAATATACAAGTCGTTAATTTTATTTTAAAAAAGTCCTCAGACTCGCAGAAATTTTGAAAACAAAAATTGTTTATGGTTATGTTAAAATTGCATACGGATTTTCTTTTAATATTTTTTAACATGTATATTTAATTTTAATGATTAGAAATTGCAAAAGTTGATGGACATGCAAAAGTTGATGGACATGCAAAAGTTGATGGAGATGCAAAAGTTTATGGATATGCAAAAGTTCACGGACATGCAAAATTTGATGGACATGCAAAAGATGATGGACATATAAAAGTTTATGGATATGCAAAAGTTGATGGACATGCAAAGGTTGATGGACATGCAAAAGTGATGGACATGCAAATGTTAATGGACATATAAAAGTTAATGGACATGCAAAAGTTGATGAACATGCAAAATTGATGGAGATGCAAAAGGTTGATGAACATGCAAAAGTTACCTACTTTTCACTATTTTCAATGAGTGAGTGGAATAGTGGACTATGGAACATTTAAGTATCTTTAAGGGGGCAATGAGTGAGAAAAGGTTGAGAATCACTGGTCTTTGTTTTAAACAATGCTAAATTAACATTGTCTCGAATATATTAGTATTGAAAAAGATGCAATTGAGATATTTGTTGTAAAATTCCACTACGTCAAAAAGCTATGTTACTCTCTATAGCTTAATTTCTATGGAGCACTACATGGAGGTCGCTGTCTCCAGTTTATAGCATCAGTAGTTTTGAAATTGGCATAATGCCACAATAATTATCGCATTTCCAAATTTATTAGTCATGAACCCTGATTTTTTACATGAAGTAGTAAAATTGGTAAATTAGGTAATTAATGTAATGAATAAACCAAACAAAAACACATGCGCGTAAAAAAAGAGCCAAGTCTAGCGTAAAAAGTTATAACATCAATGAATAAGCCAAGACGTATAATGTGCTTGTAAATATATGAGGTCTCGGACACCATAACTTTCGAACGCTTTCTTGAATCGAAATGACACTTAGTACAAAAATCAAACTTGTTAACGTCCCAAACTTTGTTCTTTATGAAATATGTGCCGAGGGCCCTTTTTTTTATTCTCTACAGTGTCACTTTGTAACAGGGCAAATTCACTTAGTGCTTCAGCCCCTTTGACAAAAATTTTAAGTTAAAAAAAATGAAATATGAGAGACGTGAATACAAATATTCTGGAGTAAAAATACAACGTATTTAAACGTTTATGCTAATTATATTATAATCAAATAATATTTTCCAACTCTGTTATATGCAACTCAAGTTTATTCTTAATATATAACAAAGACGAAGGTCATTTTCCATCTATTTTACTTCAATATTTCCACATTTAAAATTATAACATACAAAATATATGGTAAATCTGTTCTCAGATTTACTCATGCAAGTTCTGATTTCACTCGATGCTGCTTATCTCATTGGACCTGCGAGGGATAACAACTATCTTTTTATTGCGCGAATTCTGTAAATAAGATTGAGATAAATGGCGATATTTTGGCGATATGCTTTGGCTGAAACTCAGCTTTTACCTCTTTAAGACTTCAGGAAGTAAAATCAATTTTGTAAAAACATAAGTGTTTACAAAATTATATCAGCCCTTATCACAAAAGTTGGGTTATTTGGGGCAAGTGTAGATCTAGGGATCTGGGCCTGTAAAGCTAAGTAAACACTTCACGGGAGGTCTCATTGGAATTTCAAAGCACTTATTAAATACTAATTAATCATGACAGAAGTATAACCATACTTGAACACAAGTGTTTACATTTTAAGTGTTTACATATCTTGTTTATCTGCCGTGACTTTAACTAATAATGAATGATAAAAAGGTCACAAGCAAATACTATTTAGTGCCATACAAACTACGTAATTTACGACACAAATACGTAATTTATGCCAAAACTATGTGGCGCAGTAACAAATAAAAAAATCAGGTCCAGAGTACCACAGAACATTTCCTTACCACAAAACGGATTCGCTACGCTTATCCTAACTACTTCGAACTCTCTTCGCTCGCCCTCAGAATATAAAAATCACCAAATTTATTCTGTAACACGTTTTTGGATTCGCATTACTCGTCTTCAGACAATATAGACATTTGTTTTAATCCCTGCAGCTATTCATCCAGTCACTTCCCTTGATCAATACGGCTTAATTTGTATGATCAAACAAAAACCGTAGATATTCTTGCTATGTCAGAATGAAACTTGGTATACCTATTTGTTACGTAAATGGATACACTAGTACTACATTTTAACTCAATTCGATTTATATGACTACATGCGTGCCAAATCTCATATAATCAAAACATTTTCCGTGTTTTATGATTTTTTATTTTTTTGCTGAGTCATTATTGCAGATTAATGTCGTTATAAAAAACACATTTTGGATCGTGTAACTAGACTTAAAGATTGATATTTGTACCAAGTTTCAACTGTCTAGCATAAATACGCTCAGAGCTAAGATTATAACAGACACACACACAAACACTTACATACACACACGCAACAAATTCCTTTGAAAACCACTGAGGAGGTTTTAAAAACACCTGAAACGGATTTTTCTTTGCAAACCATGTTCATATTTAAATGGTATAAATGAGGAAAAAAAAAACAAGATTGTAAGTCATGAGCCAGGTAAAGGTTATTAAGGGGTTAGTTAAAACAAGACATTTCACATTCTGGAGGTTCAAGGATTTTATATGTTAGTGCATATGCAACAAGAGATTAAACAAAGTTTTACAGCTCAAGTTTGGGTTCAGTGGTGCTAAAAGGTGGAAAGAAGTATAAATACTCATCTTCCTCCTAGGGTTCTCTACTATACGAGTCAGGAAGTACAATTGTGATAAACTTCTTCTCTATATAAAGTTTATTAAGTACTGGACCAGAGACTGGACCCTCGGCCTTAAGTTAGCTGTTAAGGCTAGCAAAGAGATGACTGACATTTGATATATTTCTTTCTATAACAGGCACATAGTATTTTAAAGATAATAGAGTATTATAGTGAAATAATTCGCTGTTAGTGATACTTCTTAGTTTATAGAATGCCACTCTAAATTACTCTATAATTGTAGGCTCAATCTACTATGAATCAATCGCAATCTACTATTAATAAATGTATTACAAACATTTATTTTGATTCAATTATTCAGGCATCATAATGATCATCTTCAGAATTTTAGCAAAACAAAATTAATAACAAAATAATAATAAAAGAAAGGCCATCTTTAGAAACTCTTATTATAAATTATATACTTGCACCTATGTATAATGTTCAAAATAACAAAAAAAAAAAAATCAAAATTGTCGCAAGAGTGAACTAACTTGTAACTTGAGAGTCCGCATAGTGATTGTAAATATTGTTGTTTACAACAGCTCTTGACTAATCAGCATGTTTCATGTACTACTATAATTGTTTTACATAATTAAAATAAACAAACGTATTTGTGTTGTTTTCTCTTAATAACTTATTTGTTTGTTTGCACATCTGTTCAAACGTCATAGTCATGTTGTTATGATAATATAGCAAGCAGAGTACGAATGTACCTGAGTATGTGAATGAAGCCGGGTAAATAACAAGGTTACATTAATGCGTATAATATGTTTAATTTTCATGCGCATTACATTTATTAGAAATATTGCTTTGTCGTACATTATTTCACTTATATACACTTGCATAATAAATCTTCTATTTTAAATACACTTAATTATTCCTGTAAATTCTTTTTTACATTTTACAATCCTTTACGAACTGATCAAGATTAATATATTAAACAATATTAAAATACAATTTAAACTTACAACTTCAACTCAAAAATTGGACTGTACTAACTTCAAAATATTGATCATTACTTACGATATTAATAAATTGATCAACATCAGAAACTTTGCATAAGGTACAATTACAACGCTTACAGCGTATTTAACAGGTGATCGTATTTCATACGCATTTAATACAATCGCGTCTTTTATGGTGAAGGTTCACTTTTGGTTATAAGAAAGTTTAAAACAAAACATATATTTAATTAATTGTGATTTCTTTCGCATAATAATAGAGTTACACTAAAAAATAATCCTAATGTTATTCGATAAAAAAACATAAACAATATGATAATAAATAATTTTTCTGTTTTGATAAATTTATTGTCTGTGTCCACATTATACTTTGATATCCGATTCCTAAATTGTAATACATTATGTCAATTAATATTTAAAATATTTCAATATATTTGAATAAATTGAATCTACAACAAGTATGTTGTTAGATGGTGTTATAAACCAAAATAGTTTTCAGAGGAATAATTTGTATAGTTTTTATTACGGTGTTTGCAGTCAGTAGGTGGAAACAGTTAAGTTATTAGACTCTTGTTACAATATAGCACGCTCTAATTAGCTCTAATTAACTCTAACTAGAAATCATTGTTCATATTGTAAAATGATTTCAAAGTATCAGTAGCTAGGGTTCTCTACTAGAGTTTGCAATTGCTACTAATAGCGGTTTGAAACCTAATCTATTTAAAAACTAATCCAGCTAAGTTAATCTACATCTTTCATACTTTTACTAAAATCTGGTTTTTAGCAAAACTTATGATGCTGGTCTGATGCCTGATAATATATATATTATATATATATATATATATATATATATATATATTATATATGTATATATTTTTGGTCAGTGAGTACCTCTCACAACAAATCCACCTCCACCCTCCATGAACCTAATCTCACAAGCTCATTTTTCCTTTAGGAATCCGCTGCAAATCTTCTAAGCTACTTAGTATGGTCCATAAGGCTGAATCCGTCTCTCTATCGTTTCTGAATTACAGCAAATTAATGAGGACCGCTTCGAAACCTTCTTAAGACATCCGAACAACCTCATAAGTTTCGCTAAAACATATGTTAGTAAAAAATAGAAAAGGTGAATGGTATTTTCGTTATCTTCGCTGGATTAGGTTATAAGTAGATTACATTTCAGCCGCTTTGGGAGATAATTGCAGACTGTGAAAACACTTACCTATACAGCTGCGGTACAATTGAGGAAAAATAAAATGAATGCTCAATTCTTGACTTAAATTTGGGGGAAATTTTCTTGAATTTGAAAATTTATACAAATAAGTTCTATACTCATAATTTTCTATACTGTAGTCTCTTATCTTTTAAAATTTATACTATAAATATCAGTAAGACCTGCAGAATATAAACCTTAGTCTATGTCAGTTGATTTTTTTCTGATTTACTACGTTATAAATCTAATTATGTTAATTAACATATTAAGGTCTTCAAATCCCAGCTCCTTGATAACCTCATTTAGCGTCGGTTTCTGAACAAATTAAAAAAATATATTATTTATATTTTTATATAAAAAGTAAAAGACGACTCTCATTTGTATTACGATTTATCATTTTTTTTCAAACGATTAAAATGCCAAAAGATTCGCATATAACGGGTATCTTTGATGCGCTATTTTTGCCACATTAGATTTAGTCATTAGTCATATATTATCTGTACGAGATATAAAGTTGATAATACCAATATCTTTATGTTTTAAAACAAATATTGCAAAATTTAGTGATAACAAACAAACTGTATGCAGAAAGAGACAACAAAGCCTGCGTTCATGTTGATTTAGACAAAAAATCATATAAACTCATTTCCTTTATAAATCCACTAAAACGGTGTTAATTCCTAATATAAAATATTTTTCTAATATTGGTGTTTTTGGCAAAATAATGATGGTTTAAAGAAAGAGATTTATCATTGAGATTAAAATTTAATCAATTATTGTATTGTTAATGCGAGAGAGCAATTAATACATTGTTTTCAACACTTATGGCAAAACTTGGCTACAAGAGGCTCTCGATCTCTGAACACGGTTATAAATCGTGATATAAATCATGAATTTATTTGATTAAATAAACATTAGATTTAGAAATAATTGAACCAAATTAATTGAACTGAATAAATCCCAAAAATGGGCGAACCCAAAGTTTTGTTTACTCAAATAATTTATTTAATCTGAAAGTCAGGAAAATTCATTGAAACATAATACAAAGGTTGATAGTACCATGATGAAAGTTACTAACTACGTTTTAAAAGTTACTTCGTTACTATTAAAAATCGCTTTAAATAAGTACACTTGATGGGAACTTCCTAGAAAGAAGTTACCAACCTATATTTGGTGTACCTTGAAAACAATTCGCTATATGGGTACTCATAAAGAAGAGAACTTTACTCCAGTTTCCATTAAAGCGTCCTACTTTAATTTGCTAATCTCTTTGAAAATTTGAGGTTGCTGAGTATATAGAGATAAATTAAGTTTAACAAAGAAAGAATTTATTTGGATGTACTTAATCTTATTTACAGATTAAAAGTCACAACATTCTTTGTCAAACAACTCGGTACCATCTGAAGAGGTAGATGGTTTACTCCCGTACTACATTAAAAATCTTAGAGAACGGTAAGGACGGTCTTTAACATATTTTCCAGGATAGGTTTGAAAAGAGGTCCTCAAAACAAATCAGAACTAATAGTCGAATAAGAATGTGTCAGGGAATATTACTTAAAGGTGATATTCTATCCTAATTTATAACAATATCGCCTACCTGATCGCGCCATTCTCAGGCGAGTTTTGGCCGAAAATACAATTTTTACCACCCAACAAAATAAAGCTCTGGGGCTTGAATTTTTTAGTTTCTCGGAGACAAAGTTGTACTTTCACTCTATCAAACAGGACGTCCATAAATCCCAAGAGGGTGAAGCTACTTCCTAAAGCCTACACGGCCGGAGTATTTGTGCAATGACTTATCTAAATTTCTGGACCCTTTCATCTTCTAAATGTTTTTTTTTTTCTTTTTTACCATATTTATTGATTAATCAACAACAATTATGATTGTTACAAAGTATTAGAGTTAAATGGACTTCCAAAAATTCAAAGAATTCCCTTGGAAGATTCCAAAAAGAAATATTGAGCTTATGAATCTGTGATCATGCAGAGGGGTGGGGAGAATATATTTATTGGAACGCTTTTTCCGATCTAAATAAAACTAGGTACAAGGATCGACTAAATACATTAAATTAAAAAATTATATTTTAATATAATTTAATTTTAAATTAAAATATTTCAGTACACTAAATCAATTAATTAAATGAAATGATGAAATAGACACCACTTGAAAACAATTCTTCACGAAAGGATTAATAGGAATGGGTTTCAGTTTACATATTACATAAAATTACCTAACTTTTATGTAAATTGACTAAATACATACTTAATAAACAGTAATGCGTTGCATCAAGAACTCACGTCAAAAGAATCCATCAAATAAAATTATTTATTTAAAGCAAGCCAAGATAGTCTATCGAAACATTCGGACACTATACTATTTTAAAATATAAAGTCAAAAAGGCTCGCTTCGCTTGCGTACAATACGTATATTTTATCATAATAGAGAGTAAAAAAGGCTCGCTTCTCTCGCTAGATTGCTATATTTACAATATACATTCATAAAAAAAGGCTCCCTTCGCTCGCTAGATTGCGTATATTTATAATAATGATAGTAAAAAGGCTCGCTTCGCTCGCTAGATTACTTATATTTATAATAATACATAGTAAATAAGGCTCGCTTCGCTCGCTAGATTGCGTAGATTTATATTAATGCATAGCAAAAGGCTCGCTTCGCTCGCTAGAGTGTACATGTTTATAATAATGCATGGTAAAAAAGGCTCGCTTCGCTCCCTAGATTGCTATATTTATAATAATACAAAGTAAAAAAGGCTCGCTTCGCTCGCTAGAATGCTAATATGTATTATTATTCATAAAAAAAGGCTTGCTTCACTCGCTAGAATGCTTATATTTATAATAATACATTTAAAAAGGCTCGCTTCGCTCGCTAGATTGCGTATATTTATAAATAAGTAAAAAAGGCTCGCTTCGCTCGCTTGATTGCGTAGATTTATTAATACATAGCAAAAAAGGCTCGCTTCGCTCGCTAGAGTGTACATGTTTATAATAATGCCTCGTAAAAAAGGCTCGCTTCGCTCGCTAGAGTTGTACATGTTTATAATAATGCATAGTAAAAAAGGCTCGCTTCGCTCGCTAGATTGCGTAGATTTATATTAATGCATAGCAAAAAAGGCTCACCTTCGCTCGCTACAGTGTGCATTTTATAATAATGAATAGAAAAAAGGCTTGCTTCGCTCGCTAGATTGCGTATATTTATTATAATACGATATATTTTCTTTTCTACTCTTTAAGAGCTTTAAACGATATACAACACGATTTCGTCGCCTAAAATTTTTCATCTGGTCCGCCATATTGGCCGCCATTTTGAAAAATATTTTTCAGAATATTACCAAAAACTGATAACTGATACAGCTCTGACATATAGTTAATTTAATTTGTATAAAATTATCTAAAGTATATTACAATAGATCTTTATCTTTATTAATTCTTATAAAATTAGTAAAAATTAATTATTATATTAAATTATGGCCGCCATGTTGAATTTTTCGGAATTTAGTATATAACATTTTTTTGTTCTACTAATCAAAAGCTTTACAACGATATATTACTCGAGTTTATTCCTTAAATTTAAATTTTTGAGTTCATCATTTTAGCCGCCATTTTTAAAATTATTCAAAAAAATTTTGAAATGTTGACCATGAAACATATATTTTCTCTATGTACTCTTTTAAGAGCTTTAAAACGATATACAACACGATTTTTCGCTCAAATTTTTTTTTATCCGGACCGGATAAAAAAAATTTTGAGCGAAAAAATCGTGTGTATATCGTTTCAAAGCTCTTAAAGAGTAGGTAATATTGGCTGCCAATTTTGAAAATATTATTCGGAATATTACCAAAAACTATGCAGCTCTGACACGTAATTAGTTTAACCTGTATAAAAATTTTTATTAAAATCGGTTGATTTTTACGGCAGTTATCACGACACGTACAAACAAACACACAAACACAAAAAAAACGCGCCGTCCCAATCTTCTGAAATGTAAGAACTTACTTACGTTCGTTCAATGAAAAAAATCCTGCCTACCCCCTCAAAGCTGGGCTCGTGGTAAGACCCGATCTTGAAAGATCGGATGTGGTGACTGAGTGCCAATTCTTGTACTATAGGCATGTAGGGTATGTGCCAACCCCTACGAACGTCAAATGTGCTTAAAGATGAAATTTAAGACCCTAAAATGTAGTTGTAGTGTAACACGGTAAAATGTAAAGAAAAGTTCTTCTTTAGAATACAGCCACAATCAAAATCTGCTAGGCAGCATAGCATAACGGATTCAGGAATATTGTGCCAAAAGTAAGTCGCAGTGCATTGCGTCGCCGTTCATGAAGTCACCACACTTCTTTAAACAATACTTAAACAATACCCCCAAACACAAACACTTATACAACCTATAAAAGCACTTAAAACATGTTCTCAAAAACATATCGCGCTTTGTTTGATTTAAAAAGTCAAATTGACACGATCATTACAAATCAGCAAATGTTGATTTTTATTTTATTTACAAGGGGTCCAGAGTTCAATGTCAATTTTTTCAACGCAGAACATATTCTACGTTAAATGTACTCAATATGAATTAAGAAGCATTTATTTATTCAACGTAATAGTTAATAATGTTTATCACTTATTAGAAATACCTTCCTTCAATCATCAAACGATATCGCGATTTCACAAGCCAGTGACTATGTGAACAAGACATGTGAACAAGTTTGTTCATTACTGAATTATTTGAAAGAACATTTATTTTGAATTATTTTTAACAACATAGGTTGATAAAGGGGCAAGCCTATCTAAATATATTGAGAGGCCTAAAACATCTTTTTAGGGCTCTCAGGGGCTCTGTATAACCTCATTAAAACCTCTTTTAAAAGTGAGTCAAGGTTTTTATGAAGCAATTGATTTAGCTTGCCACACATTGTTTGTGTTTTGATTTGCATTTTAACGTTCTACTACATAAGTTATTGTAATTTTTGCAGTATTATAAAATATACAATAAGCGAAGGTGTTCAGGTTACTTTTGATGTTTCAAAATTTTAACCTATAGGGCCCTCTAGTAATTATATCTCTATGCTTAAAGGTATTACTTTTGAAACAACTAACTACAAGCAAAGTACCCATGGAAACCTAAGTTGGTCAATTACTTACTATATACCTAACGGGCATCACTCACAGAAATATAAGCATTAATGCGTTTACTAGCAGCACATAGTTAGTATGAGGGGCTTGTTTTTGTGCTTTTATTCTTTGTTAGGTTATAAGAATTAGTAAGTAGTTTGAGTTTTTAACCCTGAAGATGTCCATAGTGATGGGTGAAATGTCATTTCTATACAATTATAATTATTATCTCGTCATTAGATCATTATTATAAAACTAAAGTCATTGAAAATTCATTAAGTTATTTAAAATGTGTAAGTTTCATAAACATAAGAGTAAGACCGAGGAGAATTATTTTAGACTAAAAAAAAATTAAGTGTTTGTACTTTGCCAAATAGTATATTGTACTGACGACAATTGATTTGGAGAAGTAACTAGCTGATAACTTTTTGTCTTTATGTTACTGCTTTTGCTATAATATAACATTGGGAAGTAGGGATCGTTTCCGCTTAGCTCCCCCTAAATTCAAAAATATAAATCTTAACAAAGTTTACATATATTTTGTAAAAGTAACAACACAAACAACAATTAATACACAATGGGCTTCTTCAAAGCAGGAAGAAGGTCCTTGAAGCAGTAAAGGGAAATGGCGTCGCCGCGGTAAGGGAGAGGCGTGAAGCAGTGAGGGTCCAAAGCACCTTATTTTGTAACCATATCACGTACGATAAGATCGCGTACAATAAGATTGCGTACGATCAAGAAGCTTAGAGACTTTAAATATCTTCTGAAAATTCAAGTTTTAAAACATTTTCTAAATTTCTTATTAATTTAATCTCCATTATCAGCATTAGTTCAATTTCAATCATATGACTTGTGCACGTTTTTAAAAAATGTAAAAACGGAAGATTTGTTTGAAATTTGGTACAAGTACACTAAGTTTCAGTACAAGTATATTCTATGATTTTTTGGATCATAAAAGTGACATCGAGCGTGGTAAGTGTCTGCATGGGCGACCGCAGGTAATGGAACAGATGTATTAACTATCTGAGGACGAGCGAAGCGAGTCCAAAGTAGGGAGGATGAGCGTAGCAAATCTGATGTGATGAGATACCCGATTTTGATATTACTCCTAATCATACATAAAGCAAATCTCCATCAGAATATGGTGCTATTTTTTTTCATAGCATACAAATTTGACAACTTAACAAGAAGTTATTGGTATAATTTGTTCAAGTATCTAATAATCCTATCTATAGTATTATACTATATTTTTAGAAATATTATTTGATATTAACTGGAAGTAGCTATTTAGCGAGACCCTTGAACCTTGTCCAAGCCTCTTTATCAGCTGGGAGCTTATCATCTGTCAATTATTATCACTTATTGATTAACACTGAAGAGAAAATTTATCAATATATTTTACAATATGTGTTAAGTCATAATGACAATAGTTTTTGAGTGGGTTGCACTTTTACCTGCACGGCCTTGCTGAGTAATAAACACTTATGCAACATTTTAAATGCACTTAAATGCTCAATTTTTGAACATTGTGTAAATTTAGAAGTGATTAAAAATTAACACATTTCAAATATCAACTTATTTCTCATTAGCGGAGGAAGGGTTTTTAAGGAACTAAAAACCCTAATGGTAGACTACACATCTACACTACTAGAAATCTCTATTCGCGATTCAAAGAGATAGTTGTAAGGTTGGCAATGCCAATGGCGGGAAAACGAAAGGGTGATCAAAATGTTTTATGATAGGATTACAAGGGAGCCGATAAAAATTCTTCTTTTATTTCTTTATTGATCGTTACTTTGTGATAAATGAGGTAAATTAATAGAAAGACCATCGGTGGTAAAAAAATTGTCACTATGTCATAGATAAATACTTCAATTATTACAGGATTTTAAATATAGAATCAGCTCTTATCACTACAGACTTGGATTCGACCGATTTAAGACAGGAATAATAAAACCTAAACGATAATGTAACAAACATTTTACAAAAAAAGCAAATATAGGTTATTAATTATTGTTTGTGTTAAAAAAATTGATTAATAAATTATAACACCATTACGGTGAAAAATTTGCTTGTTATTAGTTAATTTTAAATACCTATACCACAAATTTAACAATTTAATGCAATAAAAAGGCAATTTTCTGTGTTTGTACAAATTAAAATTATTCAAAAGTAACATTATTTCACACTAACTAAAATAAAACACAATATTTTGATTTTCACCTTCTTATCACTCAATTTAAATACTTGTGACAACCCATTAAAACCCTATTTTTCAATGTAATAGTGATTCTAATGAGTTCGTACGCCCTAAAATTAATTAAATTAAAGCACTTTGATAAAATATTTAAATAAATATCGTTACAAATAAGAAAAAACAAAAAACCCTCATAAGGACCTTAACAACGATCACCCTTTCGTTATCAATTCTTTCAGCGACGGTGGCGCTGCTACGGACTTTGAATCGCGAATATAAATTCGAACCCACAGTAAATACTTTTTAAGAAGTCAAAAGGTTAAACGCTCAACACACCACTTACGTTCATAAGCGTTTACGTCCTTTCATATGATGACATATGATAAATTATTGCATCTATTACCATTCAGTCACAGAGAAACACCATTAATCTCAACATAAATTGCAACATATGCACTAGCATTGCGTCTTCAAATACATTTCAAAACATATCACATACATCAACTAATGTTTAAATTATTTAACATTTTATTACTAATGACCTAATATTAAAAAAATATAAACAAATAACTAACATTGATACATTTTATTTAATCACAAATAAATAACTTTCAACATATCCCGTATATATGCATTAAAATTAACATTTTAAATTTATTTAGGTCTAAAATTATAAAAATAGCACTCCCAGCATTTTTTTCGAAGAAACTCATTAAATTTTAACAATTAAAATTAAATATATATGTTACAAAACAGTATCAAACTTATTAATAATTAATACATATATTTGTCGTCAGCTAAGTAACAAATAAATTATATTAATCTTATGTAAATAGATTTTTTTTAAAAAAGTATATAATTTCGTTTAATAATGAAAAACTATTACAATAAAACAAAGAAGAATTAAAATGTAAACTATGAGTTTAATATTCTATTTTAATTTAAATTATCAAAATATAATAGATACAATACTAATTTTAATTATTGAAACGACCTTTTTATTTAATTTTTTTAGCGTTTACGTCAATCGAGATAGATAGATTCAAATTTAAAATATTAGAAGCATAGATAGGTGTATGAGTTTTCTTGACATGAAGTGAATATTATATTATATAGGATAAAAAATATAATTAAATTTCAATAGCGAATGGTAATATTATTCAATCTAAATTCAAAATGTTTATTTCGTTGTTTATCAAGACATATATGTATTAGGTATAAAAAACATGAAAAATTAAATTTGCATATGAATTCAATATTAGTACAGAGCGTGAACTGTTTGAACTCAATAGTTCAGAGATAATAAAATAAGTTATTTATATTATTTTAATATACTATATTACGCACGGTAGCCTTACATTGGCAGTAAAATAGCTTAATTTGAATATTTTAGCATGTCTTTTCAGTGTGGTTAGGAAATGTTTATATAGTGAAATTTTTATAATTTGTGATATAGAAAGAATTCTAGGTTATGACGCTTTGAAATCTAAACAGAAATAAAAAAACTACACAGCATAAGCATCTATATATTATTACAAAGCTCCATAGCCTAAAACACAAGAGAATAAAACTAGGAGACTTGAAACATCTTTTTGGTACTTCTCAGGGGTTTTGTGTAACCTCATTTTAACCTTCAAGACTGTGCTAAGGTTACAATAAACCAATTGTTGTCGTCTTTTAGCACATTGTGTATGTATTATAAGTATAAACGTTTTTTGTTAAATGATTTATACTTATATAATTTATACAATAATAATTATATTTTATGTTATATAATAATTTAATCAAAGTATTTTAATTTTTTTTTATTTATTTAATTCTTTTAACAATATAATTAAAAAAAAATAATAACAAAAACTAATATCAGTTAGTTTATATATGGCGCAAATATTAAACAAACAATTCATAGCTGCGCACAAGCCGAAGTTATAGTGGCTATTAAAAGTTAATTAATTGTTTTAAAGTAAATACATTAATTACTCTTTGTTATTAAATTATAATTACTTATAATTTTTTATGCTATTACATATATTATGATGTATGTAAAAACATACAGTATGTATGTTTTTTACAATAATAAAGTTAATTATTAATTATATGTTTTTATGTCTTAGTTTTATATTAATGCTACTGTCTATTAGATTTATTAATAATCAAAGGTAGTAATATATAACTATGGGTTGTTTAATATTTTATTTTGATTTTATTTTTCTTTTCTATTTTATTCTTATTTTATTTTTTATTTTTTCCATATTTTTATATTAATATTCTATTTTATCAATGTAAAATAGATACAAAACTATTTTTCTAAACGACCTCGTAAAATGTATTACTTACATGCTACTTTTTTAGAGTTTTAAAATTCAACCGATAGAACGAGCTTTCTATAGTAATAATAACTACTTAGCAAAAAGCACGTTTTTTGCTCAATCAAGCCGCTCTGATATGCGAAATATAAACTCTTCGAAACAAAAAACAAGATAAGATATTGAATTCATAATTCATCATAATATAGCAGTATGCTTATTAATTTTAATACTTTAAAACTTACGTGTTCTATAAAAACATATTATTAGAAAATATTTTGGTTCTTGTTTCTCAGTACTATTATGAAAATCACAGTTTCGTAGGAAATCAAAGAAAGTGAAAAAATTTCCTAATAAGCTTATCAAAATTAAACATCCTATACTCCATACTACCATACTTTTATCTAGGTGTAATATCAACTTATTGAAGTACATAATGAAACGTCAACATTGTTTGGTTAAGACATCTTATAATGACCAATGAAAGAAAAGTCAATATAGGAAAAAAAGCATGTATAATATATATATATATATATATATATAATATATATATATATATATATATATATATATATATATATATATATATTAAGTATATATACTATTAAGATATATATATATATATATATATAATATATATATACTGAATATAAGAATTTTAAATAGAAAACACTAGAAAAGACTTACATGAAATTTTGGTAACGTTTCGAACTAAGTTCTTCGTCTGACGGAGAGGGACTGGAAGGTAGATTGAGAGGAATTGAATATATATATATATATATATATATATTATATATATATATATATATATATATATATATATATATACTGAATATAAAGAATTTAAAAATAGAAAACACTTAGAAAAGACTTACATGAAATTTGGTAACGTTTCGAACTAAGTTCTTCGTCTGACGGAGAGGGACTGGAGGTAGATTGAGAGGAATTGAAGGATAGGAGTGAGCAATATATATTTATATATTTATATATATATATAAATATATATATATAATATATATATATATATATATAATATATACTATATATATATATATATATATATATATATATATATATATATATATTATATATATATATATATATGTATATATCCAAAAATATGTAGAATAGTTTAAAAGAATTTAGTTTAAGCATTTAAATGCCACCAACATAAAAATTTCCCACTAGCAGAATTTTAGATAAACTAATTGTCGTAGTCAAATAAATGTCGAAAAATCACATTTTGTTTGCAAAATACAGAACATTACTGTAGCAACAAGGCTGCATGGAATGAGCCGAAATTCTAGGCTTTTTGTTCTGTTTACATGTCAGACAAAATATACTGAAATAGGTGACATCCAGTCCAAAAATGTTCTTTTACTTTTCCTTATTTATACCAAACATATACAAGAAAAATATTTTTTTACCAAAAAATTCGAAACCGGGATGACACCGGAATTATCCGTTTCAAGCCTTTTTAAGACCTCCTGAGTAGCTCCTAGAGTATTCATGCAATAGAGTTGAAACTTTGTATAAAAATCACTCTATCCCTGTATTTGTGCTATTCCGAAATAATTTTTATGTCTTCATTAACCAGCAATAAAGACTTAGCGAACATTTAAAAAAATTGTAAAACACGGAAAAATATGATTATTATTGATTCTATTTTTCAATACAATCAATTCAATTAATAGTCCGAATAAAGAAGCATATTTTATATCGAAAATTTTCCTTAATCAAAAGTTCAAATAAAAGAATTGTCGCTAATTACAAGTGTACAGAGATTCTTGTCATTTAATATCTTTCCACATTTCTAAAAGTAATTGATTTAGAAATGACGACGTATATATGTCATTAGATAAAACAATCATTACGTTTTCTTTGCCAAATAAATAAACATTTTTTAAATTTAGTAAAGTTAAACATAATGAAAATATTTTTTATTTTACAATATTCTTATTGATGAATTTAATGTAAGGCGTGCTTAATACAATAAAGATCAGAAATAGTATTAGTGGGGGGGGGGGGTAGTGCAATCGCACTGAGTATTCCCCTGCTATATAAAGCGATGCTACACTAACAGAGTGAGTGACTCTCTAACAGCTCTTAGTGCAATCAATATCGGTTCGTTCAGTGATAAACATTACGATAATAGTGATAAATAAAAATCAGTGGAACTACTATTAATTTGGATTTAATACATCAACGAAATCAAGTAATTTTACCTTTATTTCTCATTTAGTTTTTAAACAATCATAGAAATGTTGTAGATAAATATAAATATTATCTATTATTAATTAATATTATTTATTTAACGTGAATATTTTTTTTTATTCATTTTTCATTATTTTGAATTTTCGATCGTTAAAATATATATGTAAGTTAGTTACAAAATTAATAAAAAAACTTAATAAAACAACATAGGTTAAGGTTGTTTTATTAAGTTTGTTAAAAAAGTTTAGCTAACGACCTAGAACAGTCGTACGTGATTTAATTGGCAAATAATACATTTTTTGTACGTGAATAACAATAATACAATAATTTTTAATTTTTTAAATATCATAATGTTATTTAATACGTAATAAGAAAATTGTATTTGTTATTAATATACAGGGTGAAATATTTCAGAGGCATCATTATTAATTCCTTAAATAAAAGGGGAAGAACTAGTCCTAGGTTTTCAAAAATGGACTCTATCCAGTAAATTGACTGTTGCGATTTCAAATATACCATTATCATTTTGGTAACTATTACCCAAATATAATAATTCGGATACCACTATTGGTAACTTTGAAAACTTAAATTAGAACAACCCGTAATATTGTCACTATTAAGATATTTGATACTAAAACACCATATCCCAGTATTTTTTTTATCAAGCTATTGTTTACATACATCATAGAGTTTTGTTTACTTATAAATACTTTATAATTTTTTTTTAAAATACTTCTTACTCTTTTGAACAAAAATCTATGATATGTGTCAAAAAATAGCTCGATGAAAAATTACCGAAATATAGTGTTGTTTATATCATACTTCTTATAATTTAATGCAGTTTCCAAAATATGCAATATTACGATGTCACCAAATGTGGTCACTGAAATACCATATTTAGGCAGTATTTACTAAATTTGTGATTTGAACTTGCAAGAGTCCGGGAGTTCTGGGAGTAGATACCAATTTCCAAAGTCTAGGACCATATTTTCCTAGTTGGTGCATCTGAAATTTTCCACCCTGTATAATTTATTCATCAATTATAAAAGCAATTAAAGTTTTAGATATATTTAAATATTTTTTCTTTGGTGTTCAAATAATTGTTTTAATTTTTCCAAGTTAATCATTATTTCTTACATGTGGCTATTTCTTCACATTAACATAGAAAATGTATTATAAGATGATAGTTACATAATATAAATTTGAAAATTATTGATAACAATATCTACAACATGTATTAGTCTTAGACAAATAGTTTCAGGGTAAAAATATTTCTATTATTTATATTATCTTAAAAAATAGAACAATTATTAGCTTTCCGGTATAAAATTAGTTTCTTTTTAAATAGATAATGTAACATGATTTTCTTTAACATTTCGAACAAGTTAAGATAGCTATTATTTAATTTTAAGATAAATATTTGTTTGTTTTATATAAAAGGCATTTATAAGGAAGGTTAAAGACTTAGTGAAAATGAGTCAGTGTGACCTCCACGTTGATATATCTGGGCACTTATTTATCTTAGATTAGGGGCACAGATAATGTGATTATGACCCCCTGAGTAGGTCAAATACAATAATAATAATAACAGTCGCTCTGAGCCCTTTTGGCTCATAATTTGATACTACAGGTAACTGTATTTCAGGGGCTACTGTTACACTCAAAGCTTAATTATAAAGTTGGGGGTTATTTATTTGAATATTTTAAGTAAACTCTGTGCATAACAAGGGTTGTGAACCACAGACGTAGTTAAAGATACAACGCTCCATCGACCTCGAATACGGAGGTAGATCGAGTATGAAGGTCAATGAAATACGACTTACTTTTAATTTGGAACAAATAAATTAATTTGAGTGAAACTAATTAAGCTTTTAGATATTTTGTATTAAGTATCCATTCATTAATAATGTTTTATTTACCATCAATTTTCTAACAAGTTTGTTTATTTGGATTTTTACAGAAATGGAGTCTGAATGGTTTCTTGAGAAGTCAGGTTCCGGCTGTTTAGTCTGGTGCCGAAAATCATCCAAAGTCAAATTCCGTTGCGAAGTCGACGTCTTAGAGTTTTGGCCGGGTGAATACGAACGGAAATGGGAGCCATGTTGTTGGGACAGGGCTGAACCGAAAGTCGAAACATCTGGTTTCGCTGCAGCACTCTGTTTAGCTATAATGGTTATGATTATTGGTTTCAAAGTTTACTGCTAGGTGGCATATGACGCATATATTATTGGCTTATGAAAGCTTTATAAGTTTTAAAATTAAAAGAATAATCAAGGTAATTAATATTACTGTTGAATTATTCTTTGATCATTATGTCGATTATGTTTTAACTGAAGAACATATTTATAAAGAACATGAAAAGTATAAACAGTGATTGTATAATAAAATTAGCTTAAATGAAGAAGAAAACCAAACTCCATCACTCTTTCTGAAATGAAATGAAAGAACTAAGAGAATTACAACACGGAAAGTTACAACAACAAGTTACAACACGGAAAGAACTTGGAAATCAGTTGGGAAAATGATAAATCTCTTGATACCTTTGAAGATATTTTTAAAGGTGTTTAAGAAAATGTGTGAAAGTTAAATCGGCTTAAAGCAGGTAGATTTATAAAGGCTGGAAAGTGGGACTGCCAAGGTCTGAAATCAATGACAGCCAAGATAACTTATACCATACAGTCTCTTTCAGAATACCTAATCAGATGTGCTCAAGACTTTATTTTAGAACAGTCACTTTCTGAAGACTTCATCAGGTGCGCTGAAGACTTTCTTTTGGTACAGTAACTTTCTGTACAGCTGTTCAGGTGTGCTCAAGACTTGATACCGGTGAAGTTACTTACTGAGAGCTTTCACCTATTGCAATTATTTGCTCAGTAGTTCCTTTTAAAGTAATAGTTTGAACACTACTATATCTATAAGTTTCCTAGATCGTTTAAAAAAAGATTTTACAAAGATAGGACGACATTCTTTGTAGTTAAAATAACTATTTATCATATTTAATTTAATATTTAATTATAAAGGCTAGTGATTTTTTAAAAAAAAATTTGAGTAAAATTATCTCAAGTATTTTAAGTCTAAATTATATTAATTTTAGCTCAATCATAATTTATAAAGCAGCATATACTTGTCATTAAAAGTAATAATCGTGTACTTAAATGTAATTAAATGTTATTGTTATTTCATAAAAGTTAAAAGTAAAGTTATATGAAAAATTTCAACAAAAATGGGATGCAAGTTTCTGCGTGCGAATTTAGTCAACACCATAATGCATCAAAGAAGGTGTTTCTCATCGTTGGATACTTATACTAGTTTGTCATCAAAACGTCCATCAAAAGAACTCCTAGAGGTACAATTATATTACAAACAAACAGCTGTCTGGCAGAATGAGAAGAAGAAGTAAAAGAAAATCTAGGGGTCAATGAGGCTTCGAACTTATTTGGAGAAGTTTAAACTTTGGATAAAAGTCAAAAGTCTTCTAAACTTTTCTTGGACTTACAGGTACATGCTTTTTTTTACAATTTTTAGAAAGTATGAGCTAAAAATGTCAAAATGATTTAACTGCTACATATGTATTTACATACACACAGACTGCTGATACATTTTCATTATAATCTTGAGAAAATGTATTATTATTTTCACCTTAATTGTAGTGGGCAAATTTATGAAATGTTGGGGAACATAGTAAGGAATGATGTTAGAAATGGAACAAATAAAAAAGCCACTTACTGAAAAATATCATTGGAGATACTCAAAGCCATTATTAAAGTCTATAAACAATAAGTAAATAATTTAAGTCATTAATTTCTAACAGTATAAAAATAATTTTAAAATTAATTACTAAGCCAAACGATTATGTAATTTATGTAATTATTAATCGGTCAAGAGGGGATTGTCATTTACTATCAATTCTAGTTATGTTTAAGAGGTTGATAATGATATTTAAACACTCTTCATTAAAGATAATATTCACTTTTTTGATTAAATTATTTGACAATATTTCAAAATGGCGGAAAGTTATCATTTATGATAACTGAATGAAAATGGCAGGAATTAAAGTTATCTTACATTTATAAATGGGTTGTCTTTTAATTCAATCAAGAATCAAAGGGTTGGTTGAACTTGGTAAGTGGGTTTGTGGTTGGTAAAAGAAAAGGAAAAGTCCATCTAAAAGGCGGGGCTTAGTGAGGAAGTTTTAATATGGTTGTTTCCACAAATCCACCTCAAGGAATAGTGGAGTAGAGTTAGTCAAGTCCCTTATCTCCTGCCAATTTTGCAGGGTGGAGTTCCCTGCAAATATTAAACTCTCTAAGGAGCTTGGCAGAATTTAAAGACATATATGAAATCCAACACGTATCGAAATTTCATCCACCGGTTAGCTTGAGGTGAATTAAAAGACGAACGAACCTGTGGTATCCATATGTACAATACAGCTACTATACATAATATAGTATATGTATGAAGATTTAGGTCTTCCGGTGGTAACTGCGTCAATGTAGATGAAGAATCCTTCATCAATGAAGGATTCTTCATCTACATTGACGCGGTCACCACCGGAAGACCTAAATCTTCATGACAATAACCGCGGAAGCCTACGCAGTTTAGTATATGTTTGCATAGAATCAAGATAAGTAAGTGTTTCTGAACACAGTCCGATTACCCGTTTGCAATGGTTGGCACAGAGCTGTTCGGTTGAACTAGTTAGTGTTATAGTAAACTCAAACTCATAATATAAGAGTCCGATCCTAAAATGACTGAAAATCTCCTCTGTCTAAGCACAATGGATCTCAGAACATAAACTGAATTGGTGACTACACTGTCACCTTAGCAAACACCTCCATACTATTGAAATTTTTAAATATAACCGAGAATTGAGGCTATGTCAACTAAATACCGAAACCGCTCCTCAAATACATATAAGATCCTAGCCTTGGATCTCATCTCTCAATTGTATATCCTAACAATTGGTCTTTCTCTTTGTTACAGGATAAATATAAGGAAAAAATATCAACAAGTATACAAGGATTGACATATTGGACCTGCTCAAGAATTTACTGACCCTGTTTCCTTGAGAGCAGTTTAATGAAAAGCAATGTATACAATGAAATATTATTTAAAATTATAAAGAAATAAAACGTGTAATCTATATGCTTGTGTTTTGGGTTTATATATATTATATATATATATATATATTATATATATATATATATATATATATATATATATATGTATGTATGTATGTGTATATACGCTTTTGATTTAGCTTAGATATTGTGAAAAGGCTTGTAACAAGGCTATTTGGGTTATAAGTTATTGATAGAAAATGCCCTAGTCCAGGGTGGTATATGATACCTTCAGCAATAAGAAGTATTATTATTTATTTTTTATAGATTTTTTTTATACATTTTTGTAATAAAGTTGAATTATTTTGTATATTATTGTCTAATTTTACCTCTCCTTTATATCTTTATTTAAGAAGAGAAGATTTTGTTTAATAATACTACATTATGATGTTTAACATTATAGCAGTTATTACTTCAAGCCGATATGAGTAGGTACTTGTTATCTATAAGGTGCGAGCGCACGACCTGCATGGCTACACTGCCGGAGGGAGGTGGAGGACAACCTCGCTTTCAAATTACATTGTTCCTTATGTGCAGTTTTCGACTATCTATATATGTCACGCGTTATTTTCAAAAATAATTTTTTCCTTGAACTTCGAGCCCATTTTCATTTACTCAAAGGTTGTCTTTTTTAAGAATTAATAGTTAGATTACTTTTTAAATGTTTTTTAAAAAAGACTTATTAAGCGTTAAAAAAAGGGTCTATGTTGTTCATTCTCTTAAGAAGAATAAAGAAGAATATCAGTCCCAAACTTTCCCTCCATTTTTAGTTTGATGTAGTTCGTCACAAGTATCATCTATAGTTCGATACTCCATGATAATCAAAAAATCAATGATTTGTTTACATTCTTAAAGTTCGATGTTTGTTTAAACATGAAAATATATTAAGAATAGTGTAAACTCTTTATTTTTGTAATTATGATATGTTAATATATCAGTGCATGTTTTAGTTTATGAGGTAGGATAACAAACAAACTGATTAATCACATGGCGGCTTATGGAGAAAAAAAATTCTTCTGATAGTTTTTTTTACTTATTATTTTATAAGTAGTTTCATTACTGGAGATGCTTATATTTGTGATCTAGAATGTTGTACGTTCAGAATGAGCCTTTAAGTTTAGTTTAGCATTATTTTTAAGTTACTGGTGTTTCAAGTTGAGTGAAAAAACTGTGTTTTTAAAGGACTGTTTGTTTACTTTAGTTACGTTCAAATATTTAATTTATTTTTTTGTAAATTGGCTTGAGTTATCATTAATGTGCACGCCCATGGTGCTTAATTCCAAGGATAAATTTACATGTTCTCGAAGATTTATTTTCAATTTAGCTTCGTACTGTTAGACGTCATTGTTATTTAGTTGATTTGTATGTATTAATGAAAATTAGTACAAATTGTTGTTACTTGCATCTTATAATAAAGAGGTAATTTGTTATAATTACAAATTATTTTGTGTATAAGCCATTATGATGTGGAATATCAGTTACTTAGGGGATTGTGCTTTGTTGTAGTACATAATTAATGGGTAATATCAATATATTCTATTCATTTTTATCATCTGGAAGACTTGTATACCAGCTTTTTTAACCGATAAAGAATGCATTGAGACATTGGCATCAGTGGAATGAACTTTGTCTATTAGTACTGATAGATGTTAATGTCATTTACTTAATTTATGTTCAACTTCTGCTTACAAGTTGATTATGTAGTCTAAACTTCTTGACCAGATCAACTTCACATCTGCGAAGCAATGCCCACCTCAAGAAAAATCGAGTTTCATCGGGCGAAATCTTCATGAGCATCATTTGCAACCTTCATGAAGATAATATATGCCATTTTAAACAAGGATTTAAACTTATATCAAACTTTTCTTTTACCGTCAAAACTGTATATTGTAATAAATTCAGATGAATTTAATTCTTTTGTTTTATTCTATACCTGTATGACCAACACCAATTTAAGAGGTTTGTCATATAGGCCTCTGGACAACCATTGATCTATCATTTTTCATTAACTTTAGTGAAAAACATACTACAGCACACAAATATGTGCCAAGAGTAACATGGCTGTATTTATATATTTATTCTTCATTGTGAGCAGTCAACTAATGTCAAGGCGGACAGCATAACAATTTAAAAAAAAAATAGTTGTCTAATAAAAAGTGTTTTTTATGTTGTTATGCCTTTTTCTTATAGAGAGAGGTTCGTAACCACATCTGTAACTGGCATAGTTCTTGAAATATAAAAATAATGTGCACACATCTAGTAAACCATTTCCTCCTCCTATGGCTGATCCAATATTGTTGAATCTTAGAATGAAATCAAAATTGATATATAATTTCATCATAATTGCATATTTGGGAAAAAGGCAGCTTTATTAACTAGGACTCTTCAATTATTAAGGTTTCATCAACTACAAAAATGACAATTACTGTATCATATAACCTTATCTATTATGATAAATAAGGACAATTATTAACTAGTATTATTATATAAAGGACAATTATTACATCTTGTAACTATGCATCGAACTATAGCTAACTAAAAAGACTTTAGTCTTATCAGATAACTTTACATCGAACTTTAAAAGGTTTAACATTCTTAAAGGTTTTATCAGAAATCAGATTTTTTTATTACCATGGAGTATCGAACTATAGATGATACTTGTTGACGAACTACATCAAACTAAAAATGGAGGGAAAGTTTGAGGGACTGATTTCTTCTTAAGAAGAATGAACACATAGACCCTTTTTTTAACGCTTAATAAGTCTTTTTTTAAAAACATTTAAAAAGTAATCTAACTCTTAATTCTTAAAAAGACAACCTTTGAGTAAATGAAAATGGGCTCGAAAGTTCAAGGAAAAAATTATTTTTGAAAATAACGCGTGACATATATATAGAAAGTCGAAAACTGCAACATAAGGAACAATGTAACTTGAAGCGAGGTTGTCCTCACCTCCTCCGGCAGTGTAGCCATGCAGGTCGTGCGCTCGCACCTTATTAGGTATCGGGTAAGGGGTACATTGGAACTTTTCTCATCCCTTTGGATTCGGTTCGCTCATCCTTCCTGTTTTGGACTCGCTTCGCACGTCCTCAGAATATACAATTTGCCAAATGAACACTGCAAACACGTCTTCGGACTCGCTTCGCCCATCCTCAGATAATAAACTCATTCGCTTCATTTCCAGCATTTACCCATCCAGGCACTGACCACGCTCAATACAGCTTAACTTTTATGTTCCAACAAAAATCATGAATATACCTGCCGTATTGAAACAAAACCTAGGATACCTATTTATTAAGTAAAGGTTTCTTCCTTTACTTCCTCAATTAGACTCAATTGGATTATTTTCTCATCTTTTACATTTTTTTTAAAAACTGTTTTTTTTTATCTCATTATCTAATAATGAGATAAAATTTATAAGTGACTTTCGTTTATTTTATATTTACAATTTTTCTGTATTAATAGTTTTTTACTTTTACTTATTTATACCGTAGCTATAAAGGGAAAAGTATACAAGTAAAAGTCCAAAAAAAATTAATCTTTTATAATGGAAAAGTATTGTGTTTGCAAAAAATCCGAAACTGGGATGACACCGGAATTATCCGTCTCAAACCTTTTTAAGACCTCATAAGTAGTTTTCTTAATGCTGTCTGTCTGTGTTTGTGTGTGTGTGTCTGTTATTATCGTAGCTCTCAGTGTATTTATGCTAGAGAGTTGAAACTTTGTACAAAAATCAGTCTATAAGTTTAGTTGTGCTATTCGGAAAATAACTTTTTAGAAGCAAAAATTTAGAAAAATCATAAAAACCCTTTCCAGATACTTAACGTTTCATAATTTACTTGAACTCAACTCCAATCTATTTGCACAATCCTTAGAATAATACTATATATAGAAGGAGCATAACTGATAACAGCAAAGTCGTTTCACTGGTGGTCTTAAGTAGTGCTGCCACCGTAACAATATACAATGTTCTTATAACAAAGTTGGCAATACTTCAGGTTGCTGAATTATTATGTTCTATTATGAATTAATTATCGATTATTCATAATATGCTAATATAAAATTTAATACATTTTAAATTGTATTTTAAAGTTTTAATTTAAAATTATGTCAGAAGAAGTCCTCGTCAACTAAATGTAGATTCTCGAATTCCCCTACCCTTTTGCTATCTAAGACTGATTTGATTAATAACTAAGCAGGGTTTTTAAGTGATTATATTTGTTGCTTACGATCTTTCTTTATTAGTGGATATTTATGACACATTTATAAAATAATGTTTTGTTATTTAGGAGTAGTGACCCGACTTAAGACCACCAATAAACCGGGTTTCGTGTTATCAGTAGAATTACATTGTGTTTTCCGTCATATTCTCTTTCTATATTAGTATTATTCTAAGGTACAATTCTTGTTATCTCGCTCATCCCTGATAACCCATCTAGAAGACTCAGAAGGAGCTGGCCTAGAGCCCTCCTTGGTGAGTAATGAAATATAGAAATGCCCTCTGTCAACAGCTAGTGGACACTTTGTAAAAGGAAGAAAACAAACCAAACACGCCAAGGAGTTTTACCAATGGGTAGCCTCTCTATCAAGACCAGCAAGCTACAACAACTACAACTAAACTTTAAGCTTAAGGGAACTAAGTAACTTAAGGGAACTAAGGTAAAGGTAACTTAAGGAACTAAGAACTTAAGGGAAACTTAAGGGTACTTAAGGGACTAAGGTAATTAAGGAACTAAGGTTACTTAGTTACTTATAGCATCTATGTGTGCAACAGAATGCAGTGAAACTTATAATAAAATAAAAAAGGTCTTTCAGGATTCTCAATATGAATCGTACCGTATGAAAGTAACTTTTCTTTTTTTGCTTATTTATTTAAAATTTCAAGAATTACAAATTTACTTTTTATAGTCCATTTCATTTATACTATCAGATAACCGTTGCAGTGTTACGTTGTGGACGGCGCCTTTAAATTTCTTCTGTAATCTACGCTGCTATAATTTAAGCTCTGAACTTTGTTAGAATTGTGTAAAACGAATATGAATACTGAAGAACCTGAAATTATTAATGAGTTCTATACAAATTTACTTTAAAACTAAATATTATTAACTAACTATAGTATGGCACTCAGTTAAAATCAGTTGAAAGCGTGGGAAAATAGAGTTAAGGAACCAATGAGGATGGCCTGATATGAAATAGTGGGCATGGTTTAACATCCAGGACTAACATCATTGGCTCCCTGTCATTATTTTCCCACGCTGTCAATTGATTTTAACCGTGTGTCATACTATAAGTAATATTTGAAGATTCTTTAGGAAAAGGTCGGCCAAGAAGGGGAAAGATTGACAATCAAATTTTCTAAAACTGTACAATCAAATAATAATTTAGTGATTGTATATAAGTAACTACCCCAGTAAGGAAATGGAAACTCCCTATATAATAGAGCTGGCTGTACCAAACAACATAAAACTTAAACTCTTAGCTCGTAGCTTAGCCCAGCTTAGATTGAAAGCAGAGATCTTAGTTACTGTTGCTTTGTAACAAATGCTAAGTTCAAACCTATTTTACCGTAGAAAAATTTACTTGAAGCTACAAAAAGACTCTAGTTGTGGGCTGGTGGCAAGTTCTCGCTACTTTTGTAACTACTTTTACGGCAGAAAAGTATGTAATGAAGATATTTTTGATATCGAACTACACAGTGAGGACCAAAAGTCCTCCTCTCGTTAGACATAAATGTATGAACCATAGAGAACATTTTTGTGTAAAAGAAACTTCTTTTTGGTGCTGTAGTTAACTTTAAATGTCGCATGCAACACAAAATTTTTCGGAAAAAAAATTGGGAGGTATACTTGTCTATTGGACTTTAATAGAGATGAATACAAGAAATTTTTATATAATAAATAATTATGCGTCCAAATATTTAAATATGCATCCAACCAATATTTTAGTGAAAATAAGTGCCCTAGTGTAAATATTGGACTTTATAACTAAATTTTTAGTTAAAATGTTCAATTTGCACTCTTTTGACAAATATTCCCAGCAAAATATTTTGCTATTGTGACTTTAGACAAAAATATAAACGAGGCAAAATGTCTTGCAAAATTGAGAGGTACAATTATACTGAGCTTTATAAAATGTCTTCTAGGGAAAGACATTTTGCTCGTAGCATATTTTTGTTTAAGACCGTTATTTTGTGTGGGAATAAGTGTCCCAAAAAGTAAAAACTTTTAACATTTTTTTTAGTTTTAATAGGAGTTAAAATAAAAGACATTTTAACTCCAAATTATTGTGAGTAAAAATAATTTTGAATTAAATTCAAAATAAAACTCAAATTCTAAATAAATTAAAATAAATTCAGAATTAAAGTCAAAATATTTTTAAGTAAAAATGTCTAATTTTTTTATGTTAACATTGTTAATGTTCACTTTTATTTGTGACTTTAAAAATATTATTTCTCCGCCGTAAAATGCGATGTTGTATAATATTCTACTACTAATTGTAGTTAACCTTGACAATGAGTTAACTATATAACACCACAGGGATATTTATTATAATAAAAAATTAATATAAAAAACCCGTGAAATTGCCAAGATTTTGATGTTGCCAAGATGTTTTTCTGAGCAAAATGTTTATTAATAGCCGTTTAGCTGACGGGTTTCTTTACAGTATTTGTTTAAAACCATCTAGTGTAGTCAATACTTGGGTAAATATCAAACTCTTAACAAATAACTTAAATATGTTTTTCTTCTCTAGAAAAAGTAAGTTCGAGCTTAACGAATCCCAAGTTCTCATTTAGGAACTTTACTCCAGATTTTAGCGAATTTCCTTTGAAAATTCGCCTAATGGGATAGGCGTCATGGCGGAATTCGAACCTCGGACCACGACACAAATCCGTTTCAGAGGTCCCTTATGACGAAAAAATACTTTTTTTGACACTTTATATATATTATATATATATATATATATATATATATATATATATATATATAATATATATATATATATTGTATGTATATATATATATATATATATATATATATATATATATATATATATAAATATATATAATATATATATATATATAATATATATATATAATATATAACTAGACACTTTCTTGTAAACACTCTATCTTTCGAACGGATTAATTTTTTAACCAAACTTGGTAACAAAAATCAACCTTCGGGACACAAACCCTATTGAAAACCAG
This sequence comes from Microvelia longipes, assembly GCA_018340805.1. Taxonomy (NCBI): domain Eukaryota; kingdom Metazoa; phylum Arthropoda; class Insecta; order Hemiptera; family Veliidae; genus Microvelia; species Microvelia longipes. The sequence continues at coordinate 1,615,496 of JACMZG010000002.1, forward strand.
GTTTTTGTGACGTCATTAACCCGGTTTGCTGAGTCAGCGAAATTTTCAAAAAATCGGCAAAATTCAGGCTTAATATTTTTTGCCGCAAAAAAGGTCAATATTTATGTTTTTTGAGACGCTGAATCGAATGAAACCGGTCCGAAGTCGATACGACCACTATAAGTGACCTAAAAATCGAAAAAACCATTCTAAATTCCCGAAAACCAAAATTTAGGTCGATAAAAAATAAATTTCGAGTAGGGTGTCGTTTTCAATGTAATTTTGGGCGCGGAATCGAATGAAACCAGTCCGAAGTCGATACGACCACTTTAAGTTACCAAAAAGTCGAAAAAACCACAAAAATTATAGAAAACCAAAATTACGGTCGTTGAAAATTAAATTTCGAGTAGGGTGTCGTTTTCAATGTTTTTTGGCCTCTGAGATGAATGCCTGTGGTCCGGAGTCAATACAACCACTCAAACTCAGGGTACCTGGGTTCACATCCTGGAAGGGTCGATCATTTTTTATCGTTTTTTTACCTAATATAAGTTTACAACTAGGAAATAATTCTGGCGCGGTGGTCCGCATGTCGGGCGAATTTCCTTTGATGCGTGTTTCCGTGCTTTTTATATAAGTTTACAACTACTAAATAAATAATTCCGGCGCGGTGGTCCGCTGTCGGGCGAATTTCATTTAGAATACGTGTTTCCGTGCTAAACAACCATTTTCTTGCTTATGCAAGAACCATGCCCATTGCGTGGTTCCGGTTCATGCTTTAGAACCTAAGCAGTTACTCAATTGTCAAGCACTGCTCGTAACTCATTTTGTCTGTATTTTCCAAAGGAAATGCGCTAAAACCTTTAAAGATAACTGACTAAGCTTAAAGATAAGTAACTAAGCTTTAAACTAGTGCAAATAATAGAGCGTACTTCTAATTTTAGAGGCATAGTTTTGTGCAACCAACTGGATAGTTATGCGTATTTCCTTTGGAAAATACAGACAAAATGAGTTACGAGCAGTGCTTGACAATTGAGTAACTGCTTAGGTTCTAAAGCATGAACCGGAACCACGCAATGGGCATGGTTCTTGCATAAGCAAGAAAATGGTTGTTTAGCACGGAAACACGTATTCTAAATGAAATTCGCCCGACAGCGGACCACCGCGCCGAATTATTTATTTAGTAGTTGTAAACTTATATAAAAAGCACGGAAACACGCATCAAAGGAAATTCGCCCGACATGCGGACCACCGCGCCAGAATTTTTTATAATTTATAATTTTTAATTTAATTCCTACATAAATAACTTTATAAAACATGAAAGAATATATATATATATATATATATATATATATATATATATAATATATATATATATAATATAATATATATATATATATGTGTGTGTGTGTGTGTGTATGTGTATGTGTGCGTGTGTATGTGTTATATAAAAAACATTTTACAATATAACTTTTATATTTCACTAATAATATATTTTTTTTAAACCTTAAGATTATCTTATAACTAGATTTACTATCCGTGTTCTAATATCATAGTATAAGGGATACATCTTCCAAATTTGAATTTAATTCGATTACTTTTGATTTTTAACATTGGATTAACAAAATTATTGGATACAAATTGAAGCTAATGCAAATAATGAGATGAAAATAGGAGAATAAATCGAATAAATTCAAATTTATTTGCATATTTTTCCGTGATTTGTGAAGTTTTTAATATTTTTGCACTGTGATTAAAGACGGTTAATGGCGTCATTAAACTATATTTGGCGGATAGCACTAGACACTTAGTGCAACAAGCAGGCCTGTAGCCAAGGAGGGGGCAAAGGTGGGCATTGCCTCCCGAGAACAATTTAGCCCCCTTTGACGAAGTAGTATTCAGCAGAAGTCCCTTAAATGTGCATAAAATTTGGCCCCTTCTCGGATTGGTTTTGCCTCCCCCCTACAAGTTTTGGCTATGTATTAACAACACCAACTTCGTCTTTCCACCAATAAGCTATAATTTAACTCTGAGCAGAGCTGGCTTTCGACTATAATGCCATCTCACCGGCACTGTAGATGGCATTATAGCCGAAAGCCAGCTCTGCTCAGAGTTAAATTAAAGCTTATTGGTGGAAAGACGAAGTTGGTGTTGTTAATATTGTTGACTATTCCACGGCGCTCACTGAAGTTATTTTGGCTACGTGCTTGGCAAAAAGAACTAACAAATTGTTTTTTAACTTTATAAGTTTCAACCGTCCAGCATACCCACACTGGAAGCTGCGATGATAAAAGACACAGATACATACAAACAGATAACATTCTGCATTGTCAACCAAGAGGTCTTAATATTTTACGCAAGCGTATAGTTTAGATGAAATCCTGATACCGGACTTTAATGCAAACACGCAATTTTTTTGTTTGCAACCAGGATGGGTAAAAAATAGTACTGAAACTAGACTAAAATATTATTTGTAATATGCCAAGGCAAACAAATTCCTTTTTTCCACGTTCCAGGCTAAGCTAAAGAACATACTATTCTATGCGTATACTTACCAAAACGAATTTAGATAAGTTGACACTAAATTTAGTTCTCCAGGCTAGTTCAATAGGTTTGTTGGCCATGATTAGATAAATTATTAAATATTTTCTTGATTTTGGATTCAGTTCGTACCAACTGCAATCACTTAGAGCCTCTATCAGTCGTTTTGTCTGGAAAATACATTTATTTTTCGAGAGGAAACAACGTGAATACCATAACAAGGACGGTATCCATGATTTGTTACTTTAGATCAAACTTTTATTCTTTAAACAGGGCCCCTCAAGGACTTCAGTAAAGAAACTTCGTCCCACTGTACTGGATGTGTTTTGTAAGTATATTGCGGTTTTATTATTATTTTTTTATTAAATGGCATTTTGCTATCTGTTTTTTGCACATTTTCATCATGTTAACCGCATTCCACCTTGCTTTGAAGAGGCCCCCTCGGGGCTACTTATTTTACATTCTGGTGGAGGTAAGGAATGTCCTTCCGAATACCTCCTCACCCTTAGGACTATTAATATATATATATATATATATATATATATATATATATATAAATATAATATATAATATATATAATATATATAAATCTAAAATTGAGTCTTGTTAGTTCAAATTTACCAATATTATTTTGGTAACTATCTCCCAAACATGGTAATCTTGTTTAACACTTTTGATGACTTTAAAAAGTTTGATTAGAGCATACCGTAATATTATAATTATAATAATAATAAGCCTTTTATTAAAACTTTTTTTTTACAACAGATTCTTAAATATAAATTTAATTTTACAATATTTTATAAGTTTTAAATCGGCAATAAGCCGAGGCACCCTTAAGGGTTGGAGTTACATCAACTATAATAGATGATTAGATATTTTTGTAGACATTATGTAATACAAATATTACTATTTTTATTTATTTATTTTTTTTTATAAGTAAAAACAAATATTTAAATAAAATAAGTTATTTCATTGAATTATATTATTTATATCATTATGTTGTAAATAAATTAAGTCTCACCTACATATGGATATGTAGACATACATACATACATACACACACACACACATATATTAGAATATATTACAATGTTATTGTTATTTGTTGTTTTAGTAATTTTTATTAATTCAATTTTTTATAATTATTTTCAACTTAAATTTAAATCATCCTCATAACATAAAATTATCCTAATACTAAGTAAATTTCTTTGTGTACCTTTCTGACATGAAATAATACTATTAATTATTTATTCCAATACACTGACTATACTAAAAACATGCCATTTCCTAATGTCCTAATAATTAATTTATTTTATTTAATAGTAAATTTATTTAATTTTAACTTAATGTTTAATAACTAATTCAAAATAATTTTAGACTAGTTAATTTTCATACAAGTAAGCTTGGCAGTAAACAGTACTAAGCCTTCTCCATTCACTTCTATCATACGCAATTCTGTGCCATGCACACTTTCTCTCGCTAACTTTAGTCATTTCTAACCGTAATATTAGTTATCATAAAACTGCATTGAATCCTAAGAAATTTATTCTTAGAAATAGCGCTGCATTTTGATAATTTTTAAAAGCTATTATTTTACATATATCATGGATTGTTGATCAATACTACAAGAGAGAAATTTTCTTAACATATATCTATGATTATGCAAACAATAACTTGATGAAATTACCAGATAATGGTGATTTTAATACCGAATTCCGTAGAATTTAATGCAGTTTCAAAGATTGACAATATTTTGGTATGCTCTATTTTAACTTTTTACAATCACCAAAAGTGTTAACAAGGTTACCGTGTTTGGGTAATAGCAAAACAATGACAGTAAGTTTGAACTTACAAGACTCAATTTATGGCTATAGAGACCATTTTGAAAAGTCTGAACTCTGTCTTCCGCTTATTTTTTAAAGAATTAATATTGGAGTCTGTGAAATTCCCTCCCCTCCGCCACTTCCGTAATCCGAAACACCGCATTTGCGTCTTTTTTAATTTAAATTGGCTAAAACCATTAGCTCATTTTTCCTTTAGTAATTCCCAAAAACCATTAGCTCATTTCCCTAAAACCATTAGCTCATTTTTCCTTTAGTAATTCCCTAAAACCATTAGCTCATTTTTCCTTTAGTAATTCCCTTAAAATATTAAATAATGCCAAATAATTTTACAAAAGTTTTAAGATCGACAAAGCATTCCAGATTGTACTTTTACGTTTTATGAATAAACGACCTACATTTTCTGTCTTATTAAATATAGACTATTAAATTCTTATAAAATTGATTAGAATCCAAATAAAGTTTTCTTAACCAACCACGTGATAAAATACCCTCCAGCATGTCATAACTATATTGCAGAATTGCATACTTTCCTATATTTAGGAGTAATTTAACTGTGATGCTTAAAATAGTATTATTAATACTATTATTAATACATACTTAATTAGTATGGCAACCATACCAAACTTTAACATATATACTATATATGCCTTGGGTCAGGCGAAATATAGTAATTTAAAGAAGTAAGTGTGCTTTCAACCTAACTAGAGGTCATCATCAGTGCAAAACCGTTGAGAGTCAGACTCTAATACCTAGAAAGAAAACATAAACTCACTTCTCTATTCTTTAACATTTTAACGGTTTTGCACTAATGATGGCCTCTAGTTAGGTTGAAAGCTCTTTGCCAATAATGTTTTGTTTTGTGGAGAGACTTCTTTTCTTTTATTATTTATAATGGACTCCATTCATGCTCAATCTACTAGTAAAGAAAAAAGTTTTCATTCCGGTCCTATCCAATGGCTTTAAAAATTATATTCAATGGTGACGAATGACGAATACTAATAATACTAAAAGCTATGCAAACTTATCAATTAATACATCTACTGTCAGGATTAAAATGTGGATACTTGAGAAGCACTATAATCTTGGGCTCCAAAAAGGTTCAAACTGGGATCCATGTTTCGGTTATCATTATCCATATAAGTTATGGCTCATATTTTTAAACAAACTTATATTAACCGTGAATACGTTTAACAATTGCACCAAGGAATATGTGACCTTTTATGTACAACTTATTTTGGAAAAAAATCTTAAGGTATTCGAATTCCCAATCAATGTCTTTTTTTGCTTAATTTTGCATAAAATTTATCCCTGAATACAAGGGAATAAAAGGCATTTTTTATGAGGAGTGACCTATATTTAGGGATATAACGTTGGAGCATCTGTAATGTCCCACCTTGTATTTATTTTAAATCATCTATCATTCAAAGATGATGACACATTTAATGCATTTTAGCGAATCGGTTTTATTAGTCAAGAGGGGTTTTAATTTATCGTATTCGTAGAAAGAGCAAAATTTTGGTTATGGAAACAACCTGATTTGCGATTAGAAATGGTTGAAGATATGTTTGGTCTTTTTACCCATCAAATATGTGAAGGGACTTTTCAAGTCATACGTCACGCCTTGAATAGTCTGAACAAATTGAAATCTACGCCCTAGCTTAAGTAGAACCGAATGGTCGCCGTTGTTGCATCTCTTAAGTCTAGTTTTACCCCAGACAATGCAGAACATAAACTACTCACAGATGTCTCTATCTGAGATCCACAAATAGACATAATGAACTACTCACAGATGACTCTATCTGAGATCCACAAATAGACATAATGAACTACTCACAGATATCTCTATCTGAGATCCACAAATAGACATAATGAACTACTCACAGATATCTCTATCTGAGATCCACAAATAGACATAATGAACTACTCACAGATGTCTCTATCTGAGATCCACAAATAGACATAATGAGAGGCCAACCATAAAACAGGATAACATGAGGGAGAAATTCAAGAGAAGAGGTACCTGAGGCAGGCTGAAACAAACAATACAGTACATACTCGGATTACAACACAGGTCAAATTGGTTCAAAAAGAGAACCTCTATCTAATCCCATTCATAATTTTAATCTAAACATCATCTTAGAAGATTTAAACGTTGGAAACCGAAGTTAATGTTTGTGGAGTTTGACGTGATCCTGATTTAAAGACGGCGCGGTAAAGCTACGAAAAAATAAAATAAAGTTTATTTATATTTTCAGCAGCCTGTCCTCTTTGTTAATTTAACTAAACTGCTGGTACTTGTAGCAGGAATCACACTAGTAAGACTTTTTTTGAAAACTAATCTAAACTAAAAATTAACAATTTTATAAATAAAACTCAAAATTTTATAAACAAAATTAAATCACTTTAACACCTTTGCTAATAATAGTAAGGCCCTTAATATTAAGGGCTTTCTAGAAAATTTAAGGCAAGAGACGGAAAAACTTTTATTAATTTTTATAAATGTTTAGAGTACCTAAGATCTTTTGATTTATCCTGGTATAAAACCAAAAGCCGCCTCCGTGGCCGACGTCGTTAAGGCGTTATCAGCGTGTCTTTACACTGACCTTTGACACCCACGGAGGTCTGGGGTTCGCATCCCAGGTTACGCTCTCAGTTTATAGATGATTATTGTTTAGATAAATTATCGCCAGCTTAAGAATACACTTTGATCGTAACGGTTGCTACTACCATCCGAGGTGGTTCCAGCAGGGGTTATCCCTGATGAGCCGCAAGGCTCTAAACGGGCATTATTATTAATATAACCAAAAAGTGGTATTATAGTTTAGCTGTACCTTTGATATGTGGTAAAGAGAGAGACAACACTGTACGTATGATATCATAACCACAGACAGGCTGGAGAAGCTCGAGCTATGCTGCATACAGTCGACAATTCTGAAACAAATAAATACCTGTTATTAATGCGTAGAAATTCACAAGTACGTAACTTTATTTTAACCACAAAAATAAAAAAAAAAGCATCTGATTATTGTATCATGCGACACAAACCCAGATATACAAGATACCATGACAAAAGCCATTTAGGCAATCTTAAACGAAATGTTCAGTAAAAATACACTTGATTTTTTTGTATAAATACAAAACATAATTTTGTAACCCTTGCTTACAAAATAAAATGCTGCTATTAATAAAGCAGTCGATAAACATAACTGTAAACAGATACTGGAGTTATTACTGCAGTCCTCTCAAATTGGTTTAATTTTTAAGCTCTTAGTTTTATAGTAACTGTAAACAGATAATTAGAGTAAACCCGCAATACTTTATTGCATTGCGTGATATAACAAGAAGAAAGAAAGAAAAATATAGAATTTCAGCCCGATCAACATATTTTTAAGTTTAGGGATTATTTAAAATTTGCTGAGTCATTATTGTAGTTAATGACGTCACTTTTATTTCATAAACAATAAGGTTCAACAAAATAGATTTTCGTAACAAGTTTAATTTTAGCGTTCGAACGTGTTATCCTGTCCCATAGAAATGCCTAAGGAAATAATTCTCGTAAATACATACGTATGTATGTTCGTTTATATACTATAAATACCATGTACCATAAATACAAAATACATAGACACACACACACACACACACACACACACACACACATATATATATATATATAATATATATATATATATATATATATATATATATATATATATTATAATATCATTAATCAGTAAATCCCCTTCCCCTTCCAAAAAAAAATCCACCCACCCCACCCCTCTCTTCTTCCATGACCCCACCCTCATAATGTCATTTTTCTTTGAAAATTTGCTAAATGAAAAAACATTTTATATTTTAAAGTTTGGAATCCATTAGAACGTTCATCATATTGCTTCTTACCTTCGAAAAGGAGAAGCAAGCATTGCATCAGCAAAAACAACGCAACCACTTATTTCATCAAATGTCGACGTTTCAGCACCTACATATTGATGTCTGTATGTATGGGTGTAAGGATGTGCATGTATCTAATAAAATCTTGATGGGTGATTCTTTTCTTTCAAAAAAACCTCCTGCCGCCACTCCACCTCCATGCTCCATGGCCCCAATCTCATAAGTTCATTTTTCTTAAAAAATTCGCTAAAAACTTAAAATTTGAAATATAAACCTTAGAATAGATATGTGACGACGAATGCATTGCCTGGTATAGTCTACACGAGTACTTTCATTATGGTTATTATTTTTACTCATAGTGTCACTATCTCTCATTTTCTGATATATGATATATATTTGTGCGTCTATATGTGACATGTAAGCAATGATAAGACTGTTGCTCAGAGCCAGTGATGCCACTGGTGCAGCGCTAAATATACCTGCAATGTAAACAAAGATTTAAATAACCATAGATGCAGTTCGTATTCCTATTAACTACCGTATAAATGTTAGTAGAGGTAAGCCCCCATCGAAATCTAATAATTTTACTATGTTACTTGCGAGTTACTTACTTCTATTCTATGTTACTTGCGATCCACTTACTGTGTTGTTACTATGTTACTTGCGTACTACGTTACTAAAAGCTGAAGAAGAAGATTCTCCACTAATCAAATACAGAGAAAGAAATACGCGGATTCCACAATCCACTATACGAGGACAACATAAAACCGATCCACTCCGCCAATCGAGACAGAGGTAAATATAGAACGGATCTACTACGCCTATAGAGGCACACATATAGAACCAATACACCGGATCTACTACGCCTATAGAGGCATTTATATAGAACCAATACACTCTGCCCATAGAGACAGAGGAATTATGGAACAGTATATTATGGACTTTAATGGTATGTATGTAAATAATATTATTAACGCGACTCTGGACTCAAAACACAGGTGGGCTGCTCATATTGACAACATACACTCAAAATTAATTTACTGCATCGAAGTTTGGTGTACCTCATCCCATCTTGGACAAGTAATTATTTGACAAATACGTGCTGTCTGAATAATTACTAAGACTCATCCGCTTAAATAATGAAAACATATTATAATGAACGCAAAATTTTAACTATTATTGGACATTTAATTTTATATAAAATTCTTGTCATTCTGCTAAAATGAAAAACTCCGATATGTATCATTATGCAACTAGAAATGCTAACAATATTGCCACTCGCTTCAGAAGACTGAAGAAAACAAAAATTCTGGCGCGGTGGTCCGCATGTCGGGCGAATTCTCTTTGGATGCGTGTTTCCGTGCTTAACAACAATCCTGGATGGGATGATAATTTTTATAGTTTTTACATTATATAAGTTTACAACTACTAAATAAATAATTCTAGCGCGGAGGTCCGCTGTCGGGCGAATTTCATTAGCGAATTTTATTCCCAAAGGAAATTCGCTAAACGTACCCTGCAACACTCGGTATCAAGTTCTATGATGATTCTCCGTCAAATCTTATCGCTATGGACCTTGAATCTCTTAAAAATACTTTAATTTCCTTAAATATTTAAATACTTTATTTGTAATTATTGAAATATTTTAATTTTCTTAGCTCCTTATCCTAAATAAATTTAAAGTTTTAAAACAAGCAATTTTAATTTGGCAAAGTAAAATGCCGGGTTGGCATAACTACTGCTATCAATCATGCAAGAGGTAAAATATAAGTGATCTACTACGCATATAGAGATAAACATAGAACCAATCCATTTCCCCCAATAGAGACAGATGTAAACATAGAAGCGATCTACTACGCCTAAAGAGATAAACATATAACCAATCCATTCCCCCAATAGAGACAGATGTAACATAGAAGCGATCAACTACGCCTTAAGAGATAAATAAACATTGAACCAATCCACTCCGCCTATATAGAGATAAACTTATATCTCTATATCGTATTAGATACAGGTTAGTTTAGCAATTGTTACAGCTAAATTATAAAATTATATTTAGAGGTTGTTAACAAGTCAGTTAAATATAAATTTTAGTGGTTGTAAATGAGACAATAGGCGCGTTTACACGTAGGAATAATCCGTTGATCCAGTCGGACGAGTATATTGAACACATCTAGTCCGTGAGTCAGGCTCGTTGTACGTGTTTATTTTCATATAACACAAGCAATTGAGCTGTAGATTATATTTTATTTGGTAAATTTATAAACTTTGAAAAGATCAGGTAAACTAAATTTAATTTCGTACATATTTGATCAAATTAAATACAAAATGATTATTTCAATAACGATTTTAATATTTTTTTATTAAGATTATAATCTTAAGACGAAAATATAATATCATTTTTTTTTAATGTTATCCTCTAGGTAAATATTGAATACACAAGCAACGAGTCTAAAGCTCAGTGTACGATGACTTACGATTTGATATCGATTCTATAATAATAGAACACACGGTTTTAATCAGTTGACAGCGTGAGAAACTAATGCGAGGGAGCCAATGAAAATAGTCTTGTTTGGCTTTTGGCTTTGACTCCTGTACTTATACAGGGATTAAATTAAGTAAGAGTTTGAATATAAATACCTTGAAGTAATATATAAAGCCAAAAGTATTCCTTATCATCCATAAAAAATGTCGTAGGTATCGCCAGATGTCCTTCGTCGTCGTTCAGAATATATTTAGTCAATAAGTGGGATCCGTTTGTAAATCCAACGAAGAAAACGAAAAACGACAAGTGGCCTTTGATGGCTTTATCAACTATTTTATCAGCTTCTTTGATAAACTTACGATAAATATCATCTTCTTCTTCATAAGCGGAGCGGACTTCGTGAACGAACCGCCACACCTTGTTACTGACAAAATAGATGTATGTGTAGCAAATGTAATTAGCTAACATTGCAAATATATACTGGACACATATTAGGAAATCGTATTTCTGCTCTAACAATGAGATCAGTACACCGAACGTGTAAAAGCCAAATGATATGTTGATGAAAAGAAGTTTGCTATAACGAACAAGAAGTGACACAGAAGATTCGTTAGATATAGGCTTCAGAGCGAGCAGCTTCATCAAACCTGAAAACAGCCCCAGCGGCTTATCGTTTTTGGTGAATAGATAATTCTTTATAGCATTCAACATACTTATTATGACTTCGATCATTTCTTGTATAACACAAAAATGAAACTTCGAGACTTATATATTTACGATTGAGAAATATAGTTCCAATTTTTGTTCTAATATAAAATTAATTTTTGTGCAAATATAAAAAAAATATTAGCACGATAATTGGTTAGATGTTTATAATTTTACTGCTAAATGACAAAATTCATGAATTAATCGAATTATGAAGCTAAGCTCGCTCCCTATTATTATAGATAATAAAGCGTCATTTACTATTACACAAAATATATAATTACACTACACGTATTATTAAACAAAATATATATTTACACAACATTTTATGTTTATTAAGCTCAAATCAGCTTATTTAAAATAATTTTTACTGTTTAATAAGAGTAATAAATGTGACTTTCCACTAATCTCCCCCTCTCATGATCCATAATAATGGTTAATAATATTTAACAATTCAAATAAAATTGCCATCAAATAAGTCGGTTATATACAGCTTAAATAATTAAGAAGCTTTTCAGTTGGTATATCTATATTAAATATCTATATTTTGCCTTACTTATCATGAAATTCAACGAATTGTAGGTACTACATTCCTTTTAGTATAAATATCTAACATAAAAATTAATTTTACAATAAAATTGTCTTAGCAATAGATAAAGGAAATTACGAAAAATAATCAATCAATTAGTTATTTTCTTTATTTCTGCTACTATGTGCAGTAGATTATCAGTATTTTGTGCAATGTTTAGTTTTAGTTTTAATAGACTGTTTTGTAAATTTATAATTTAATGTTGCAGTAATTTTTTATTTCTGTAAGTTAGATTTATTTCTTGTAGCTTCCTGTACTTTTAATTTTATTTTCTTTTTGTTATTTTGCTTTTTTTAATTAGGTTTTGTTATTGTTTGTGTAGACCCTTTAAAAAAAAAAAAAATATAATTCGAAACGTTGGGAAGAAAGTAATTGTTGGTGTTTTTTTTGGACCGAATCCTGAGATCAACTATTATATTACGGTCGAGATAGCTGTTATTATATATATATATAATATATAATATATATATATATATATAATATATTATATATATATATATATATATAGTAATACACAGTAGTAATAAATATCCATCAACATTAATAGCACTAAAAATTAAATAAAATAAAGCAATAATTATTTACAAAGTTTGTATTCAGTCAATAATAAATGATTTTCCAATGATAGGTAATTTTCTAAATACATTTGAAAATGGGATAAGTTGTTATTTTGTTTCGAGAAAGTTAAATTAATGGCCTCATCTATATTATTTATTAATACTTATAAATAACATAGATGAAGCCATGCAATTGTAATTGTAACGAAATATGAATTAAATAAAGGTAATAACACTTAACGGTACTAAACACTAGAATACAAGCCAAAATTAAACACTTGTAAATTTTTAATTATTTTTTAAGTTAAATATTATATATAGTTACTAAGGTATAAAAACCTATAAAGGATATCATACAAAGTCTATTGTTAGTGAAATAATTATGATGTGAAATACATTTTAAGTAAGGTGTCGTTATTTTTAATTTTTGGCATGCTTTAAACGGTTTCATCCTACTTGTGGCATCCTAAGTTATATTATATATATAATATATATATATTATATATATATATATATATATATATATTATATATATATATGTTGTGTGTGTTTATGTATATGCAGGTTTGTAATGCAGCTGGGATACACATGGTAAAATTCATTGTAGCTACAAATAATAATAAAACAACAAATATTACGAATCAAGAACTATGTAGTCAAACAATAATATGGAGCACAAGGCTGGGCAGCGACTCAAAGGCTTTATACATTTTAAGATTTTTAACTTAATAAAGCAAACAGCACTTGCAGAAAAATTTGTGTCGTTCTATGGTGCTTGAAATACGAGACAAATAAGCTTATTTCATATTTTGCAGCTCTTTTCTAATAAATAAATGCATTTTTAAAGAACCCATACGCTTTTATACTGTAAGTAAAATATCTATAGAAAACTAATATGGCAAAATACTCATGACATTTAATATCTATTTCGTTATATGGATTCTTTTCATTCCGCTTCAAGGTTTTAAGCTCTTTGTCAAAATTAGTTATAATTTAAGAGACTAATTAAAATAATAAATAAAGATAACATTATGAGTTAAAGGTTTAAATGAAAAATAAAATGCTTGCATAAATATTGTATTCAACTATGAAAGGTTTAAGTTAATATAAATAAAATATAATAAATGGAGTTAAATGAATAGGAAACCTAAAATGTACAAATAGTTATGAATAAAGATAGAAAAATATTGGTTAATACAATTAGCTTTTAAAAGTTAAACGGGTAACCAAAAAATATATTAGTATAACTATCAGAAAAATGAAGTAGTACTGAATAGTATACATTTTACCCAATAGCCCAAGGAGAGGGTATTAAATAATTTAACCAAAGAAAAATTTAATTTTATTTAAAAATTAAAAGAAAATTAATTAAATAAGTAATAGATTGAGGCAAATTTCTGTATACGTATCAGTAATGTTTCCTTGCCTGCCTTATTGCATACAATATTATTTCTGGTCACACATAGAGCCCCTTATTTCCTATTTCCTGAAAGGCAAACGGAATCTATCCCCCTCCCTACTTCCTCTTCAACATTCTTTATTAGAACAACCTCATAAACGCATTTTCATGAGGGAAATTCGCTAAAGTCCTAGGTATCCCGTAAGCATTTTTTAATCAAGTTAATAAATATTTTAAATTGAGTACATATTGAAATGAAAAATAATTTAAAAAATGTAGCTGTTTAAAAAAAAAACAGTATTAACTGACTAATTTTAAACATAGTAAACGAAAACCAAGTCTTCATTTTAGTTTACTTAACTAATCTCTTTTTTTAATTTTTTATTCTAATACCTATATTGAAAAACTAAAAGAATAAAAAATAAAAATAAGTGTAGAGCGTATAAAACTTCTAAACAGCTGGATTAAATTCAGAGCAGAGATATTTTCTATAAAACCACATGGATTTCACAAATTGTGCTAAGCGGGTCCAGTCTTCAACCTTTTTACAATCAAGCATGAGAGGAAGCTCATGTTTTAAACATTTAGACTTTCCATAATATTGAGTTCTAAATTCAGACAAAATTAGGCATTCAGGAAGAAATTGATAGTTGTGCTCTGGGATGACCACACAGAGGACAACAATGATTCTCTTGGCCATAAAAATAGTTTAGTATGTAAAGCTGACCTTAATGCTTAATGCACCAACTTTGTATGAACCTGTCTTTAATGACATTCAAAAGATTGCAAGGAGGTTTATTTTGAACCAAAGGAAAGTAATCAGAATGAAATACTGATTCACTTGCCATAGCAAAAGCATTTTGTCTGAATTTAATCTCTATTTTTGGAATTAAAGAGTTCAACTTATGTTTTACCTCAGAAGCATTCATTCCCTCCATGCTCAGTACAACATTACATTGATACATCTTTGCCCCATAATATATTATTTTTGAATATTTCGTTTTGCTAATATGTAGGGATATCTTGATTTGGGCAGATTAATAACTCTAATGATATAATTTAAGAGAAGTTTTAATGAAGTAGTGAACATGGGAGGAAAGCCTGTTTCCAGTGCAAGTACATAGTTTGGTGTATTATTCGACAATAAAAGGATTTTTTAAAGAAAATAACGCTGTCATTTTTTTAAACTGTTCAATTTGCTGAAAACCAATAACTTAACTTCCATAAAGTACAATGGCCTGAACCACTGCTTGGAAAACTTGAATTTTTTTCTTAAAATCAACTTTATTAAGACTAATTTATGGCTAATTTACCAGCTGTTAATTTATTGTTAAAATGTTGTTGAAGAGAGAGGTTCCATGATATGATGATACCTAAATACTTGTATTGATCAACTACTTCAATTTGACTACTAAATTTAGTATTACTCCACTCTCCACTGCGCATTACGAAGTCATTAAACATATTATCGAAGAAAAAATAGATCGCTAAAAGGTGGTATAAAAGAAATTATACTTTAAGTTGAAATGCTTTATGAGAATATATTCTGTAGTTTACTAAAACAAGTCGGTACCCACTTCACACAAACCCAGTCCTAAATGAATAAAACTTGCCAGAAACTAAACTTGAATTTAAAGAAAGTTTTTGGAATCAATTAAAGACAAGTATCTTTGCAGTTGTTATCATTCTTGGTTTTCCGAAAGGCGTAAAGAACCAGTTGGATGAGTGACATATAGGGGAAGTTACTTGCTACACGAATGTCAGAAGGGAAGCAATGTCAAGTCACTGCGAGATGTGTTGGGGATGGTCAAGCACCAGATCAGTACCCGGGGTGAAAGTAATTTTTTAAACCAGTCTTCATCTAGACTCCTTAAGAGATCCAATACATCGCCTCTTGGCACCCTACCCGCTCGTACAGTTCGTAAAATTCGTTTTTCAATTAAATTTTTTAATAACAAAATAAATTATCAAATAAAAACTTGTTCATGTATTATAAATTAAAAAATTAACTATAAATAAATTTAAAAATACATAAATCAAAAAATTTAATGAAAATAAAATAAAATATATTTTAAAATTGTATATTTAAAAATTATTCAACAATACGTAATAAACAAATAAATTAAATGAAAAAAATCAAGAAAAATTAAAAAAATTCACTAAATAGCTTGCGTAACAAGTATTACATAAACTTATAGAGAATAATAGCGATTAATTGCATAGAATAGGAAGTAATTTTAGAAACAAATAAAGAAATCAAATTCAATAAATAGAAAAATATTAAAGGGCATTGAACACACATGTTAATTAAAAGTAATAAACAAAAATTTCAATTTCCCATTAAGTAAATAAAAAAAATTGTTAGTAAAAAATATATTATTTGTAAAAATCAAAATTATTTTCTTTAAAAAAGAGGAAAGTGAAGTTTGTTCGGAAAGAGTAATTCTGTTCGGTACGATAATACTGTTCGGTATGATTTTCCGGCCGGATGGCACAAGATATCTCGTAAAGCCGCTGTTTTGGTGAGCTGTTTACTACCGAGCTGTTTAATACCGACGCGATGCTGAGTCAGCAGATATGATTCAACTAAGAATAATCAATGTTGTTAAACAACTGTTCTTGTTGTTGTTTGTACAAGGTAAGGTATACAAAGTTTAATTATTGTTATATTCTTTAATTTAAACTTAAATCATATATCTTTAGTAAAATTTGTCTTGTCTGCAAAGAATAACCAGGCTATAAAAATTTAAGATACTATTAAGAAAAATTTTATTGTGACAGAACCTATTCTATTTATATCTCCGAAAAACGGCACCTGAGTTTTCAAATCTCCGCTTTTTTCGTACAAACATTTTGAACCGAAATATCATGTACAATCGTTCAGGTTTAATTACATTTACAGGGTCCCTATTAGAGATAGGTACGTCATGTCAGCAGGGACGTATACTCATTTTACGATATCCACACGGTGCAATTTGAATTTTGAAAATCGGGGCACCTCTGCAATTCACTTGTGATTCTCGAAAAAATATCCAAAAATTTGGTTATCTTTTTGTAAATAACCGCCATGCCAAAACGTGAACAAAATTTTATTTTTTTCAGAAAATTCTAAGCGTCCTCTTTAAAATGCGCCCTGTTCGAAGGCGCTAAGACAAAAATTCATACGCAATTTTCACGAAAGAAAAGAAACACTAAAAATCGATTGCCAAAACGTAAGGAGTAAGTTAGATGAGGTAAAATATCATATTGATCAATTACCTGTAAACCCTTTTAGATTACCATATGCTTGTTTTTGAACAATTTTAGCGTGATAACTTCATTAAAAATTCTCTAGACTGTATAAAAGTAATTTATACCTGGTACATAATCGACAAATATACAGGAAACGTGAAGCACGTTATTTCATTTAAATTGATTATTTTTTAAAATACATAAAATACATAAATATTAATCGACTATGATACTCCTTTGTCTAAAATTTTTTTGACAAAGGAATACATATGACCACGTGTCCCGTATCTCTGTCGGTAATATATGATGTATAGCTTTCGTTACTTTGATATAATTTCTAGTCAGTTTTGAGTAATGTTGTCCCTACAAGAAGGAAGCAAGATAAAGGTAATCGAAAAAATTGACCCTAATTAGGATCTATTGAATACCGTAATTAAGTATTCTACCGTAGGCAGTGCTGTAGACGTGATTTTATGGAAATTAAAAAATCTTGGCCGTTCTAAAAAAACTCTTTAGCTACTCGTATCAATCTGAAAGTCGTTTCTGTCTATCATCTTCACTGAACAATTACCAATAGGGTTTTCGTAAATTCACCTAATAGGCCGACTTATAGACTGGTAGATATTTTTTCGCCCTATATTTACTCGTAAAAAAAAATTATTTCGATTAATACAAATTTAAATAAAAACAAAATTATACATTATCAGTTTTATCGCTCTCTATTTTTATCAGGGAGGAACTCACTAGTGTGAGTACAACCTTCCTTAATGTGTGAAATAAAAAATTATATATTTATATTAATAAATATATAAAAGCGAATGGAGCTTTCAACAGTCCTAATTAATATTGTTTAACCACGTGAATGTTACTTTTACAGAGAGCGGTCCTTTACCCGGTCCAGTAAGAATTTTCTCCAACTTGTGTTTGTTAGCCAGACCTAATTCAAGTTTAAGTACAAGTCGTTATGACGTAATCACTTTGACTTTATAACAGTATTATATCCTCGTTATAGAAACGTTGATTGGTTTTGTCTTTCTCTCTATTAAAAGAAAATTTAAGAATTAATAATTTATTAAATTATTAAGAAATTCTTTTCTTTGTCTTTATTACAAGAAATTTGTAAAAATTAATGCATAAACATAGTAGTCCAAGAGCCAGGCCTAAAAAATGTGTACTACTTTAACATTTACTACACATACATAATGTACTATACTACTAATGTATAATGTACTACTAATACTATAATGTACTACACATACATTTTCTACTACTTCAAACTACATTTTTCTGAAAATATACCTTTAATTATGTATTAGCATAGTCCGCCTATCCAGAGTGGAGCCCTTCATATGAATGCGCTACCTCAAAATATTAGAAAATGGCACAAATTTCGGTTTTCTTGCAATAAGTGGTTCCCTGTAGGTCGTGTGCAAAACATGAAGAGAACTTTTTTTAAGCTGATAAAATTCCTATAAATCAAGTGTTTTGATAAATAGGATAAATACAATAAAAGATACGACATTTATTAAATGGCCAAAAAATGCACAAAAAGCCAATATTTTTACAATGAAATTCGCTGACTTTGCATAAATTAACCATTTTTAAGTGTTTTTGAAAGAGTCATAACTTTGTTTGCAGTCATCCGATTTTGACGATGAAACACTCGTTTTATAGAACATTTAATCAGCTTTAAAAAAATGCTCTCTTCATGTTTTGCATACAACCCACAGGGAACCACTTATTTCGATAGATCACCTCTTCTATTATACGAATATTTAATTTTCTTGATTTTACATATAAGTTATTGCAAGACTAACTTTAGGCATTCCTCAACATAATGGGCCCAATCCTGGGCTCTAGGGACATCTACTCATTTAATAAAATAAAGAAAAAATTAGACTAATCAATAATCTGAAACCAGTACACTCACATAAAGCATGCACTTACACAACCTCTATTTTACTATACCCTCCACTCTACGCCATTTTTTAAAATGCAGAATGTAAAAAATGGCTTTTCCTCTAAGGAAGGTAAGAGATTACCCCTGCAGAGATTTTAAAAACTCTGAGGTCTCCTGGAAACAGTTTTTTTTAAGTTGCACAAACCAGCAGTATGACACACGGTTAAAATTAGTTGACAGCGTGAGAAAATGATAGGAGGGAGCCAATGATCTTACTCCTAAGAGTTAAACCATGCCCACAATTTCATATCAGGCTAACCTCATAGGTTCCACAACACTATTTTCCCACGCTGTCAACTGATTTTAACCGTAATTTATATTATAGTATTGATTCCAACACCTAAAGGCTAGTTTTTTAGAGTATACGGGATGCTGGGTACTATTGTTAGAAATCTAACAGACATTATTTTTTAGTTTATGTATTTTTGACTGTATTGTGGACGTATTAAAAATCCCTACCTTAAAATTTATTATAGTCATTCGTATTGACGTTTTGAATGATTTTCATGCTGTATGTCTACTTTTGTGCCAGTAGAAGCATAACTCACGCTGCGTTCACGCTAGAGAGATGATACTTAGCACCAAAGGGTATTATATATTTATAATATAAGGGTATAATACCCTCATATTTATAATATAATTAGACCATTAGATAATATTATAATTATATAATATGTTTAGACCACAATGACATGTTAAGCTGAGTCATCAATAAGTTTAAAAATTCCTTAAAATCAGAACTTTGACCAATAGTTTGGTTAAAAACTAGGCTGCCAAGAATGACCGTTTGTATTTTTAATCCTTTCGTTAAGAGCGACGTAGTTTTCGTACTTAATGAATCAATAGTTATCTACTTAAGGTATAAAACTCGAGAAATATGATCATCTGATAATTTTGAGCTCAATACTCATATACACTCACAGATATTATATATATATATATATATATATATATATATATATATATATATATATTATATATATATATATCTCAATACTCATATACACTCACAGATATAGTATGTATATATATAAGCTCATTTTTCTTCTGGAAATTCGCTGAAAATCACAAAACTTTGCTAAATATTATTTAACGATTTAAAACTAGGGCAGATATGTTTTTCATCGAATATTAATAAGGAAGCAATGTTAAAAGCTCCTAAGCGTTACAAACTCAACGACGCGTAGCGTAAACAGAGCGCTGCGTTACAGCCGCGTCCCGCAGTCTGGTCGCCACTATATTGTGTAGCAAAATATAACAACACCCAATATTAATATAAATATTTAATATTTTATTATATAATTTTAGAATAAATAATGATGAACTAGAATAAAGGAATTTATTTTTCTTATTATTTTCAACGATGTCTTACGTTATGCATATAAACAAGTGTTAGTGTTCACTCATTTTTAGCTTATTGAACTGTTTTAACTTCTTTTATAATATTATAACAATGGAAACACTTCTTCATCTAGTAAAAAAGAATCAATTACAAAAACAAATGTAACAACAATTTATCACAGAACAAAACTAACAACACGTACCTTAAGACCAAATAACAACACTAGAACAAACTACAATAACATCTCAGTTGGTTTAAAAATCTCACACTTCTGAAAAAACTACACTGTGAACAACGACAAAACGACACTGTGAACAACGACAAGACGATATTGTGAACAACGACAAAAGTTTGTGAACAACGACAACGACACTGTGAACAACGACAAACGACACTGTGAACAACGACAAAACGACACTGTGAACAACGACAAAACGATTGTGAACAACGACAAAACGATATTGTGAACAACGACAAAACGACACTGTGAACAACGACAAAGCGATATTGTGAACAACGACAAAACGATGTTGTGAAAACACAGTTTAAAAAAATCTAGTACGATGCCTCGAAACTTTTCCTCAACACCTCGGATATGCTACGCTCATCCGCCTTAGAATTTATAATTCGTTAAATTTACACTGCGACACGTCTTCGAACTCGCTTCGCTAGTCCTCAGATAGCAAAAACATTAGTTTTATTCATACATTACATACAACAACAACTTTACATACGTATAAGATATACATTTAAAGTAATTACTAATATTTCTATATAATGTACTTTACATATATTTTATCTATTAAGCCTATATATTTTATTCTCTCACACTACTTATTTTCTTCTATTCGTTACATTTTATCTTGATTAAAGTAAAGGTTGTAATTTTAGTATTAGTATTTATAAGTTTTTCTTATTATTATTATATTAATAAGAAGTTTGTTCTAAATTATAAATTTTTATATCTACTAAATAAAATACTTTTTAAAAAATCCCATCGGCTTTGTCTCAACCTATCTGAATAAAACAGTATTTAAGGTAAAGCACAAAGAGAACATATTTAAACGAGGTCTGTAACATTCAGCTGGGTTAAGCCTATGCGCGGGGCCCGGATGAGGCACGATGCGCTGAGACCTATTGTTGGACTAATGCATTTGAAAATTCCCTTATATTGAGACAGTATGCCACTAATAAAAAGTAGTAATGTAACAAACTAACACAGGACAACGAAGTTGGGGGGCCGCGAAGTGGGCCCCCCCCAACGCCGAATCACACATTTCAAAGAAGAGGTTTACAAACCCCTTGCAGTTCGCGGCCTACTTTGAATTTTTCGAATCCTCCTCTGCAGTCAGAATTTTATATATTTGGGCTAAATTATTTGAAACACATGGACTTAGTTATTTTTTCTGTTTTTTTTTTATCTAATAGTATCTTTTGTTTTAACAAAGATAAATACAACTTTTCCTCCTTATTTTTCTTTCACCGTTTCAGTAGAATTAGGAAAGATTTACGACTTTTTTAAAATCTACAAAAACCAGTAAAGGTTAGAAGATAAATTTTTAAAAGTAGATTATTAAGCAACATTAGCAAAAGAATAGAAGCAACATTAGCACGCTTGACAGACTTGATTTAATTAGAGATTAAGTAATAAAACACCAGTCTTATAGTATGATTACAGCACTATAATTATAGTTTCATACAGGAGATCCCAAGGAACCCCAAAATGTTGAAGATTACTCCACGGATAAGATGGACATTGATTAGTCATACAGTGTGGTACTCTAAAGAGTTAGGTACATGGTTTTGACTTTCTCGTACACATTATACTGTAATAAATGGATTAAATTACTTTAATCTTTCAACGCCAATGAAGAAAAGTTAGCATTAAGAAAATCTAAACTCATAGGCAGCTGAACAAGACTAACCTTCCTGCTCGTACCCTCAATGGGGAAGGTTTCAAGTTATGCGCTGTGACGATTGTTTGTAAATATGACAGTACAATGGGTTTTTTTACTTTTCCTTATTTATAAAGTAGGTAAAAAGAAAAAATATGTGTTAG
This sequence comes from Microvelia longipes, assembly GCA_018340805.1. Classification (NCBI taxonomy): domain Eukaryota; kingdom Metazoa; phylum Arthropoda; class Insecta; order Hemiptera; family Veliidae; genus Microvelia; species Microvelia longipes. Next base: position 1,638,075 of record JACMZG010000002.1, read on the forward strand.
CATTGAAAATCAGAAATTATGATTTAAAACTAAACTAAACGTTTCAGGTGTTTTAAGACCTGCGTGGAATTTTTTTAAGTTGCCTGTCTGTATGTGTAAGTGTATGTGTGACTGTTAACATCGCAGCTTCTGGTTCATTTTTATCGCTTATTGAGCTATCTGGATTTTGTTTATAAGTAATGACCTGAATTCAGCAAAAATATTAAAAATGCATAAAACGCGGGAAATGTTCGGATCTATTAGAACTTTGGTACGCCTCATCTTTCCCTTGGTAGGAATTGTATTAAGTTCAATCAAATCATATGTATACGATTTAGACCGTCAATTCATATGGTCAATGAGACCAAGTTGTTTTAATATCGTATTTCATTATGATAAAGTAAGAGATCGTTTAAAATAAGGGACTTCGGCCTGTAAGCTGCTACGCTAATTTCCTTTGGAAAAAATCGCTAATAGGATAGTCATCATGGCGGGATTCGAACCTCGGATCTTGACAAAAATCCGTTTCGAAACTCCCTGATCACGAAGAAATACGTTTTGCGAAACTTTAAACACATGCATCTATATAAACATTGACAATATATATTTTTAGAATTAATATAATCAGCGGAATCGATTCCCACTTTCTCAACATCCAAAAAAACTTATAAAAATAATTTAGTTAAAACTTGGATATAGAAGGTTAATAATAACATAATATTAAAATAAGAAAACTTAAGGCGTTACATCACTTTATTTTTTTTAAATAATAAATTTGATGTTAAGATGGGGCTAATACTTTTTATGGTATTGTAATGTTATTGCATCTTGTGGTTCAGTCTGGTAGTCTATTGTTTCATTGCTAGGGTGTGGTTAACTTAGGATCATTGTGGTATGAGCGAAATATTACTTTTTTAAATAACAAAAGTTTTACATAATTTGAAAATCTTATTAAAGAATTTCAAAGAATCATTTGTTGTATTTTAAATCATAATTTAAAAGAAAATATGGTGAACAATGGTGCGTGAAGCTTTTATACAAGCATCACTGATTTTTTATACTTTAAAACAATGTTTAGAACAAATATTATTTTAAAAGGCCTATTAGGTAGCATTTTTTCATAATCTTAGCTATTAAAGTAATCAAAGCCCATCAAGAGCTTAAAAATATGATTAATCACTCTTATTTAGAGTGATAGTGATAGTGATAGTCAAAAAACGCTGTTTCATGCCCATTTTCAATCTAACTCTAATCTAATGTACATTATATTTATTTCCAAAAGTTTCTATGCTACATATTTAAAATAGTTTTGTGAACCAATAAAAGCAGTAACTCTTATCATTTGAAGTTTACTATTACTTAAGAAACTTATTATTTTAAGTTAACTCTTTTTAAAGTAACAAATTGTTTTTGTTTTTCATTAATTAATAAATTTTTATTTATAGAAAAAAGAAAAGGGGTAAAGAAAGAAGGGTAAGAGAAAAATAAAGATTTTTGGATAATATTACAATAAATACTGATAAGAAAGTATTTTTATTTTACAATTTGTATGACAGTCCAAAAGCTCTAAAGATATTTATTATTTTAAGTTAAATATTATTTAAGTAATTAATTTTTTTTGAGTTAACTATTAATTAAGTAACTATTAATTATTATGTTAATCAATACATAACATTAAAATGTTCACATATCAGACATAAATAATTACGTCATGCATTGTTAAGTGTATTCTAATTATTTGATTTGTTTTTTGAAATACATTTGACCTCAAGCTATTGTATACTTTTGTATACTTATTAGCAATAAAAATAGTTTTTATTTTTTTTTTATAAACGATATAAATTTTGGCATAAGAAGCAGCTAGATAACTTGCGAAATAACAAATCTAATACTTGAGAAAGAAATATATGGATTCTTGTCGAGGGAGCCGACTTAAAGTATGTACGAGAGGGGAGAATTGAAGGATTCCGGCAGAGGGAGCCGACTTAAAGTATATATGAGAGGAGAAAATAGAAGGATTCCGGCAAAGGGAGTCGACTTAAAGTATATATGAAAGAGGGGAATATAAGGATTCCGGCAGAGGGAGCCGACTTAAAGTATATGAAAGAGGGGAATATAAGGATTCCGGCAGAGGAGCCGACTTAAAGTATTATGAGAGAGAATTGAAAGAATTCCGGCAGAGGAGCCGACTTAAAGTATGTATGAGAGGAGAGAATAGAAGGATTCCGGCAGAGGGAGCCGACTTAAAATATATTTATGAAGAACCGACTTTACCCTCTCCTGAAATGAATTTAATAAATTATATACAGTAAAATCTTTTATAAATTATGATAACAAATGTTTCGATAAACCTAATTTTGGTCTGGCTAGATAATGAGTTAATGTCATTTGTGGTAAGTGGAGAGGCCATTTCGTAAGTTTTGGAGACGCTGTTTGTAATAATTAAAAACTTTATTAAGTTTACACTCAAGATTTGGTTCGGATTTTAAATCAACTCTATTTCCAATTTGCAGTAGGAGCATCGTCTAAACAGGAGTTGTCGTGAGATTCAAACCATTTTTAGATAGGTTATGGCACTAAAAAAACATGTGTGCATTCAGAAAATAATCAGTATGCACATCATACCATTCTATGGTGTCAAACCATTCTATACTTGAATCTTCAATTGTATGCTTAGTTGTCTAATTTGACAGACATGCGTTGTTTAGAGAGAATACATCCTTGAAACTATAGGACAAACCAACTGTAAGACTTATGACAGTTCTGCCTTATGACACAATTTGAATAGAAATAAAAAGAAATATCTATTATAAAACAAAAGACATATTTAGTAAAAAAATAATGAGAAAATTTTCATTTTACGACAAACCCTATTGTTAGAAACAATAACCCTTAAATAGCTTTGCGGTAAAAACTAAGTTTTGGTTTAAAACTTAATATTTAAAATATGAGTTAGGTAATCTTCATTAAAGAGAATTGAATAAAATAGAAAAATAAGTAAATCTTATCTAAAATAAAACAAAAAAAATATCTTGAAAGTATTAAAGTTGATATTATTGCCACAAATAATCCACACTAAATAATATTCTAACTCAACCACTCAGATATATTGGTAATAATATTTAAAATCAATGAAACATACTTTGGACATAAAGTTCGCGTTTTGAATTTATTATATATTATCATAAATTATTTAGGTTGAAACTAATAAATAAAGCAATTTTTCTTAATGACGTTATCATTTTTACTTATAATTTTATTCAAAGTAATAGACCGTTTTAATAATTTGCTCTCATCAAGCAGGAAATGGGGTTAAATATAAAACTCATGCAGTAACATAACTACATCAAGTCAAGCCTTTATATTGTTAGAGCCTTTTAAAAAATCAGGTACGGGGTACCTCGGAACATTTCATCCTTACATCGGATTCGCTACGCTCGTCCTCCCTGCTTCGCTCGTCCTCAGAAATACAGTTCGCCAAATTTATACTGCAACATGCCTTCGGACTCGCTTCAATCGTCTTCAGATAGTAAATACTTCCGTATTTTCTCAGCAGTCACCCAGCACTGACCACGCTTAATGCTTCTTAATTTTTATGATCCAACAAAAATCATAGCTATACTTGTTGTATTAGAACAAAACTTAGTGTGATTATTTATTAGGTAATAATACACACTTGTTCTAAATTGGATCATTCTACAATTTTTTAAAAAAGTACACAAGTCATTCAATAAAAATTGAACAAATGCTGATAATGAGATGAAACATGTTAGTTAACACATATGTTAGTCTTATACATAGTCACATGCGTGCCAAATGCGTGCCTATTATTTTTCCACGTTTTATGATTTTTGAAATTTTTTCTGAACCATTATTGCGGGTTAATGACGTCATAAAAAAAATTTTTTCTGAATAGCACAACTACAGCGGACTGATTTTTGTACAAAATTTCAACTCTCTAGCATGACTAAACTGGGCGCTACGATGATAACAGGCACACACACACACATACAGACAGATACAGACATGGGACATATATACACATACAGATTTGGGAAAACCTCTCAGGAGGCCTTAAAAACGCCTGAAACGGGTATTTCCGATTTATTCCGGCCTCGGATTTGTTTGCAAACACAATACTTTTCCTATATACCTACGGTATAAATGAGGAAAAGTAAAAATATTGTGATATTAGCAAATTACCAAATTATCGAATCTTTTAAGCAAAACAATACGTCACTGCTCTCTCTTCAGATAAATTACATGCTTTATAAAACTAAATTTTACTAAGCCTTTCTTTTTGGAAATTTGTTAAAATTTAATGAAACAATAAAAAATTCTAATATTTTTATTCTTCCTACTTCATAGTAACATAGACATTGTAATATGCAATAAATGTCTATCAAAAAAAGTTATTATAATATCTACATAAATGTCATAATAAAATTACTGAGATGACATTTGATTGGTTCACACAGTCATAAAGACTGTAACTTATTAGAGATTATATGCAGAACTTGATGTAAAGAATATGATAGGTTATAAAGTAAATAGGTTATTAAGATAGATATCTATATTTGCAATATTATATCCATTATACTCTCCTATTTGTTACATAATGAGACAATGTTAGGGCTAGAGAAAGGTTTACTAGAAATAGAAACCATTTGCCATTGAAGAATAATAATTTTAAATAATAAATTGTAAGAATTTATTGGATTAAATTCTATTATTGGAAAAAATAAAGCAACAAATTCAGTATAAAGACCTAATATTCCTACACAGTCTTCTCCACAACTCGATTATTGGGTTTGTATTTCGAGTTACAAATCTAACATTCTAACTGTGCTATTCCAATACTAGCGCTGCTATAAGAATATTAAAACAAGAGGCCTGTGTACTCTTTGCCGCCACGCGGTATCGGGGGCCTTATGGTTATTGTACTTTATCAGTTCTTCATATTACCGGGTAATATAATAGACCAAGAGCCCAGGGGTGTTTTGTTAATAAAAAGTGTAATTACTAGAAATGGGTTTAATTTTTCATAAATACCTTCCTGAATAAGGATCTGCAATTCTGCCGATTCGTATCAGATGGGCATCCCAAGCAGAACGCACTTTACAGGTCAAATTTACATAATGCTTGTTTGACATATATGTGTCAATCAATAAACCCAGAATTAATGCTTATAGACCAAGAGTCCCGGGGTGTTTTGTTAATAAAAAGAGTAATGGCCTGAACCGGTCTCAATTTTTCGTAAATACCTTCCTGAACAAGGATCTGCAATTCTGCCTACTCATATCGGATGGGTGTCCCAAGAAGAACGCACTTTAGAGGTCAAATTTAGCACCCAAATTAATAAAAAGTGTAATGGCTGGAACCAGTCTTAATTTTTAGTAAATACCTTCCTGAACAAGGATCTGATGGGTGTCCCAGACAGAGCCTTTGACCCCTAAAGTGCGTTCTGCCTGGGACACCCATCCGATACGAGTCAGCAGAATTGCAGATCCTTGTTCAGGAAGGTATTTACGAAAAAATTAAACCCATTTCCAGCCATTACACTGTTTGTTAACTTGGGTGGTAAATTTGACCTGTAAAGTGCGTTCTGCCTGGGACGCCCATCCGATACGAGTCAGCAGAATTGCAGATCCTTGTTCAGGAAGGTATTTACGAAAAATTGAGACCGGTTCCAGCCATTACACTTTTTATTAACAAAACAACCCTGGGCTCTTGGTCTATAAAGTGCGTTCTGCCTGGGACACCCATCCGATACGAGTCGGCAGAATTGCAGATCCTTGTTCAGGAAGGTATTTACTAAAATTAAGACTGGTTCCAGCCATTACACTTTTTATTAATTTGGATGCTAAATTTGACCTCTAAAGTGCGTTCTTCTTGGGACACCCATCCGATACGAGTCGGCAGAATTGCAGATCCTTGTTCAGGAAGGTATTTACGAAAAATTGAGACCGGTTCCAGCCATTACACTTTTTATTAACAAAACACCCCTGGGCTCTTGGTTTATTATAATAAAATGAAATTTCCTATTTGTGTCAACAATACAAAGTAGTAAATGAGTAAACTATTTCAGCCCAGTCAAAACACTTTATGAAAATTTGTGGTATTTTAAAATGTTTGTTGGGTAATTTTTATAGGTAATAGACGTAAAACAAATTTTATAATTAATAGGGTATGTATATACGAAAGTTATCGTTCACCATACAAAAAAGATCTAGTGCTCACACACACATATGTATATATATATATATATATATATATATATATATATATATATATATATATATTATATATGCATATGAGGTTGTTCAAATAACGGAAGTTAAGGCGGAGTGGAGAAATCAACTCAGATTGGCTTTCTGATACCAAATATATATATATATATATATATTTATATATATATATATATATATATATATATATAATATATATATATATATATATAAATATATATATTAATTATACCTTTTAGTATTTTATATGCCAATCTAAATCGATCAGCCCCTCCCCCATCAACTTCTGTCATCCGAACAACCTCATGTGTCATTTTCATGATGAAAATTTGCTAATAAAATGAATTTTCGTTTTAGCCAAAGACTTGAAATGGTTCGAATAAACATTTCGAATGCTCCCGCAACTATCGCGTATAATAATCGATTTGGGGCACAGACCAATATTATCGCAAATCATCCTGTCAGCTACATTCTTTAGGTAACAATATAGTAGGTCGGAATAATAAAATTCTACAACTTTCTTAGCAGTTTTTTTTTCTGTTTGATTAAGCAGTTTGCAAGTGATGATGGGAAAGTAGAATTGCGACTCGTTTTCATTTCCTTAATCCTAGGGCAACCTGATTGTGACCAGTATGACTTGTGATTTGCCGCTGGAAGAAAGAAGATGGATAGATGACTTTATATGGTCATATTAAGTTATAGACGTGATAAAAATGTCATTTTCTATTTAAGAATAACAACGGAGATAAGATTAATTAACCTGAATCTTGTCCGGAAAAAATGCACTTTTATTCTTGTATTTGCAAAGGAAGAAACTTTACTATATTAAAGTAGTTATAGTTCAGGTAAACAAAGAAATGAAGTGCCAGGTATTTTACTGAAAGGCAAAAATAATACATATATTATTATAAATTGAAACATGCTTTTTTCGTAATATATATATGTATATAATATATATATATATATATATATATATATATCTGTGTGCATATTCTTCTGGGTCATTCTTAGCATAGTTTATTAATGTAATCACATATATTAAGATTAGACTAGCAATATATATATATATATATTATATATATATATATATATATATAATATATATATATATATATATATATATATATATATATATATATATATATATATATAATATTAATATAATATATAATATATATATATATATAATATATATATATATATATATATATATATATATATATATATATATTATATATATATATAGAGTTATCTTATATTATAACCATAAAGACCAGCAATGTAGTTTATAATGATATTATAATGATTTTTTGCGGTAATACTTTATTACCGCACTTTATTTTGAGTATTTGAAATGTAGCCATGTATAGGACTAACATATGTGCTAAGTTTAATTAATTAACAGCATTAGTTCAATTTTTATTGAATGACTTGTGTACTTTTTTTGTAAAATCGTAAAAAAATCATAAAAGGATCTAATTAGCAGTACAAATGTGGCGAATTATATATTCTGAGGACGAGCGAAGCAAATCCGAAGTAGGGATGGTGAGCGTAACAAGTCCGATGTCATGAGGAAAAGTTTCCAAGTACCCCATACCCGATTTTTTATTCTCGTCATATAGCAGAAGACAAAAGATAAAATAAAATTATATCTTTTAGGTCAAATTTTGGTTTTTTCGTAAAATTTTAAACATTTTGTGACATCAAAATAGCTTCAAATGTCTAAAAATGTGTATAATCAATACATAAAGACCTGAGAAGACTGTAGTACGACACTCGGCTAAAATCAGTTGACAGCGTAGGAAAATAATACAAGGGAGCCAGTGAGGTTATTCCTAAATGTTAAAAACTCCCTCAATTTCAAATTAGGCCAACCTTATTGGTTCCTAAACATTATTTTTCCTTGCTGTCAACTGATTTTTAGCCGTGCTTTGTACTATAACTTGACATAAAGTCGATTTTTTTGTGGCATACGTTTTTAAAAACTAATGTATTTTATATAAATAATCAGACACCACGGTAAAACACTCTCAGAAATACTTGAAACGGATGCTTTTGATGAAATCTCTGTTTAGGATTGTTAAAGAGAGCATTTAAACGTTCCTATATACCTACCTATGATAGTAAAAGAGGAAAATTAAAAACAACCTGTGGATTCAAGTTCAAGATCTGCATTGCATTTCTATATCTACATCACATATCTATGCATCTAACTAGATGGCAAGAAATACTACAGTTTGTAAATGAAAACATTATTAAGGCCGAGATTTCATTAGGTTTATTCTTCCATTGTGAGGTTAGCAACAGGTGTGTTCGTGTTTACTATCTTTAATTTATTGACCATTGAAAGATATTTAGACTGGAAAATATCCAGGTTGAGGTACATTTTTCGTTTGTTTTGGACACGATAGTGTATCAATTATAATGGGTATTGGGTCGATATTTTTTAAAAAAATAAAAATATCCATATTATACAGAAATTAATAGCAAAACTATGCAATCCAACAGTTTAAAAACGGAAGATAAATAAACAATAGACAAATATAATTTGAAACGAAATGGAATGAAAATTAGTATAACTAATAATTCATGTCGTCTTAGTTTATAGATATCCAATATAAACTTTTTATTGTTCTTTCTAGATTACACCAATACATTATATTTATTTTCTTGATTTTCCAAGATAATTCTGGGGTGCGACGATTCTATTATGATTTTCTTTTCATTCCACAGTTCCAAAGACTAGTAAAAAACAATTTTTAACAACATAATCTCTACATGATATTTTCAAATTTCGGGCGACAATTCTTTTAATTTCTTAATATTTTGTACTTATTATTTACGTCGCTACTGCCCTCAAAACTTTTATTAAGCTTCCTTCTTCTCATGAGTAGTCCCAACTATAGGGTATCAACTATAGATGACATCAATGATCACATCTATAGATAACCCTTTAGTAGTCAAATCTATACAAGGATCTTGAATAAAGGGGATGACGCACTGAGTCATCGAAAACCAAAAAGTAGAGAGAATTCAACACGAAACACACGTCAAAAACCAACTGCACATGCTTGGTACAAACTACGCATGCTTACAATTCTTATAACAACGAGGTTTATTGCTTGAAAACGTTATAACAAAACACGCTTAAATTATCACTCTCTGAAGTGGCAAAGTATAGTCCAAAATTTAAAATTAAATAAGCACAAATGACTTAACAAGCACCACAAATGTAACAATCACGAGAAGCACAGAAGAAAATTGAGAAGCAAACTAGTGTTCTTCGTTCTATGAGCAAACTCGACAACCTTGCTACATAACCTACGTTTGGTGCCTTTTTCTAATTATAACCAAGGGGAAGGTAAGTTTACTCCTATTTCTCTATCTCATACAACTTCCATGGGGTCAGAAATGTTCCTTAATGCGTCATCCCCTTTATTCAAGATCCTTGCATCTATATAGAGAATTATAGATGACCCCTATGATCTATTTTTCCGTTGGTATTTGGGATGCATATGATTTCCTTTCAGTTTCTATTTGAAATGTATCAATTTAAGTTCCTTTCAGTAGACTTTCTTAAAGTATCACTATATCCTTTGTTATTATATTTTCCTTTTACTTTTGTGTGACATTTGCTCTTGTAGTGAATTTTTATCATGAAAAGGACCCCTATGAGGTTGTTCGGACGACGTAAGTTGAAAGGAGAGTGGAAGAATCGATTCAGTGTGGGTTTAAGATTTTTACAAATTTTCGCTGAGTCATTATTGCAAGTTAATGACGTCATAAAAATATATTTTCCGAATAGCAAAACTACAGCAGTAGACTGATTTTTGTATGAAGTTTCAACTCTCTAGCATAAAATCACCGGGAGCCACGATAATAACAGACACACACTCACACACACATACAGACAGACAACTCTGTGAAAACCACTCAGGAGGCCTTAAAAACACCCGAAACATACAACCCGTTTCAATACAAGGTTATTTTTTAATTTACCTATGAATTACTATATCCAAGTTCATTATAATAGTATATTATGCTACTAGGCAGCAAAATGGAATTTTGCTGAAGAGTTTTCTAAATTAGCCCCCGAGCCGAAGGCAACGGCAGGCTATTGAAATTACCTGCCGAGGCGCAAGCCGCGGCTGGTAATTAACCCATTTGATTGACGAGGCGAAGCCGAGTCAGGCAAATGAAGATTCGCCTGCAGAGGTGGAACCGATGCAGACAAATGCTAGAACGAGTCAGCAATTTTTCCTTTGCTGCATAGTAGCATGCATTATTTTATCTACTTACGGCAGAAAAAAATATACAAGAATTAATTATTCTTCAAAATATTTCGTTTAATCTTTGTGAAAAAAATACAATTGACTGACACCAATCTTTGAATATATTATAAGTTTTTAAATATTTACTAGGAGATTTTGCTGGCAGTAAAGACTGTCCAATAATTCATCAATGTCAACAATGTTTCTATGTTCATTCTCCTTATTATTTATCTGATTCATTATGATTATCAGCAACTTTTCGTTTGTTTATAAATGTTATCGTTTATATATGTTTTATATTATCTACTGCTAAAAACTAAAAAAAAAAACTGATGACACAAATTTGACAACTCATGGTAAAAAATTAAAACAAGCCGTAGATATCAGGGTTGACAACTTTATTTTTTATAAATTATATTATAATGTTTTTTTTAAACAAATTTAATACTTGTGTTAATAATAATAATTATACCGTAATATATTGTGATATTATTAAAAATATATAAAAAACAAGCTCAAAGAATCATGCTGACAAAGTGAAAAACACTAAAATTTACTTAATAACCTGCAACATAATAACCTCAAATAATTTCATTTCTCCTCTTAGGGAGTTTTGACTTTCTTACCATTATATTTAAATGTACCATAACTCCCTAGGAGGTTTTGTATTACCAAGCAATTTTCCCGCACTGTTTTTAAATATTTTGTCGACAGTGTAGGCAAAATGACATTTTGCTTAAAAACAGCTTAAAAAGCTTAAAAACAGTTCGGTAATGAATAATTTTGCAGCCGTAAGTAGATAAAAATATTTATATAAGCACGGATAACTAAAAAGTGGATACCTAAGCTGAAAATATAGGTTTCTTATCAAATCCTAATAACGATAATAGAGAAAAATATTTTACGTCCCAAGTAAAAAGTTACTGACAAAATACCCAGGGGGTTAAGTGGGATAAATAAAAGTAAAAGTCAAAAATTATTCACTAAATGGTCAGGAAATGGACCTAGATAGATACCATCTTACCACCACCACCACCACCGTGGTATTATCACACCATACACACACTAACACAAAGACGATGGTTAGTTCCTTAGCGGTCATGGTTGGCAGAATAATCCATCTCATCTAATCGTCTTATTCAAGGTCTATTGAAAGTAAACGTTGTTCACACTAGTGTGTTTATAACATTTTTGAATGATTTATTACTTCATTAAGGTATATGCTAACATTAAATAATTTGGAGTTTCATTGTCTGAAAAATTATTAAATTAATAAAAAATTAAATGCCCGTTAAAACTATCACGATCAGGTTTAACTCTGCGGAAACACACTCGGGTGGTATATTATGTTTGTACTCAAAGTAAAAACTTAAGTTCAGATTAGATTGTGCTTTCATTTTATTTCAGAAATGATATAAAATATAAAAGAGCTCTGAACTTGCCCCAGCGAAACATCTAGACGAAAATTACAATAATAAAGAAAGACAATTATCATGCTCCCAAAGCCAATAATAACAATTTTTGGAAAGGGGAATCAGCTTATCAGAGTTTTAACACAGCGAGATCTAATTCAACAGGTAGTTGCAATAGGTAGTTGCAACAGGTATCTGTTGAGCTTAAAGTATTAACTTCAGCAATACATCTTTAATATACATGTAAATTTAAGTAGCTTTTCCCATTTTTGGACGGCTTTCCACGTTTTGGATAGCGCTTGTCGTCAAATCGAATTATTAATTAACTATATAGTACCGGTTTCAGCTAAATCGATTGATTGTTCAGCCGGAAAAGCCAAAACAACCGAAAAATGGAATTAAACCCAGGGGGGGTTAACTTAAATGAGGAAAAGTTTGGATTCGATTATCGCAAGCTACTAAAAATAGCGCTGCGGCGGACCGGTGCGGACAACTCATGAACTAACCCCAATAGCTTTCCAAAAATGACTGATTATATTTTTATACTTAAATTTATGAATACCATGACAATTCTTGGTTATGACAGCTACATTTATTATTATTATAAAATTATTGTTTTCTGTATGTATTTTTCACAAAAACGGTTCGCCATTGCATGTTCTGTATTTCAAAAATGCAGTTACTAAAAGTAAATAGAAGCTTTTTTAAAACTTCCAGAGAACGCTACTGATGGCAGATAAGTGTAAATTTCATTAAATTAATTGATTGATTTAGTCGATTATTTCAGGTAATTACATTAAATCACATGTGCGCATCTTGCCGATGTAATTAAAATACAGGCTGCATTAAATGCCGAAATCTATCTTCTACCACGTGTAAACTTTAGCCACTATTTCATTATTACCTGATTGAATCGATTAAATTAATAAATTACTTGAATGAAAAACTTAAAAATAATCAGAAGAGTATAATACTTTTATACAAAGTATAAAAATTAAATTTCAAACTGACTGTGGTCAAAAAGCGGGAAATTAAGACACGCCCACTCAATTGAAAGGTAGGTCCCCCGCCGCGCTAGTGTCGACCGGAATCCAAATTTTTCCACCATTGAGTCGACAGTCTTACTGTTTAAGTACCTATAGTCTCTGCTTAAACCTAACTTATAGATGACATAAAAGTGTCGCAATTTATGTTTACGTTATAAATGTCAAAGCGATACAACCAACTCTCGGGCCACTAGGGTAGCGACACTAAAGCAGCCACTTGACATGTAACTAGCAGAAGGACCGGGATAGACAATAAACAAATCCATACTGTTCATATTAAAGTTAAAGTTAAAGACCGATTATTAGATGGTCTTTAATCGATTATTAGTTCGGTTATTAGGTCGATTATTAGGTGGAAACCTCGGAACTTTTCCTCATTATATCGCGACGCAAATCCTCACTCAATCAGCAAACTTAAACAGCACTACGTTTTTAGACTCACTTCGCTCCTCTTAAGACACTAAATACATTTGTTTCATTCCAAGCGATAACCCATCCAGGCACTGACTTTGCTCGATGGTGCATTACTTTTATGGTCTAATAAAAACCGTAGATATAGGTACTGCATTTAAACGAAACCTAGTGTACTATTTTTGTTACTTTAAAGGATACACGACGAATTCCAAACAAGTCAAATAATTTATATTTTTCTTCGTATACGTTTAAAAACCAATGCAATCAATGGATAAAAATTAAAATAATAATCATTCGATTTTTATAAATGATATGAAACTTGGCATATATGTTGGTCTTATACATCTTCTTGGTCTTAATTATGCTAAATCTTAAAGCAATAAAAAAAAATCCGGGCAAAACGAATTTTCTAAATTTTTGATAAGTCATTGTTGCCAGATAGTGACGTCATAAAATAAAATATTTTCTGAATAGCACAAATAAATCAAAAGCTTGATTTTTTACCAAGTTTTAACTATCCAGCAAAAATTCATCAATAGCAAACAAACTATAAAATCTAATAGAACAAAACAGAACCATAATGCAAGAGAAAACAAGTACGAGTATCTTACTCAAATTAGTACGCTTTTTACTTTTTATTGTGCCCTCATCAGATTTGAATAATTTCCCAGAGGAAAGTAAAAATTAATACAACTAGATACTTGAGTACTCTTTTTACATCATTTCATTTAATTTTTATTTTCTTAATGTGAAAGTCTCGGTTCATTGTTAATTTTAATGTATTAAAATAAATCCGATGTTCAGAGATAAAAAAAAATATGAATATTTTTATACAGTAAATTAATATGGGTGATAATTATGATCTTATTAAGAAAAAAACACTTATTAAACTTAAGAAAATACATTTACCATACAAATAGTGGGCCATGTTTGACACAGAGCTTCTATATTGGTTGTATTATTTTGTAAGAGAGTTAAACAAAAGAACAATATTTAACCTTCGTGTTTAGTTAAGCTAATCTAAAGATTAGATTATATGCCATGTACATTATAATTCATTTTATAATAATAAAGTATGAGGGTCATTTCATGAAAATCCAACAATAAATCGGGTACGGGGTACCTCGAAACACATCGGGAGACCGGGTTCGTTCGTCTTCAGAATATAGAAATCATCATATTTATGTTGCAACACGTTGCTTCGCTCGTCCTCAGGTAGGAAATACAATAGTTTTATTTCCATCGGTCACCTATTGAGGCTCTGACCTCGCTTGATGCGGCTTAACTTTTATGATCCAAGAAAAACCGTAGATATACTTGCCGTATTAAAATGAACTTTATTAAACATATTTATTAAATAAAAGGATATAATCTACCCAATTTCAACTCAATTGGATTATTTCTCGATTTTTAACAATTTTTAAAAAAAATTTAAGGGACTTGCATACGATAATACAATTTACAGACGATATAAATTGAAGTAATGTTAATATATAACTACATGCGTGCCAAATCTTGAATCGAACGAAACATTTTTTCGGGTTTTATGAAGTTTGATATTTCTGCTGTTTTCGAATAGTACAATTAGACCTGAAGATTGATGTTTCTACTAAGTTTCAACTCTGCAGCATAAACTGGGAGATGCGTTGATAACAGTCACACACACATACACACATACAGACGGACAACTTTGTGAAAACCAACACTCAGGATTAAAACACCTAAAACGGAAAATTCAGGTGGAAATCCCGGTTTGGATTTTCATTTATACCTATACGTAAAAAGTGGAATATGGGATGTACTCCCATAAAAGAGTAACAAATGTGTCAAGACTCATTGCATTATCAGCAGTAGTTCTAAATTTATCTAAAACTATGTTTATTTATCTTTATTTTATAGAGAAATAAATTAATTACGTTCACATTTGGAAGGGATTTTACTCGTTTCAATATCAAACGAATTCCATAATTTTATTTTATTACTAGTTTTTTTTACTATTTTTTCACCAGTTTTCATCTGATTAGTTCTTATAAGCAGTTTCAACCGGTGCGGCAAGGTGACCATCGACCGACCATTACAAAGAATCAATTTATTGACGCTCTTCAACGTTTTGAAGGCGAACAAAGACAATCTAAAGGGATGAGGATGGGTACAACAAACTTAAAGTTGATAGGAAATCTTGTAGGGTTCCTCGTTCCAATTTTTTCTACGATTATTACATTAATCTTTGTTAGATATATAGATATATATTTTCAGATGTGAAACAACATTTGATTAACTGAAATACAGTTTCGTGAAATGAAACAAAATGTCATTTAATTTCATGAAATCGCTAGTTAATGCTTACTTAGTGACAACTGGAGACTTAGATACTACATAGGGACAACTAAGTAAAGAAAGTGACAACCCAGAGTGGAATAAGATAGATTTTTACTTCTCCTCATTTATACCGTAGGTATATAGGTAAAGTATTGTGTTTGCAAAAAATTCCCATACCAAAATGTCACCAGAATTATCCGGTTAATTATCAGGAGTTTTTAAGACCTTCTGCGTAGTGGTCACAATCGCCGATACAGCTAAATGCTGACACGAGTCGGCATACAATATTTTATCATACACTGATGTATGTACTTCCGGTTGAAAAATAAACATAAGAATATTATTCCTTAAAATGTTTTGTTTAATTTTATAAATTTAAGAGTACAAATAAATTTTTAAATAAGATAAGAAACTATAACGTATAACTATGATGATTAGCCTCAATTAATTTATTTTCTTATAATAACCGTAGATAATTTCCACTTAAGGTAAATTTACTCTCTTTTGAGCAGAAAATATCCATAAGGTAAATTACTGATTATTTCTTTTTTGAGCAGAAGATCTTTAAGACAAATGACTGATTACTCCTCTTTTGAGTGGAAGATCCTTTAGACAAATGACTGATTACTCCTCTTTTGAGCGGAAGATCTTTAAGACAAATGACTGATTACTCCTCTTTTGAGCGGAAGATCTTTAAGACAAATGACTGATTACTCCTCTTTGAGCGGAAGATCTTTTAAGACAAATGACTGATTACTCCTCTTTTGAGCGGAAGATCTTTTAGACAAATGACTGATTACTCCTCTTTTGAGCGGAAGATCTTCAAGACAAATGACTGATTACTCCTCTTTTGAGCGGAAGATCTCTTTTAGACAAATGACTGATTACTCCTCTTTTGAGCGGAAGATCTTTTTAGACAAATGACTGATTACTCCTCTTTTGAGCGGAAGATCTTTAAGAGAAATCATAGATTACTCATATTTTGAGTTGTTTATACTTAAGACAGATCTATGACTAATTACTCCTCTTAAGAGCGGAAGTTTCTTAAGACAGATGACTGATTACTCCTCTTTTTTGTTTTTGTTTTTGTTACTTATGTTAATTTCTTTTCTCATTAAAATGTCCAGGTTAAAATATTCACATAATAATGAGAACAAGTATTGTACTTATCAAGCTGTGCAAGTACTGTACCACGTACCATTGAGTTCGCTCACTTTCCCTGTTCGGTGTTGACCACCTACTTACATTATACATAATAATCGTTTCTTATAACAAGTATGAATACTACAGAGTGTTAATTACGTATTTTCATAAATTATAATTTAGGTATTGTTTTATTCAAAGAAAACTATAAGTAACATTTTTTTTTTAAATAGACGCCCTTCCTAACACGAGTCCTTTTTACTTCGTTTGTGGTAGCTACCACTTTTACGTAATATACAACATTTTTTTCACGACGTCATAACTTGGGTTGATGAAATTATATTTTTTCCAAAAATAGGCCTCGTAACCTCTCCAACATCACGCGATGTGCAAAGCTTCGTTTAGATTTGAGAAAGCCGAGAGTTATCGTTCGCTATACAAAATCATATATGAATAAGAACTTATTAGATTTTAGGGTTCATCCAACTCAGCGAAGCGAAATGGCGTCACTTTAAACTTTGAAAATAATAATATAAAATTACGTAAAAATATTTCTTTAATAAAAATTGTTTCCTAGAATAAATCTGGTTAAATTCAAAGAAGCCCCAACCACGTCTGGCTAGGAATTTTTCTAAAAATATATACGAGGTGCGTTCAAAAAGTATTGCGAATTTTGAATTTTCGCGGGTGACGTATATTCGAATTTCGATCTTTTTGTGGCTTTTTGTTGGGACTCAAGTCTCTCATTTTTGCGGACAAGCTCGGTCATTTTAAATGTTCACTTAATTGTTGACAGATACTTTGCTTGCACGTGTTTTGGATCGTCTTCCATTTTTACCTATTCAAAAAATGGATCGAAGAACCTTTATAACATTTTGTGTGAGAAACGAAATTAAGTGCGCGGATGCATTCCGAATGATGACTGTGGAATACGGAGAAGCTACCTTGGACCAAACCAACGTTTATCGGTGGTACAAAATATTCTCAGAAGGCCGAGAAGGTGTGAACGGCGAAGAACGAGCCAGAAAAAATTAATAAAGTAGAGAAAATGATATTGGCCAATCGTCGAATCACCGTTAGAGAGGTTGCTGAGGACCAAACATATCGATTGGCTCGTGCTATTAGGTTTTTATCTAAATCATTGATTTTTATCAATGATCGTATTGATTTTTTTCAGCCATCGTATTCCCCAGATCTGGCCCCCTGTGACTTTTTCTTGTTCCTTTTCAGTTATGTCCTAAAGAGGATGCCGTCATGAAAGGACAGATTCAGCGTATGTCGTCCCATGAAAGGACGACATACGCTACGCTTGACGAGATGACGATGGCATCGAAGGAGGAGCTGAACAAGATAAAAAAAAAGATTTTTTAAAGTGCTTCGAAGATTGGAAAAACCGTTGGCACAAGTGTATAATATCTCATGGGGATTACTTTAAAGGAGACAATATAGGTATTCATGAATAATTTTTGAAAAAACACAAAATTCGCGATTCTTTTTGAACACACCTCGTATCTATCTATTTATATAAAAAATAAATAATATATATATATATATATATATATATATATATAAATATAAGCATTGAATCTTCAAATCACATTATTCTTTAAACGTCTACGTTTCAAAATCTATGGTTCCTAAAATTAGAAGACAATTCGTTTTTGTATATTTGTAGGTATGTTAAGTTAGTAGATTAAACAAATATAGACTTTTCCAGTTTTTTTCACTTTCTTCATTTAAGCCCTGGCATATAGGAAAATGATTTGGTAGTTTTATTCCAGGTGGTTTTAGGACCTTCTGAGTGGTTTTTACCAAGTTATCTGACCATATATGTGTGGCCATTATATATGACTTATGTAAATAAAAATATGGATTTTTTCCATATTTATTAGGACCTGCGCAATACCCCGCTCCACTACTTAGGAACCACTACTATAGGAACCCTGCGTTCGATAATCCTATGCAAATCTACCACCTGGAGCAAAAGTTAATTCGTTGTAGGAACAAGTCAATATATCTTGCTTCTACCTTTTAGCCTATAGGCAAGGAAGCCTCATTCCATAATAGACAACTTGTTTGCAACACAATAACTCTTGAGTACAGTATTAGTACTAATTATACATACATTACTAACTAATTACATAATATTGTCAAATGTAGTTTGAATTATTTTTACATCCTGAGATAATGTAAATTAATTACAAAAGTAGTATAAAAATACATTTTCCAAATTGCATAATTAATAATGTAAACATAATTTAAAACATAAAATATTATAAAAAAGCAATGTAACTCAAATATGGTATTACGCATTAAAAGTAAATTTATGACAAGTCTAGCTAAGGATGCAGAGTCTTTGTCATGTACAGCTGAGTTCTACATCGATCTATGAATAATTTAAAATTAATTATAAATACTAGTATATACATATAATAATATTAGTATATATTGCATGACAATCAAATATTTATCATCAAATAAGTAATTTATTATTAATTGTAATTAAACTAGTAAAAATACGCAAGTGGAAAAATTAGGTATAGAATGGGTAAACTCGGAAATATATACATTTTAACTTAATACTCCATTAACAGGGATACCTTGAGATTTACTGTTTGGGGCGATGGAGTAGTTCCCACTAAGGACCTTTATGTCAAAGCCTAAAGGCTTTATTACCTTTATTTATCCGATAAATAAATTATAATAAATTTAATGTGATAAATTACTTTTGATGTAAAAGTCTTTTTAAACACAACAATAATAATAAAGCCGATATCAATCATTTGTCAAACTTTTCAATTAGAACCTTCTTCTAGGACATTGCCAAAGTTATCTGATCCTAGAGATAGATAAGGTCCTGAAACAAATATTATTTTAAGGCAGGGTACCTTCAAATAGTTTGAGAAAGGGTATTATGAACTTGTTCTTTATACATAAAGAACTATAAATGATTGACTTTTGGGCCTAACTTCCTCACTTAACAATTGGTAACCAACTCAAGTTCCGTCATCCGAACAACCTCATAAGCATAATTTTCTTATGAAAATTCGCCACAATGTTGCAATTACAGGGTTGTGGCAAATTTAAGAAAATGACAGGGGAGTAACAATCTTAAGAAGTACCTAAATGGAATGAGGGGAATTAACAATCTGTAGTTTATAAAAAATATATCCCAAAGTTATTTAAACATTTTTATTCTTTTGACAAGATTTATTACACTTTTGAACTCTCCTAAATAATAATAGAAAAACATAAGTTATTAAATAAATCGAAGTAGATAACGTACATAAAAAGGAAATATCTTTACAAAGAGAATGTCCTTTAATAGTTAATTCGTTTATTAAGTTTATATAATTATCATTTATTGCCACGTCTAATAAACACTTTCTCTCTAGTGACCATTAAAACTTACGAAGAATGGTCTTCTTAGAGAACATTTATTGTGAGAAACTGCAAATGTTATAGTACGATTCTGTTCAAAGTCTTACAAATGCAATGAAAAGATGATTACATTACTGAAAACTTTTCAATGTTTTAATGTTGAAAGTCTTCTATGTTTCAAAAAAATTCTGATCTGAAGGAAATTAATTCTAATAAATTATTATTAAATTCTATTGTAAGAAAATTTTGTCAACAAAAAGTAGTCACCAGTCACAATGTTGCCTTTGCTATATTATTCCGTATTTTTACTTTTCCTCATTTATACAGAAGGTATATAGGAAAACTATTGTGTTTGCAAAAAAATCCGAAACCAGGATGTCACCGGAATTATCCGTTTCAGGTGTTTTTAAGGCCTCCTCAGTAGTTTTTGCAAAGTTGTCTGTCTGTATGTGTACGCGTGTGAGTCAGTCTGTTATCATCGTAGCTCCCAGTGTATTTATGCTAGAGAAATAAAACATGTACAACAACCAGTCTACTGCTGTAGTTGTGCTATTCGAAAAATATTTTTATGACGTCATTTACCCACGATAATGACTTAGCAAAGTTTTTAAAAAAATCATGAAACGCGGAAAATGTTGCGATTCGATTGAAATTCGGCATGCATGTACCCTGTATAAGACTAACATATGTGATAAGTTTCACCTCATTATCAGCATTAGTTCAATTTTTATAGAATGACTTGTGTACGTGTTTTACATTTTTTTTAATAAAATCGAAGAATGATGCAATTAAGTTGAAATTCTGTACACGTGACGTGTAAACCTTGACGTAATAAATAAATACGCGTACAATGTTTCGTTTTAATACGACAATTATATCTATGGTTTTTGTTTGATCAAAACAATTAACCACCATTGAGCGTGGTCAGTCCTTCATGGTTGACCGCTGAGAATAAAACAGATGTATTTGTAATCTGACGACGAGTGAAGCGAGTACAAAAACGTGTTGCAGTATAAATTTGGCTAATTGTAGATTCTGTGGACGAGCGAAGCGAATCCGAAGTAGGGAGGATAAGCTTAGCGAATCCGATGTGATGAGGAAAAGTTCCGAGGTACCCCGTACCTGATTTTTTTCCAATTGGCATCGTTTCTCCATGGTATTGTTACCACACTCTCCAAATAAGAGTATTTGGAGTTTGGAGCAAAACATGGGGAAGTGTGCCGTCAGAAATTTGATAATGTTCACAACAAATATTGACAATATCAATGGATATTGACAATTTTTGATCGATATATGAGCCAACTTCTACGGAAACTATAAATTTGTAATATATTAAATTAATTCATTTTTCTTACGTAGATAGTTTCGTAGTCCGTACAACCTCAAGGAACTTACATAAAAGGGAAGGAGCGTATCAAACCTTAATGTTAATAAATGTCGACACAGTATGATTGTGCGAGAGACACCTAGGAAATGCATCAAGCAAAATGCAATGCTACATCTGGGAACTGTTCCATCATTCGACATTCGTCATCATTGATGGCTCGACATAATGTCATGTCCCACTCTGTTCGTTACGTCTAACTGATTAGGGCGCTGTTAGAACCTGAACTTACTCTGACCTTCAATTAATTGTAATAAGCATTTTGCTTGTTACATTTCCTAGGTGTCTCTCGCACAATTATATTGTGTCAACTATTCATGTTTTGCAAAACTCGGTAGTATCAAATGATATATGTTTTGCTTACCATGCATGATGGCGGTAAGAGAGCACTGCTTGTCCCTGGTAAATACTTCACACTATATTCTTCCGAATAAATTGAAGGTCAGAGTAAGTTCAGACGCCCTGATGAGTTAGACGTAACGAAACAGAGTAGGACATGACATTATATCGAGCCATCAATCATGACGAATGTCGAATGATGGAACTGTTCCCAGATGTAGCATTGCATTTTGCTTGTTACATTTCCTATGGTGTCTCTCGCACAATTATATTGTGTCAACTATTCATGTTTTACAAAACTCGGTAGTATCAAATGATATTAATAAATGTCGCTAAACCTCTCCCCTACTTCCTGGGATGTTGATATTAATACTGCATCTTTCTTATCGTGAGGTTGAGGTTATAAACACGTCCAGCCAAATAATAGTTTTTTTTATTATTTTATAATTGTATGCATTTAATGTTATCCATACCTTTTTTGAGATTAATCAATTTTTTATGTTTAAAGATTTGTGTTATAAATCCTAAAAAAAATTAAAAAGGTGTTGGCATTAACCTTGTTAGACAATTAGAGTAAAAACGCTAACTTTATAAGTTTCTCCATCAGTTTCACACAGAGTGTCGGACAGAGTTTTATGAAGTTCATCTATTCTCTTTAAGACGGAGGTGACACTATTTTGGCTTACTAACCCTGGAGTATATATTAATAATGACCGTTTAGAACCTTGCGGCTCATCAGGAATAACCCCTGCGGGAACTACCTCGGGTGGTAGTAGCAACCGTTACGCTCAAGGTGAATTCTAAAGTTGGCGATAATTTATCTAAACAACAATCTTCTATAAACTGAGAGCGTAACCTGGGATGCGAACCCCAGACAGGGATACCTTAAGATTTACTGTTTGGGGCGATGGAGTAGTTCCCACTAAGGACCTTTATGTCAAAGCCTAAAGGCTTTTACCTTTATTTATCCGATAAATAAATTATAATAAATTTAATGTGATAAATTACTTTTGATGTAAAAGTCTTTTTAAACACAACAATAATAATAAAGCCGATATCAATCATTTGTCAAACTTTTCAATTAGAACCTTCTTCTAGCACATTGCCAAAGTTATCTGATCTTAGAGATAGATAAGGTCCTCAAACAAATATTATTTTAAGGCAGGGTACCTTCAAATAGTTTGAGAAAGGTTATTAAGGCGATAATTTATCTAAACAACAATCTTCTATAAACTGAGAGCGTAACCTGGGATGCGAACCCCAGACCTAACCCTGTAGTACAACAAGAAAATTGAAACAGAAGAGTTACTTTGCCGGAGTTACATTTTTAAGGGTGTACCTTGCCAGGTTACTAATTTTCAAAAACTATAGTTACTAAACTATATTTAGGTAAATTAGGAAACAAAATTCGCTAACCCTAGAACTTTTAGTTATTTAAAGCTTTTCATGTCTGCTTTACTTTTTTAACCTACTAAGGTTGAAAAGTCAGAACCACATATTGGAATTTGGAAAACTCAGGCTAAGAGTGCGTGAAATCAAAGAATGGCTAGGAAATAATTCAGTTACACAGGAACAATGCTCATGGCTTAAGGCACAGTAAAATGATTGAGAGGTCTAAGCACCGTATACAATTATACAACTAGTGCTGTATTAAGGGAAGAAACCTAAAGTACAAAAACACTCCAACGAAAAGAATGAATTGTCAATAAGTTTTCTAATGTCCCATCATAATTTGCGTGTATTTTATCACAGAATGAAAAGTACATTTCTACACCCAACCAAAGTAGCATGCATAAGACTAATTACGCTTGGAATATTACAGGAAGCCTTGGAGTGTTTCTGAAGCACGATCTACAGTACTGGAGGTGTATAGTTAAGAGACATAGCCAATGCCCCGATAGGGATATACAGTTCTTCATTTATAACAGGTAAGGTTTTTTTTACTAATGAGTTTCAATTTTTAGAATCAGGCAATAAGCTAAAACAAATATTAGTACTTGGTTGGTATGCATGAAGTCTGCCTTTGTAGCGATGGAATAAGCTGCACTCAATTTTGGCCCCTTGAACCCCCTCAATTGAGGGTTCGCAACCAGGGTAAGTGTTTCGTAACCAGGTACGTAGGGTTCGTAACCAAGGCGCTAAGCATTTATAATTAGACTTGAAATAATACCAGGTTTTGCAGACTTAACTCAATTAAGTCATTATACGTGCATATAGTGAATAGATTAAACAGTCCTAAACCATGTTAGTTAACAATTTGAGTTAAAAGACATTAAGCGTTTATATTTTAGATATAAAACAAACTCCTAAATTGACAACCTGAAGCAAAATAATACAATTTATTAGAAGCAAACCTCTGAAATATGTTTTAGAATTAGGTACGGATTTTGTCGGGCACTGATAGAAGAATCTCTTTCCTAACATATCCCTTCCCAACCCTCTTTTTTACCTTGTAAATATTTACGTATTTATTATTTATTATTATTTATTTGGTTTATCACGATTATTATTAGTTTTAAGCTCACCTTGGTAATTTGAAAGCCATCTTTTGTATGTAAATTTAATATTGATATCTTGTTTAAACTCGCGAATCCGTTTACGTTTCTTCTGATCACTTTCATCTCATCTTTAGCTTTCTTACATTTACTTCACCATCACTATCTTCAATATTCACTTCCTTTGTTTCATCAGCTTCATATTAGCGAAATAAGCACAGACAACTTAATAATTAGGCCTTTATTGTAAGGAAAGCCGGCACTTTGTTTTGAAGTCACGTAAAGTAACCTTCACGTCTGTAACCTTCCTCATTCTTTTCTCAGCGCTTTCAAACAAGATAACTCAGCACTTTCAACTGCTTCAAAAGTATTTTGATTTGCTTAAAACTGCTTTGACCGTTACGACGGTGTGTGAAGAATCTACGGCGTGACCGTACGAGCTAGCTCAGATATTTTAGTGAAGTTATATCTCAATTTTGTGTGAGATCCCGTAAATTGTTTACCGATAGAATCAGCGAAGTCTGGATTTACTTTGAGTGTAAACCGACCTGGTTTCCGAGCGAAACCAAGTCTCTGTGAGTTAAGTATAAAGCAGCAGGTACGTACCTATCACCTTAACTAACTTCTCTCGCCAGTTATGCGATGCTTTCTTCCTTCTGCTTAATCTATCAGCTATTGGACTCTCTTTCATCCTTCCGCGGCGAAATAACTCGGATTTTGATTGGTTAATAACCTTGGTTGCACCTACGAATGACGCCTTCCTGGCCAGGCTTACATATATTAATTTCTTATCATTGGGCTATTTCTGTAGATAATAGGTCCATTGGGTTCCCCTTTTGGGAGTTTAAAGTTAGTTTACTTAGCCTAAGACTTATTAATTGTATTAGTTTAAGTTTAGTGCTAAGGTGCTTATCAAGCCAATGCTTAACCCGCCGATTACGGCTAAATTATTGCTATCAGTAACTTATATATTGTAGCTTGTGCATGAGTTGGTTATCTTATCAAACTGCTTTATTATTTTCCTAAAGTTAAGTACTGGCTTAGATGCATGTTTATTTAATATTATAAATTCCACTGCTTTTATGCTTTCTTATCACATAAGTTATCTTCTAAATTTAATTAAATATTATATTGTTATATGAATATTTTGTATCTCATTTATCTAAATCAGCCTTCTACCTATCCTTATTCTTTATATGGTCCTTCAGAGCTTCCTTTCAAACCTCTCTTTGGTAACACTAGCCACAGTAATAATCACCTGTCTAGTGCCCAACATATGGTTTGCCTTCGACCGGATTACTTAGCAGCCTGTGGATTCAGCTTATCTACTTACCTGTTGCTTGTTTTACTTTCATCTTTCAACTCAACGAGACTTCAACCTTCAGCGACACTTCACTACAGCATTATAGACTCTACACTAGGTCTATTTTACTTGTTGGAAATTATAAGTTTCACAACTGAAGCTATAATTCTCAGGACACCAGCGACAGCACTTTGTGCTTATCAGATTGACCTATGGCATCTGAAAACAGCGAAACTTAATTACTTTGTGATACACCTTTTTTGTTTAATTTCTTGTATAAATAGATGTACAAGACTTTATCAGCGACTTCAGCGTTCTTCTTATAATCTGAGCAAACTTTATAATTTTATAAGTAAGATTTCTTTATTCTTATTTCAGCGATTGTATAGTAAAGATACATATCTCACTAACTTGTTTTCTTTAGCGTTGCTACGTAGCTATTATTTTTTGTTTACACGTGTACATATTTCTCTTTCAGCATAAATTATAATTTTCGAGCTCGTTTATGTATTACAGCATTGCGGGTTTAGTATTTGTACATACCTGTGTATTATTTGTTTTGTTTGTTTATTTATTATTTAGCATATGTGTTCACTACTCAAATTATTTTCTTTTGGTGAATGCATAGCTTGTTAGCTATTCACTTGTTATAGCGTTTTGTATATACAGATTGTGTAAATACTGATTACACTTGTTACCTGTAAATATACTTTTATTTGCGACTTTTTTGGACTTCGTATTCACTTAGCAGTTTTCTTTATTTTATATTTCTTACTTTGGGTGATACGATGTCCGGTAAAGACGGAGACGATTACCGGGAAGACAATGTTGTAGAGGACGATGCACCATTGGACCCCAAATGTCCAGCTACACCTTATCGACGCCGAATGCGTACCTTGGTGAATGATTTGCAGGAAATCAGAGATACGGTTACATTGCCTCCTCGAGAGATAATGCGAAAACTATCTCTAGATTTAAAGGCATGTACCTCACTCTTTCTCCACTTATGAGAAACTTGAACAAACCTATGATGACCTGTGTGACATGATTGATGCCTCTGGGGAATTTATTGTAACTCAAAGAGATCATGACTTACGTGCTAAAGGAAAGCGTTATATGCATGAATCACTCACATACAACACAACATGTTTGAAGAAAGAGATAAGAAGTTGTCTCTTGCGGAAACAACAGCAATGACAGCTGGTTACTCCAGAAATCGTTTACCTAATCTTGAATTACCTTACTTCGATGGAGACCGAACAAAGTGGCCTCGATTTAAGGATACGTTTTCTAGTCGAGTCATCGATGACAAATTATTAAGCAATGTAGATCGATTTCATTTCCTAAGCCGAAGTCTAAAAGGCAAAGCAGCTGCAGTAATAGCACATGTTCCTGTTTCGATAGCACCTTCTTCATAGCATGGGACCTTCTCCTAGAGAACTACGACAACCAACGTTTGTTGGCGGCAGCGCATTTAGATAGATTATTAGACTTAAAACATCTCACTAACTCACCTTCTACTGAAGTTTTAAGTAACACTGTCGCAGCCTTATCCGAAAGCATTGCCGCATTTAAGCTTATAAAAATACCTGATAGAGAAGAGTTATTTATTTTCACATAGCCCGACGTTGCTTGGATGTTCAAACGCGAGAAGATTTTGAACGTCAGAATAGCGAGGAATTCCCATCCTTCAGCACTTTGACTTCATTTCTTCGCTCCCGCTGTGTAGCATCAGAGTTAGCTAAGGGTTTAAGCGGCTTTACGAATTCTAGGACCTGAACGAGAGTAAGCGGAAACAAAATCAAAGCTTTAAGCCTCCGCGCCGTTCTGGTAGAGCTAGTGGTGGTCAACTGACCTTGACCAGCAATAGTCGTCTATCTACTCCTGATACATCCACTGGAATATCCGGAGCTTCATCAGACGCTCCAAAATGTAAAACTAAGTGTCACCTTTGCAAAGAATATCATTCTTTGATGAACTGTGTCAAGTTTGCTGCAGCAACCGTCAGTGAAAGAATTGAACTTCTTAAATCATGGAAAGGGTGCCGAAACTGTCTTTTGCTTGGGCACACTACAAACACTTGCGTTTCAAAATATCGATGCCGTTACTGTCACGGAAAACATCATAGCATTTGCACCACGTTTCTGTTCAAAAGGAGAAATCACAAGATAGTGAAGTATCTTGTCCAGCACTTCATACTAAGACTCCTGATATTAACGTCATGTTAGGCACAGCTGAATGTTACATTATCCAGCGAAGGACATGAAAAGAAAATCCGTTTAGTCCTGGACTCAGGTAGTACAACGTCTTACGTCCGTACAGAAGTTGCTACTTCTTTAGGACTTAAGATTGAAAAACATTCTTCCAATATTTGTGGTATTGGTGGCATATCTTTTAAGGGATATAAAGGCAGAACAGTGTGCACTATTGCACCGATCTCATCTCCAGCAACTAGTCTCACACACAGCAATTGTAGCGGACACTATTGTCCCACCTCTTCCCGGATTTACGATACCAGTTGAGATACGCAAATCACTTTCGTCGTATCCACTAGCCGATAGCGAATTTCACACTACTAAGCCTATTGATTTTCTTCTAGGCTGATCTTTATTGTGACGTCATTAATGGAGGAATCTTGACTGTAGGAAAAGGCTTACCTCGTTTGATGAGCACCATTTTCGGATATACCGTTATAGGTCGGGTTCGAGATGCTGCAGAAGCAACTTTAATCAGCACTCTTCATGCCTCCACAGATACTAGCACGTTAGATGCTGTTCAGCACGAGCTTCTCAAGTTTTGGGAACTTGAGGAGCCCCCTAATGTCAAGATTCACAATCCTGAAGAACTGCGTTGCGAGCAGATCTTTCAAGAAACGCACTCACGTTTACCTGATGGTAGATACTATGGATCNACATATGTGTTCACTACTTCAATTATTTTCTTTTGGTGAATGCATAGCTTGTTAGCTATTCACTTGTTTTGTTATAGCGTTTTGTATATACAGATTGTGTAAATTTACTGATTACACTTGTTACCTGTAAATATACTTTTATTAGCGACTTTTCTAGACTTCATATTCACCTTAGCAGTTTTCTTTTTTATATTTCTTACTTTGGGTGATACGATGTCCGGTAAAGACGGAGACGATTACCGGGAAGACAATGTTGTAGAAGACGATGCACCATTGGACCCCAAATGTCCAGCTACACCTTATCGACGCCGAATGCGTACCTTGGTGAATGATTTGCAGGAAATCAGAGATACGGGTTACATTGCCTCCTCGAGAGATAATGCGAAAAACTATCTCTAGATTTAAAGGCATGTACCTCACCCTCTCTTCCACCTATGAGAAACTTGAACAAACCTATGACGACCTGTGTGACATGATTGATGCTTCTGGGGAATTTATTGTAACTCAAAGAGATCATGACTTACGTGCTAAAGGAAAGCGTTACATGCATGAATCACTCACATATAACAACATGTTTGATGAAAGAGATAAGAAGTTGTCTCTTGCGGAAACAACAGCAATGACAGTTGGTTACTCCAGAAATCGTTTACCTAATCTTGAATTACCTTACTTCGATGGAGACCGAACAAAGTGGCCTCGATTTAAGGATACGTTTTCTAGTCGAGTCATCGATGACAAATTATTAAGCAATGTAGATCGATTTCATTTCCTAAGCCGAAGTCTAAAAGGGAAAGCAGCTGCAGTAATAGCACATGTTCCTGTTTCAGATAGCACCTTCTTCATAGCATGGGATCTTCTCCTAGAGAACTACGACAACCAACGTTTGTTGGCGGCAGCGCATTTAGATAGATTATTAGACTTAAAACATCTCACTAACTCACCTTCTACTGAAGTTTTAAGTAACACTGTCGCAGCCTTATCTGAAAGCATTGCAGCATTTAAGCTTATAAAAATACCAGATAGAAAGAATTTATTTATTTTCACATAGCCCGACGTTGCCTGGATGTTCAAACGCGAGAAGATTTTGAACGTCAGAATAGCGAGGAATTCCCATCCTTCAGCACTTTGACTTCA
This sequence comes from Microvelia longipes, assembly GCA_018340805.1. NCBI lineage: Eukaryota > Metazoa > Arthropoda > Insecta > Hemiptera > Veliidae > Microvelia > Microvelia longipes. The sequence goes on from JACMZG010000002.1 coordinate 1,667,854, forward strand.
TTTCTTCGCTCCCGCTGTGTAGCATCAGAGTTAGCTAAGGGTTTAAGCGGCTTTACGAATTCTAGGGACTTGAACGAGAGTAAGCGGAAACAAAATCAAAGTTTTAAGCCTCCGCGTCGTTCTGGTAGAGCTAGTGGTGGTCAACTGACCTTGACCAGCAATAGTCGTCTATCTACTCCTGATACATCTACTGGAATATCCGGAGCTCCATCAGACGCTCCAAAATGTAAAACTAAGTGTCACATTTGCAAAGAATATCATTCTTTGATGAATTGTGTCAAGTTTGCTGCAGCAACCGTCAGTGAAAGAATTGAACTTCTTAAATCATGGAAAGGGTGCCGAAACTGTCTTTTGCTTGGCACACTACAAACACTTGCGTTTCAAAATATCGATGCCGTTACTGTCACGGAAAACATCATAGCATGTTGCACCACGTTTCTGTTCAAAAGGAAAATCACAAGATAGTGAAGTATCTGTCCAGCACTTCATACTAAGACTCCTGATATTAACGTTATGTTAGGCACAGCTGAATGTTACATTCTATCCAGCGAAGGACATGAAAAGAAAATCCGTTTAGTCCTGGACTCAGGTAGTACAACGTCTTACGTCCGCACAGAAGTTGCTACTTCTTTAGGACTTAAGATTGAAAAACATTCTTCCAATATTTGTGGTATTGGTGGCATATCTTTTAAGGGATATAAAGGCAGAACAGTGTGCATATTGCACCGATCTCATCTCCAGCAACTAGTCTCACCACAACAGCAATTGTAGCGGACACTATTGTCCCACCTCTTCCCGGATTTACGATACCAGTTGAGATACGCAAATCACTTTCGTCGTATCCACTAGCCGATAGCGAATTTACACTACTAAGCCTATTGATTTTCTTCTAGGCTGTGATCTTTATTGTGACGTCATTAATGGAGGAATCTTGACTGTAGGAAAAAGGCTTACCTCGTTTGATGAGCACCATTTTCGGATATACCGTTATAGGTCGGGTTCGAGATGCTGCAGAAGCAACTTTAATCAGCACTCTTCATGCCTCCACAGATACGCACGTTAGATGCTGTTCAGCACGAGCTTCTCAAGTTTTGGAACTTGAGGAGCCCCCTAATGTCAAGATTCACAATCCTGAAGAACTGCGTTGCGAGCAGATCTTTCAAGAAAACGCACTCACGTTTACCTGATGGTAGATTATATGGTTCGTCTACCATTTCGATATCCAAACCCACAGATTATGGGTACCGTGGCATGGCTATTCGACGTCTTGAGCATTTAGAGTCTAAGTTGGCTCGAAATTCAAACTTAAAATCTAAATACGATGAATTCATGCATGAGTATATTGACCTAAACCACATGCAGATCGCTCCTCAACCAGGCCAAGTCTTCATCCCTCACCATTGTGTAGTCAAACCTGTTGAGAATGACATTAAAATTCGCGTAGTATTTGACGCGCAGCAAAGACGTCATCTGGATCCTGAACGATGCACTTCTTGTAGGACCAAAATTACAAAATAGCTTACCGTTAATCCTTTTAAATTTTCGTCGTCATCCTTATGTTTTTACAGCTGATGCTTAAAGATGTTTCGACAGATACTGGTTCACCCGGACGACCGAGTTTTACCAGCATATCTTGTGGAGGTTTGACCCAGCGGAAGCAGTTCAAGATTATGAACTCATGACAGTGTCTTATGGTCAAGCCAGTGCACCTTTTTAGCTATTAGAGTTCTACGTCAGCTTGTTCAAGACGAGGGACAGGATTTTCCATTAGCTGCTGCAGCCCTGTTAGACGATACGTACGTCGACGATGTAGCGACGGGGGCACGTACTTTAGAAGAAGCCTTGGAACTATTGCGCGCAAATTATCACCTTGCTTCTAAAGGAGGATTTAGTTTGAGCAAGTGGGCTCAAATCATCCCGCCATATTAGCAGCATGTCGACAGACGGATCCTGCCGGCACATTGCCATTAATGAAGTCATCCCATTGCAGTCTTCTGATGAGGAAAATAACATTAAAATATTGGGTATGCAATGGACCCTCAATTAGACGTCTTCTCTTACAAGATTGTTGTGCAAGAGATGCTGTAGCAAACGTGGTGTATTATCAGCGATATCGAAAATTTACGACCCCTTGGGTTATTTAGGACCCACTGTGGTACTAGCAAAGGAACTCATTCAGGAGGCGTGGAAACGACAGCTCACGTGGGACCAAGAATTTCCTCCTGATATGCGAGCCCGCTGGATATCTTTACGGAACAACTTCAAGAGCTAGAACATATTAAGATTCCCAGATGGGTTGTCCCTAATGAGGTCCTTATGATATTCTTATTTTCGCAGATGCTTCGGAGCGTGCATACTGCGCAGCGGCATATCTTCGTTCATTTGAAGGAGATGCCTTTCAAATGCATATAATTATGGCAAGACCAAATTAGCGCCAGTGAAATTCACTTCTATTCCTCGCCTTGAGCTTTGCGCCGCTCTACTCGCGGCAAGGGTCTGGCAAAGCATTCAACCTTTCTGTGAAAAGTTACCTTCAGCGCCAAGCGTTTACTTCTTTTCAGACAGTATGATAGTATTATCATGGCTGACAACTCCTTACCATCTTTTGAAGACATTCGTGGCTAACAGAATTGTACAGATAAGAGAGTTGACTAGTGGAGGAAAATGGCGTCATGTAGCATCAAGTGAGAACCCTATGACTTAGGGTCTCGTGGAGTTCCAGCTGAAGATTTAATCGACTCCGACTTATGGTTTCATGGACCAAACTGGCCCTATCCGAGCCTTCCAAGTGGCCAGTTAGTCCTTGCAGTTTCCTATCTCTAATGTACCTGAGCTAAAAACGACACCAGCGTCAACCACTCTCGTCGCAGCTAAACGCCACTTCCTCTGCTTGACCTTATTCAATTCATTCAAATCTTAGCAAACTACTAAGAGTGTTAGCTTACGTTCTACGTTTTATTGACCAGCTTCAAGAAACAGCTTTACAGCCGGAAACTTCTAGGTAGTTCGCCTCTGGGAAATTCGTCGTGCAACACGTTTTGCAGTCTTGATTGTCCAACGACATGAATATTTTAACGACAGCGATCCGTCAGCAAGACTATTCCCAAGAATTTACTTAGTCTACAGCCTTTTCTTGATGAATCAGGAATCTTGTTGGTAGGCGGTCGCCTCCGCCATTCCGACTCCCTCACAATGCTCGTCATCCTATGCTTTTGCACCAAAAGCTCATCTAACATCACTTATATTGAGAAATATCATCGCCAATCGCTTTCACTCAGGAACTTCCTTTCTTCTAGCCGCTCTCCGTTGGATTTTCTGGATACCTAATGGACGTAACATAGTGAGATCTGTCACTCGTAAGTGTCTCACATGTCGGAAGCACGAAGCTAAACCTTTGCACCTGCAATGGGAGATTTGCCAGCCGACGCTTTCAGGATAGCCGTCCTTTTATACACGTAGGTGTTGACTACGCCGGCCCCTTTATTATTAGGGAATCTCTCCGTAAGCGAGGACATACAAGGCTTATTTGTGTCTCTTTGTATGCTTGAGCACAAGGCATTACATTTAGAACTTGTCTCCTCTTTAAGCACTGTCTCTTTTCTAGCCAGCCTGGATAGATTTGTCGTCGACGCGGCAAACCTCTTAAAAAATTTTTAGCGATAACGGCACCACTTTATTGGAGCAGCTCATCAGATGAAAGACTTCTCTGCTTGGATTCGTTCTAAGTCTACTAAGGACGCTATTCAAGCGTACGCAGTTAGTAAGGAAATAGACTGGTCTTTTATCCCTCTCATGCGCCTACCTTTGGCGGCTTGTGGGAAGCGGGAGTGAAGTCAGTCAAGCGCCTGATGCGAAGTGTTTACGGTGACAACGTACTTTCTTTTGAAGAGTTATCAACGCTGTTGATAAATATTGAAAGCCAATCCTCAATTCTCGCCCGCTATGCCCTCTGTCTAACGATCCTAACGATCTTTCTTATTTGACACGGGCCATTTTCTTATTGGAATGCCCTTAACCTTCTGTTCCTGAACCATCCCTTCTCGATGTTTCAGAAATAGGCTTACGCGTTGCAAGCTGTAACTAAGAAGTCTCAACACTTCTGGCAGCGGTGCGTAAAGAGTATCTGACATCTTTACAGCAAAGAGCGAAATGGCGAAATCCGCGTATAATCTTCAAGTAGGGGATCTCGTTTTAATAAAGGACGACAATGTTCCCAGGTTGAATTGGCTCCAAGGCAGAGTTATCCGTGTTTTTCCTGGCAAAGATAGCGTTGTACGCGTTGCTGAGTCAAAACTTCATCATCCACCTTCAGGAGACTTGCAGCAAATTAGTACCTTTTTTTTTCCAGAGTCTTCTGGTTCAGCTGCAGATTAAAATTTTCTTTTAGGTAAATTTTTGGTAGGCGGTATGTCGGGCACTGATAGAAGAATCTCTTTCCTAACATATCCCTTCCCAACCCTCTTTATTTACCTTGTAAATATTTACGTATTTTTATTTATATTATTATTTTTGGTTTATCACGATTATTATTAGTTTTAAGCTCACCTTGGTAATTTGAAAGCCATCTTTGTATGTAAATTTAATATTGATATCTTGTTTAAACTCGCGAATCCGTTTACGTTTCTTCTGATCACTTTCATCTCATCTTTAACTTTCTTACACTCACTTTACCAGCACTATCTTCAATATTTACTTCCTTTTGTTTCATCAGCTTCATATTTAGCGAAATAAGTACAAACAACTTAATAATTAGGTCTTTATTGTAAGGAAAGCCGGCACTTTGTTTTGAAGTCACGTAAAGTAACCTTCACGTCTGTAACCTTCCTCATTCTTTTCTCAGCGCTTTCAACAGATAACTCAGCACTTTCAACTGCTTCAAAAGTATTTTGATTTGCTTAAAACCGCTTTTGACCGTTACGACGGTGTGTGAAGAATCTACGGCGTGACCGTACGAGCTAGCTCAGATATTTTAGTGAAGTTAAATCTCAATTTTGTGTGAGATCCCGTAAATTGCTTACCGATAGAATCAGCGAAGTCTGGATTTACTTTGAGTGTAAACCGACCTGGTTTCCGAGCGAAACCAAGTCTCTGTGAGTTAAGTATAAAGCAGCAGGTACGTACCTATCACCTTATCTAACTTCTCTCGCCAGTTATGCGATGCTTTCTTCCTTCTGCTTAATCTATCAGCTATTGGACTCTCTTTCATCCTTCCGCGGCGAAATAACTCGGATTTTGATTGATTAATAACCTTGGTTGCACCTACGAATGACGCCTAGCTGGCCAGCCATACATTCATTAATTTCTTATCATTGGGCTATTTCCGTAGATAATAGGTCCCTTGGGTCCCCTTTTGGGAGTTTAAAGTTAGTTTACTTACCTAAGACTTATTAATTGTATTAGCATAAGTTTAAGTTTAGTGCTAAGGTGCTTATCAAGCAATGCTTAACCCGCGGTTACGGCTAAATTATTGCAATCAGTAACTTATATTTATTGTAGCTTGTGCATGAGTTGGTTATCTTACAAACTGCTTTATTTATTTTCCTAAGTTAAGTACTGGCTTAGATGCATGTTTATTAATATTATCTGTTCCACTGCTTTATGTCTTTATGCTTTCTTATCACTTAAGTTATCTTCTAAATTTAATTAAATATTATTTTTGTTATATGAATATTTTGTTTCTCATTTATCTAAATCAGCCTTCTCCTATCCTTATTCTTTATATGCCTTCAGAGCTTCCTTCAAACCTCTCTTTGGTAACACTAGCCACAGTAATAATCACTGTCTAGTGCCCAACAACGTCAGTAGAGTCCTTAATTAAAGTCTTAGCTGGACCACCCTGTATATATATATATATATATATATATATATATATATATATATATATATATATTTATATATATATATATATATATATATATATATATGTGTGTGTGTGTGTGTGTAGTGTTGTAATGACTGACCTTTGACAACCACGGAGGTCTGGGGTTCGCATCCCAGGTTACGCTCTCAGTTGATAGAAGATTATTGTTTAGATAAATTATCGCCAGCTTTAGAATACACTTTGAGCGTAACGGTTGCTACTACCACCCGAGGTAGTTCCCGCAGGGGTTATCCCTGATGGGCCGTAAGGGTCTAAACGGGCATTATTATGTGTTGTAAAGTTATTGACTGTATGATGATTTTTTGCTTAAATGTTCTTATTTATTTAAGAACATTTAAGCAAATGAGTCTTCAGAGACCTTGTGTCAAACATTTAGAGTAGGGCTATCTATTCAAATATTTTTCTTGTGGGTATTGAAACTATTAATGTCAAGAGGTTTCTATGCATGATTTAATACAAAATATTAGGTAACTGAAGTTAAATAAAATCGTACCATTGTGGACATCTTTTCGCTCACTGTTGCGTAAACTGTGTTCAAAATTGTAAAACTCACTGCGATGGAAGCAAACAGCAGTCTCGTGACTGTAGGCTTAGAATCCTGAAACAAAATTACTCATATCATGGATAAAGCTCAAAGAACTGCT
>JACMZG010000002.1:1675378-1890378 GCA_018340805.1 Microvelia longipes
GTAAGAGTGAATAAAACACACCGCGGACCAGACAAGGACGTCTAAGACTATATCTGACAGTAACAGTGTATAATATACTATATAGTTATATATAATAGAGTGAGTATATAAAGTATATATAATATATATATTATATATAATATATACAATGTGTGGTAGAAGCACTAATTTCCTACTTTTTTGTATGGTGAACGATAACTCCTCGTATATACATACCCTAATTAATTATAAATTTGTTTTTACGTCTATTACCAATAAAAATTACCCAACAAACATTTTAAAATTACCAAAAATTTTCATATAGTGTTTTGACTGGGCTGAAATAGTTTACTCATTTACTACTTTGTATTGTTGACACACAATAGGAAATTTCATTTTATTATAATAAACCAAGGAAACCCAGGGGTGTTTTGTATAAAAAGTGGTAAATCGTGGAACCTGGTCTCAATTTGTCGTAAATAACCTTTCTGAACAAGGATCCTGCAAAATTCTGCCGCTCGTAATTCGGATTGGTTGTCCCAAGAAGAACGCAGCTTAGAGGTCAAATTTAGCATCCAAAATTAATAAAAAGTAAGGCTGGAACCAGTTCCTTAATTTAGTAAATACCTTCCCTGAGACAAGGATCTGCAATTCTCCCGACTCGTATCGGATGGGTGTCCAATATAATATATATATATAATATATATATATATATATATATAATATATATATAATAATATATATATATATATATGTGTATGTATGTATGTATTATATAATGAGTAAAATAATTATGATGTCAATATCAGTTAAGATGAGCAAAAATTAAGTTAAAATTAAGTGCCTTTTCATAAAAACTCTTAATATAAAATTTAAGAAGTTGATTGGCTTAGTAACTTGGTTAACTTAGGATTAATTTGCTTGGTATTACCATTCTTTTACTGACTTAGAATTTTCAGGCACATAATCCTATCTTTTCTCGCTTGCTGTTTATCTTGGTATCCTGCGAAGTCACTCATCCACAATAACTATTTCCCAAAAAGTCCTAAAATTGTCTTAATAATATTTATCCGCTATATTAAAACGCCAAGTTGGATTTCGCCCAAAATCTACCTTTTCTCCAAACGTCCAGATCCTTAACCACTACCAAAAGTTTATTAAAATCGTATCAAAAATGTTACAAGTGTCTAATATCTATAGATTTCGTTTGTTAATTTTATGCGAAAAGATTTAGAATAATTTTGAACATGGTTTGAAATACGTTATTTGTTAAGCGTTTATACAAAAATTTCTTCATAATTCAAAATGTACCAACAAATAGGGAAAATGCAGTTTAGGGAATCCATAGTATTTAAAGAAGAGAAAGGGATTTAAATTATTAAATTTAAAATTTGTAATTTATTAACCAATGTTAATAGATTTTTGTTTTGTTTTGTTAAGTAAAGGGAGAAGAAAACGAATTGACATCAGGAGTTCGGTCCCCCTGCGATGGACAGGGTTTAACCCTTACAAGAAGAACGTAATTATAGTTCATGGGTTTAATGGTACTGAGAGCAAGACTCCCATGACATTCATTAGAGATGGTAAGTAGTTTTATCATCATCATGTTGTATATCTACTGTCTACACTAGCTGGTGTAACTTACCATTAAGCAAGAGGATGCGTCAAAGCCAAAGTTGTAACAGCAACATTGCGTTTTAACAGTAGCATTGGAGTTAAAGGGACAGAGTTTAACTCGCAGATTACCAACCTTTCTGCTAAACACGAATGCTGAATAAGCAGGTATCTGTTGCTTTGGCTGTCGACAGTACATTTTTTTAATTACATTCTTGGTGATAAAACGTTCTGGAAATTCGCGACTTTCACTCAAAATAGATCCTAAATAAAAAAATATTTAATTCTCAAAGATCTGCTATTGCCAAAGCATCACATTTCTGTTAGAGATTCGCTTCAAAATTGTAATAAATTAATCGGCTTCGCTAATATCCCAAGCTTTAAATAATCCATATAAATGGCAACTTCTTCTTCTACTACTTTATATCCAAAAGGTTTACTATGTGAATTATCAATAAACGGAGTCTTATAAATGTTTAATATCATTTACTTTCATGAAAAACAGGATTGTAAACTGGAAAGTAATTGTACAGCTGAAAAAACAATCCCCACTTAAATCTGGTCACTACTGTCTATTTTATTTTTATTATACTGTATCCAATAGAAAACGTCAAAGAAAATCTTTACTTACCCAGGCTTATGAAGGTTTATTATACACCTGGAGAGTTTAGAGAAATATATGTTTAGAAAAATACCAATTTTTCTTCAATCCAATCACACCCACTTCCCCAAAAGAGAGCAAACTATTCGAAAAACAGCGAAAAACTCACATTTCCTGCTTCACCGTTTCAGTATCCACTCCTGTAGGTTGGGGCCCAAAATCATAACGAGTTAGTTTTAAGAGAGCCGTGGAAAATCTATATACAGACGTATAAAGCCGAAATAACCCATAATATAACTCAAGAGGTCTTACAGTCTCTTTGGAATTAATTTAGATAATTTCTAAGAACTTTATTTAAACCCCAATCAAATGCTATAAGAGAAAGAACTCAGCTGTAAATGTAGATTTTATTCCTATCAAATATGACTTCTCCTTAGTTTAACTTCACAATACAATTTTTTTAAAAAAAATTACATACGTTGTTTTAACCCTAATGTTTGAAAGAAGAAGCAGTCTAAATAAATTTTATATTTAACAACCTAACTACATGAGATCATAGATACGATAAATACATACAATCTGTAGATAAGATTATCTATAGATACTACAAAAACCATTAACAATGTGACCATTCTGATTTTACAGCGCATGGCAGAACTATTTTATTGTTTTTACTGTCCGAAAAATCAATGAGAAACTAAAAGCGTGAATATTTGACTCTAATTTGTTGGTCTCGGTAGATCAAGGCGTCGCCCTGACACTAACATCACAGACCTTTCTCCTTGCAATTCTATTATCTTCCTAAACTGTTCTTTCATTGTTGCCATCTGATTTAATTTTAGTTTATTCTTTCGGAGGTCAGTAAATAATTGAGTTATTTATTCTGACAATAATTTGACGCAATACTTTGATAGATCCGCCGCGTGCATAATAATGCACGCTTGCAGTGTGTCACAGCCTTCAGTATCCTTTCATTTAACCAAATAAATTTAATTTTAAGGTCGTTCAATCATAAAAAATAATATAATATGCACTAAAATAAGGAAAAGTCAAAAAAAATCGTTATGAGACAAACATTTTGTAATGGAAGTGTTAATTTACTCGTCTCCTAAAGAAGTACATCGATTTAATGAAATAATGTCTAAGCTAGTTCGTTAGAATATATTCTTTTAAATGATACATTCCGATAAAACTAATTGAAAAACTTGATTGAGTGTAACAATACTTTTGCGGTGCCATCTAAATTATCAATACAATGATTGATTATCACTGACATTAACAATCAGGTTGACCACTACTACTTGACGATTTTTTCAACCTTGATGTGGTAGATGCATAAGCAAGTCGACTCTTCGAGAATGTAGATTATCGTATGATTGTCTTCATTGCCATTTCCAAGTCAATGATCTTGAAAAAGACTAAAAACTAACGACCATATAAGCGTGCGTTTCTTTTGAAAATTCGCTGAAAGGAAAAAGGCCTTTTTAAGTTATGACAAGTAAAATGTATGCTTTATTCATTTTAAATAGCTTTTTCTCATAAAATATTATTTAAGCTGTCATAGGTGTTAATAAATACTCGAGGGCATCAAGAGAGGAAAATGAAATAAACGATTTTCTTGTTTATTTTGGTTCCTGCTTCTTGACATGTCGCCTAATTCTCTTAACCATGTTCTTAACTTTAAAATTGGTATGTTAAGATATAAGATAATTAGTACTTCTTTAGATAATTACTCCCCCAGATGGTTACTCCCCAAAGGGGAATAACCTAAATAGATACCCCTTTAAACAAAGTAAGAGAATAAGATTTAAGGGCGAAAATATAATAAAAACTAAGAAAAAGACAAGAGGCACTTTTATATAAAAAGAGACCTTTTAAATTAACAATAAACTAAATAAAAAAATGAAGATATTTAATCACTAAAAGGGCAGAATGTGGTAAAAAAGTATGAACAATGCCACAAAAAATAAAATAACTTATTCAAATAATAATTGATTAGTTTTACTCACGAAATAAGTTTATCTATTCAAAACAATCTGTTCAGTACCTGAAAAAACAAATATTAGGTCAGTAAAACACACAAGTAACAATATGGTTGAAATATCAAACAAAAATAACCCTTAACTCTTGAATTCTTTTGTTGAATACCACCATCATCTTGCTATATATATGTGTGTGTGATATATATATATTATATATATATATATATATATATATATTATATATATATATATATATATAATATATATAAATTAATTACTCCCTAAACGAGAGTAATATCTAAAGAAGAGCAGAGAATTAATACCTTTGACAGAACGCAAGAAGAACAGACAAGAGAATGCATATGACAGACTGTTTTTAATTTTACTACTTTATTAGACAGATTTTATTGTATTCTTACTTCCTTCTTGGCTTTCCACTTTCATCTTATAGTGGCACAAAAAATTTTATTTCGTGAGCCATAACCTGTGAAGTATCAAAGATAAAATAGGAAACAGGTTAAAAGGTTTAAATGTAAAGATATAAAACATAAACTACGTAATTTTAAAATAAAGGATTTTATATTTCTTAGCATTTTCACACCTGACGAATTACTTGCAAAAAAAAAACAGGAATTCCATTTACAGGTTCTTAGAAAGATTCTTTATTCAATAGAATAAAATAAATGCACAGTTATAATATAAATATAAATAATATTATTAGACGCACAGTTATAAAAAATATCTTGGCGAAAGATTAGAGAGAAGCATTTCACAGAAGTACATTTTATGTCGTCTACGATAACAACTTTTCACATTAATAAGTTATTGTGCGCATGTGAGAGTGAATATACTCGTAAAGCTAAGCTCTAACATCATGTAATCCCAGTATTTATTAGTAAATAAACACAAACTATAAAGTCATTTACTTAGACGGTCTTGTGATTTAGAGTCTCATTTATTTTCATGAGTAGCAATAAATGCATTCAGATCATTTGCATTAGAAATTTAAAAACATTAAAATGCCCAATGATTGTGATTTCGTATACCTTTGGTGATCATATTTAATTTTTGCGGATGTATTATTTATTGTCATAGATAAAAAAAAGTTTAAAATGATAGCAGAGCAGTACTTTCCTTTCAAGCACCAGTGAAAGTTTTTTTCCCTTTAAAATAATTCTTATAAATTTAGAAAAATATAATGTTCAATTGCACCTGATCCTAACGAGTATAACTAGAAATCGAGATTTAAGTAGTATTTACTGAAAACAAGAATGTACTAAAACATTCTAAAATTTCATACGGATTTAACATTTAGAATTCTGAGTTAGCTAGTTAAATATTTTATTAAATGACTATTTTTAGTTATTTTATGGCTGTATTTGTCTTAATTAATGGCTATTTAAGTTATTTATGGCTATATTTATTTTATTTAAGGGCTATTTAATTTTTTAAGGTCTATTGTAGATATTTTATGGCTATAGTTATTTTTTAAATGGCTATTTTAGTTATTTTCAAGCAATAATTTTTTTTAATTAAAAAGTTTCTTATTTGTGGACTTATAAAACAATATATAAATAAAAATAGATTAATTACACAAAAGTCCTTTATTTTTTAATATATAATAATAACTAAGCTTTCGACTAAAAATTAGTCGAACACTGATATTTTTAAAAATTCTTCAATGTAACAGTTTTTAACGGTTTTTAAACATAGCTTACCAAAACATACCAAGGTGCAATATGAAGTAGTTTGTAAAATTGTATTTTCATTTTATATTTTATATTTGTTAAACTATTATATATTAAAAAATAAAGGACTTTTGTGTAACTAATCTGTTTTTATTTATATAATATTTTTTTTTATAAATGGCTATTCTAGTTATTTTATGGCTAAATTTATTTGATTTAATGGTTATAAAGAAAATATAAATAAATAAACTATTTATGGCAAAATGTATACAATATATTTATCAATTTTGTGGCAATAGTTATTTTATGACTATGGCTCATTAAGTCAGACATAAATAATAATTTATATAATACGAAGCATTTGTATTATTGCTGGCCTAAATGCTTAACCTGGATGTATGTTGTTGACAGCTTACCTGAGCCGAGGTGACTACAACGTATTCACTGTGGACTGGGAAATGATAGGGATGTTCCCATGCTATCTATCATCCATCAGCAACACCAGACTCGTAGCTCAGTGCACAGCACAATTCTACAGCTACCTCACGAGGAATGGTGCAAGTGCCAAAGGAACAGTATGTGTTGGTCACTCACTAGGTGCGCATATATGCGGCATGATGTCCAACCATCTTACTCATAAAATTTATAAAATTGTTGGTAAGAAAAAACTATTAAAAATTAAATACAAATGTGTCACTCCATCTTTAATGAATTAAAAATTCATTCTTTGATGTCATGATAATTACAATATTAAACATAAGTACAAAGATTCCATAAATGGGAGACATCACCAGTTCTGTGAGAGCTACATGAATAAACAATTCTGGAGCGGTTATCCGCGTGTCGGACGAATTTCCTTTAGAATGCGTGTTTCCCTGCAAAACAATCTATATCTTGCTTAAGGATTGGTTTATACTGTATAACTTGAGTAGTTACTCAATTATCAAGCACTACTCGTAACTCATTTTGTGCGCATAATTATGTTGTTGGTTATACAACTATGTCTCTAAAATTGGCGATGCACACCATTGTTTGCACTAGTTTAATGCTCAGTTGGTTTCATTTAAGGTTTTAGTGCATTTACTTGGAAAAATACAGAAAAACTAAGTTACAAGTGGTGGATTCTGTATTTAAATTTACGCGCTATTTTATTTTTCCGCTATCTATTTGTATGATATGTGATATACGTCAGTTGATGAGAGAGAATGCTTCCGCGCTAAAAAGGAAACCTTCCTTACTGTTTGTCGTACCCCCCTCACGATTGTTACTGCGTCCGCTACGAAGATTAAATATCAGGTACTTAACGCTTTATATTCTCTCAAATGTTATATCACATATCTTATATCTTAATTATACAGTCCTCTTGCTAATAATTTTCTTTTTGAAAGCACTTCCGTGCCAAAGGCATAAGGAGTACGCTGATAAAATAACTAAGGTTTATTAAAAAAAATTGGGTTTTAATAGGATTCGTGTCCTCTCCAAGGTTGACTTTTGTACCAAGTTTGATTAAAAACTATTAAACCACGTTCGAAACATAGCGAATTCAAGAAAGTGTCTAGAAATACACACACACACACACATAGATATATATATATATATATATATTATATTATATATATATATATATATATATATAGATATATATATATAAAGTTTCACGAAACCTATTATTAAGGCATCAGGGATTTTTGGCATGGTCCGAGGTTCGACTCCCGCTATGACGCCTATCCTATAAGTGAATTTCGTCCAAAGGGAATTCGAGCTAAAAGAGGGCTCAAATCAGGCTTGTTTGTACTCGTATATTAATTTGTCATTATAATACGACACACGGCTAAAATCAGTTGACAGCGTGGGAAAATAATGCCAGGGAGCCAATGAGGTTATTCCTGGATGTTAAATCACGCCCTCAATTTTAAATCAGGCCAACCTTATTGGTTCCTCAACACAATTTTCTCGGGCTGGATTTTAGCCATGTGTCGTACTACAATAAGACTATAATAATACATAATTTTATAATCAGAAATCAGAAAATAGGTCGAGTAAGACATCATCACTGTATAATTATTAGAGACCAAACGAGATAGATAAAACCTAATTATGCAAATTTTATCTATGTATAAATTCTTAATACATTTTACTCTATTTTATATAAGAATAAAAGTACTAATTAAAATAGAATCATTGAAATATGCTGAAAAGGAACTTTCATAAGAATCCAGTTGTCTTACATATATCAGTTTATCTTTAAGTAGATCTTTTGTGTTCAGGTCTGGATCCAGCTCGTCCACTAGTAACTCGATATGCAGACAAAGGATTCAAGTTAACCCGAGACGATGCTCATGTTGTTCAAGTTCTGCACACCAACGCAGGTTTCTTAGGAGAGACTCCACAGGTGGGGCATGTCGATTTCTGTATAAATGGTGGAACGATGCAGCCGCCTTGCAGGAAGGAGGGGCGAAGGATAAGTGAGTATTCATGAGGATCCTTGAATCTAATAAATTCTTATAAATTCTAATAAATTCCTATATTTTTTCATTGTTGTTGTTCGTTAAAGCAAATTATGATAAGGGGGAGTTCAAATATATTCAGAACCACAATTATGGCTCTAGATATATAGCTAACGTCAATATTCTCACTTGTAGGCTAAACAAATCACATCAGTCCCCAAATTTTAATGGAATAAGGTGTTTTAATAAATTAACCGCTTCAATAGTTGAACTTCCACTCAAAATTTTCAAATAGTATTAAAACATTGTTGCTTGAGAAAACCAACTATAATGTTAATGAGTTTTTAGCTGATAACAGTATTCCCACCTTAAATGTTTAGTGTTTCTCGTGTAAAGTTATTTTTTTTTGTTTTTATTTTTAATCATGTTTGTTATTCAAGTTATGCAGTCTATGTAATAATTTACAATAAATTTGTTTTTCTTGTTTTTATTTCATTGTAAAATTTTGACAATTGAGAAAATTTGTAATAAAGTAACCTCAAGTATGTAAATAAATAAATAAATACTTTTTAAGAGCTAACCAAAGACCGTTTTTAGAAACAAGAATTATAAAATAATATTATAAAAATAATTAAAAGATTCGTGTATTTAGAAGAAAAGTACACAAGTGAAAGATAGAAGATATTCAATATAAAAATGAAGCCGCTTCATGTGCTTTCTCTCGTTCCGCTTACCTCTTATTGAAAAGGTAATTTTTAATAAATATCGATAAAAAGTTATTAAAAAATTAAGCGAGTAATAAATGCAAATACAACAACCATCAATACTGTTAGGACAGGAGTTAAAATGTTTGCTAGAATATGTGCAGCTCTCTGTCTTGACACTTAAACCAAGTTGTGAAAATTATTTTGTTTCTAAGGGTTTCCAGTGGGGAGTCTTATATAAGGGTCTAGAGTCCTTACAGCACTGCTTGTTCGCCAGTTTACAATCTTGTTTATTTCGCCACTTAACAGTTTTCAATTCTTAACATAGTCTTTCCTGCTTATTTGCTACGTTATATCACTATAGCCTTTTGATCATTTTAATTGTTAATTTCGTAAAATCAGTGTGCAGTGTTTACGGGTTCATCTCCCTTCAGATAAATTCTCCAGAAGGTAAACCCTTATTTGTAGCCATAATTAATAATTATTACTTATTACATTCAATATTATATTTTTTATACTATTTTATTAATTTTGTTTTTTATTATTTTTGCTCTACCCAGATGCCCTAAAACTGGTGGAGGCGCCGGGCAATTAAAATAAAAATCAAATAAAAATCAAATATAATAATAAAATAATACAATAAAATAAAAATACAACAATCACTGATAAAGTTTCTGATAATCTTTTAGCGGTACGAAGCATATCGACCATATGCTCGTGTTGATTTTGGCTGTTTCTGGCATCGATTTTGCTGCGTGTTTTGCTCTAACGTTAGGATTTCCGCCGCAGAGTTAAGATTCCGACAGCCATCTTGCGGTGCCGCAGTTTCATTTTGGAAAGTGTTGATTCTTTTATGTTTAATTGCTTTAAGTCCGATTTTTAACCTGAACTCGAAAACAGGAACAAGCTAATGTCCTCATTAAATTGGTTATATGACAACTAAGAAAAGCAAACGTAAAATCATCTAGACCATGAACAAATAAAGTTTTTGTGAGTTCCATTACAGAATCGTTGGATGTTTTCAGTAATACAGATACATTTATATCGCGCCTCTAATTAAGCTATTAGTTTGACTAAATACTTTGTGTTTAATTGGTAATCCTTCAACAAGAAGTCGAACTAACTAATACCTGATCACCAATCACAGCAAAATTCTTTAATATTATTTTGATTTAAATATTATCCATGTATTATAATATAAGTGAAGAGTTTGATAACCTGTGGATAATAATTTTAAAAGAATCGATTGAAGACTTGCAGTCCTTATTAAAAATATTTACTTAGCATTTAATACAACATAACAACTACTCATGGTGAAGAGTTTCTCTCTGCGAAATATTTAGTTTACAAGTGTTTTAAACAATATATTTTATATGGACTGCAGTGTACAATAAATTGTTTTAAAATTATAATGTAAGTTTCACTAATTATATTAAACAATCACCTGTTTATTTATTTAAAAAAAGAAGAAAATAAGTTAAAGAATGTGGTTTAGATAAATCCTGAGGTACAAACCAAGTCAGGAGTTTAACACCAATAACCTGTCTACTAATCTTACTTAATGGAGTCTTCCTAGTTATCATTAAGAGTAGAACATTTATTTAACATCTGTCTATTACTTTCATGTATATCCTTCTCAGACTGTTTTATGTTTATCAAAGTCCTTAAGGCGTTGGTTGATAGACATCGTCTGACTTGATACAGGTTATTCTAGAAGTGAGGATATAGATACCTTGCATGCTTCAGACCTCATTAGAGACATATAATCAATCCATCAAATTCTATATAGATTATATTAGTGTTTTTTCCTAACGTTATATTTGCAAGTTTGATATTCTTAGTGGGCACTCATAATGGCTGTTTACATAGGGCTCCGAAAATATAAATTTTAAATTTAGTGAATTTTATTTATTTTTTGTTATTAGTTAGTTCAATAGTGGATATTTCAAGCAAATAATAATCATCTAAACAAAAAAGAAATGGTTAATAGAGCAAATTCAAATATTATTCAAATAAACAGCCGCTAAATGTCATTGCAGACTAATAGCGGCATCTATATTATTGAAAACACTAGGATCAATATGTCTTTTTTTCGATAATCTAATTATTTCGGACCCTCAACCCTTGAGGATTATTTGACAAGAGAATCAAGGATCAAGCACCAACCGTGGGGTAGGATCCAAAGTCCGAGTAAACTTTTGCAACTGACTAAGCCTAATTAAAACGATCAACAAGGACTTGGATTCGACTTGGCAACCAAGGTGTCTTTTTCTTTTGACTTCAAACTTATTCTCCATTTCTATAATTTTACCTTATTAGTAAATATTCAAATGACACATCATATAGAGCTGACAGAAAGGTGTGATGTGAAGAATCGCTGTCTCGCATCACAGCGCCTGCCGTCAATATGTCAGGTCCAGTGCCTCTGACATATCCGCATAAACACTAATTATTATTAATTTATTATAACCAATCAATTTCACTAAATCTCCAAAAGTATCAATTTCCTATATGCTAAGAAAAACCACCTAGTATAAAAAACTGCTTACACATTCCTTGATCGTTCCATTTGTAACACCGGTGCTATATACATAAAGAAGTTTAGTATGCTAATAGGCAGCGAAATGGAATTTTACAGACGAGTTTAATAAATCAGCCCCCAAGCCGAAGGCGAGGTCAGGCACAGGAAATTTCCAACTAATAAAAAATTAAGATTACTTTAAATTATTATATTAAAATAAGAGACTAGAACTTAAATAAATAAAAGAGTAGAATATGGTTTCAAACACTTGCTAATTATTTTACCATGTTCGCAGTTTTAGTAATTCTTTATAACTTTTAGATTTGTAATCTGAAGGCACAGCAGTGCCCCGCCAAGTCACTGGTGTACTATCCTTTACAGGAAGTATCTCGAGGCTATTCCCCCCCCCCGTATATTTTTAGTTATTACTTAACGAACTAGGTTTGTAATTATATCTTAGGAATATAGTATATTCCTAACAAAAATATTTTTAATGTTCAACTAAAGTTTTAATCCTATTCCTTTCTCTAGTATCCTAACTTCATAGACATTGGTCACAAAAAAAATGCGTGAAGCTAGAGAAAATTCTCTAGCTTCACGCATTATTTTGTCTTATTGCTGGATATTGGATGTTATTATTAGTTGAAGTTAGTTATTTTCGGTCAGTGATTAAAATAAATGGAATGTGTTTAACAGGACAAGCCAGATGCAGTCATTTCATGAGCGCTTGTTACTTCGCTGCCACAGTAAGAGAGCGCCACATAGCTGTCCCGTGCACAAAGAGCTGTAGGAAAATACGAGGATTGGAAGACATACAAGTACCCATGGGAGAATTCACGCCAGATACGTAAGTATCGAACATTTAACACTTCGCATGTGCGTCTAGCACTTTGAAATTTATCTAACTGGGTCCTTTCTCAGTTAAGTATTTATCCCTCTTAGGAAAGGATCATGTAGAATGACATCTGTCATTCTAGCAGCATTTCCAACAATCGATTAGGTTGTAGTGCCTTCGATTCGCACGTATGCTAATAACGCAATACATAACTATAACGCTGGCATAACATAAATTTTAAATAGAAGGAAACCTTTTATTGTTGATTAATTTCTGAACGAGTGCACTCTATTGTATAAATATTGTCACTATGTACAGTATTGATAAATATGAATATCTTCATAGCTTCGGGTCAAAAAGTTATATCTAAGGTCTAATTTTTCAAGCCTAGTAAGCTACAAGCCAAGGCCCTATTCAGGTTTCTTATATTTTTATTATTTTTGTTTTTGTTCCAGAGCACGAGGAACATATTGCCTTCATATGTCACATATAAAATCTTGTCCGTTCGACTAATCAGGAAGTATAGAAGCAATATTACTTGCGAAATCAATAACAGTGTCAGGATGGAATAAACCATCCTGTAATAAACAGAACAAACATGTGATTCAAATATTCAATCCCAAGATGATCACCACTGAGATTATTTATTTATTTTTAACAAAGAACATATTCCATATTTACCAAACAAAATATAATTACTACAATAAATTCAGATACAAACAATATTTCTAGCAATAAAATAATAAATTGCTTGCATGAGAAATATAAATCAAACCATTAAAAAAGTGATGGACCAGAATAATTTCTAATAATGTTAAGAAAAGCATATGAAACATGACCGACATATGGTTTATTAGGAAAGAGAAAGAAATAACTTACACAAAAATATGAACAGAAAATGTTTTAAGAAGCAAAATGATTAACAAGATACACATATATTAAACCAAAATATAATCTAATTGTTGAGATGAAAAAATTACTTAAACATTCTTCAAAAAGAAGAAACAAGCAAGTTAAACAGATTTCTGGCCTAAATACAATCTATTGACAATGGAACTAACAATTTACTCTAGAACTAATATGGTTTTTTTGTGAAAAAAACCAAACAAGTAACAAGTTAAAAAATTATTCGACCAAAAGAAGATCTAATATGAAAAAAATAATATATACAATTGAAATTTTAAAAGAATATGGTCTTTTGTAAGATGAACCGAAGAAGATATAAGTTTAAAAAATATTTGAGCAAAACAAGATAATATAAACTTGACATCCTACAAGAATATGGTCTTTTCTAAGAAAAAAAACAAGTTAGAAAAGTATTCCACCATAAGAAAATCTAATATGAAAAAATAAAAAACAATAAACACTTGATATCCTACAAGAATTTGATGTTTTGTGAGAAGAACAAAACGTTACAAAAATATTTGACCTAAAGGAGATCTAATATGAAAAGAAAAATATATTTGATAAACAACAAGAATATATTCTAATTAATAAAAAATGAAAAAAGTACTAACATAAGTACTTATTCCTTATTACAAGTATAGTAGAGATTAAAGATGATGTCATTCTTACGATGAAAAAAAAAACCAGTTACACAAAAATAAATATGCTGCCATATTAAAAATAAGATATAGTAGAGCATAATTTTAATAATAAACCAATTGTTAGACATAAAATAAAAATTATTTAATAATAAATGAAAAAGGGTAGAGTTAATATATTTAGCTTTCGATATGATTTGGAAAACTAGAGCTAGTAAATTAATTCAACTCTTGAGTTTTTATTATGTAGAATTTAGTTCCTTGATAGACTTCTATCGACAAACAACGCATTACATTATAGTATTGCTGGACTAGTATGCCTTAGTATCACAGGCGTAAAATGCAGAAGACACTCGGGAATAATTACTTAAGGATACCACTTATCAGGTAAACAGAACTCATACCTTTAACATGTGCAGTATGTTTATTTCAAGCCGAATAATCTGACTTGTCTGACTCCAAGGTTCCGCACTACGTCGTGTTCAGCTCAGGTGAAGGTTTTATCGTTAAACTACTTAATAAAACAAGGCTTAAATCTCCTTAGCTGGCAGTGATCCTGTTTACTGGGCATTGGCTTCCTTAAGTTGCATTCTAGAAAGATGATACTGCAAGTAGTCCGCCTTTTATACTTTTCTAAAATGGACGCGCATGCGCAGTAAACAGTTTAACAACCATATGATTTATTTTATCAAAACAAACATTCAATCTTACATATTCTTTGGTTATTTACAATGTTACCTTACAATGTATTAAATTCATACTACATTTAATATTTACAGAATTTAATACAGAAAATTTGATAATATATTCAATACATAATTTAACAAAAATATATTTTGTATTTTTATATCGAAAAAGCATTATTTTAAGTAAACAACGGAAGGTTATGATATAACAGGTTATAATACTATAATTTGACGAAAGTTTTATTACTTACATATTAATTGAGTATGAGTATTCTCATTAAACTAAATTATATTAATATCAATATTTATAATACACAATTGTTTCACTTAAGCTAAAGCGTAATGATTACAAAATTCTAACGATATCGTGTCAACAAATCGCGGGTCAGTACCGGCAGCGATGTTGTTGACAAGAGCCGTAATATTTATTTGTTCATATTATAATACAAGTTAATCATGAACTTAAATAAAGATTAATATTATAAGCGGAAAATCATCTTAGGTAAGTGGGTAGTCAATTAAGCTAGAAAGGAGGCGCCTGCCGCCACAAACATAATATCAAAATACGGAAGATAATTGTGGGTGAAAACCAAATGAGACAATTTTCGGTACCATACTTTGAGCCCATAGCAATTTAACCCCTGATTCAGTCATTACAAAAATATCTTTTAATCTTACCGATAAACATACACTAACCCGAATATTACAATATATATTTATAATTTTTGAATGTATGATTTTCAAAAATCTACGTGTCATGAAATTTATTAAAAAATAACTTTAAATAGGGCTGCTAAAAATGTAGATTTCGCTATGCTTTATAACTATATAAATATTTTAAAAACTACAATTTAACTTAATTTATTATATCAACAAAAATGTTGGGCTGACCTCTACAATATTAAACATTATACTTTTAATTTCGTTGAGATCCCACACATCTTAAAACGACACTGAGCAGCCTGTTAGAGATACTATACCATACACCTTAAAACTACATTTAGCAGCCTGTTAGAGACCATACACCACACATCTTAAAACTGTAATTAGATCCTAGATTGTAAAAGGTTTCGCCCAATATCAGAAGTGCCCCTTCCCCTCTTCTCTGAACGGTATGGAACATAGACATAAAGGTACCTAGGTATAAAACATATAGTTTTGTCTAAAACATATCATCTTACATATGTATCATGAATGCCTTTTTTGTCATTCTAAGTTGTAAACAATACGATTGCATGACGCTACGAGAGAAAAAACATACTCTAAGACTTCCAACAGTAGCAGGGGAACCACTTTTATAAGTCTTCAACTACATTAGTTAACATGATCTTTGATGTTCTTGTTATTGATATCAAATAAAAATAATCCACAGGATAAATATCTAAGCTTTACAATCCAACCCTCTTATACTGAATACTCACTACTCTAACACTTAAGAACTGTAAGTAAAACTGGAAAATAAAATTAAAATTTCCAAAACTGTGGAAACTAAAGATGTGGTTCGAAATAAGACCAGGTATAATTTGTTGAGTCTTGCATTTATACTCGTATGTGGTAAAAGTAGGCATGCATTGAAATAGGAAAATAAAACATTCCTTAATCTTTCTATAATGTTCATATTGTAGAATTTCTTCTTATTTCTCAACGAGCTACAGGCCAATCAAATAGCTGAACTGATACAAACGAAACTTATTACAGATATAGAGGGTTACGGGAGGAAGAATTTATTAAATTTTACGGGAAATCTAAAATAAATGTGTAATGATGTGCTTCCCATACCTTTTTTCGAATTTCCCAAATTGCTCTTTTACTATTCGACGCAGAAACTTGAAATTTTGTAAACTTGCTCAGAAAAAAATGCAAATGGGTCCGGCATCTTTGGATATTCGATATATTCAAGCTTTTGAGGAGGAATAGGTCCTAATTAATACAAAAAAACTAATTTTGCCGAGCTTTCGATATAATTTAATCTTTTTCAAGGCTTAACATATTAAATAATAACAAAAACAGTTACATGGTATATTCGATATACTAATTTGAAACTCACATTTTACTTTTCATTAAAACATCGGACGATAATTGCAGAACCATTCTACAAGTTTGAATACATTGCCCCTTACATCACGTATTTACGAAATTTATAAATATACTAAATATATTATAAAGACTGAAAAACGTTTATTACGGGCTGATCCCAATTTAAAATAAAAAACTATTTAAAGATAACTATGTGTAAAGATTACACATAAAATTAATATAAATTCACAAAAATAATTGAAAATATATAACTTATTATAATAAAAACATATTTTAATTATAAAAGGCCAAAAAGGAAGAGTACACATATTTGTAACAAATGATAAGAGTAATAAAAAATTCAGATACAAATTACTTTAGAACTTTTCCTTGTCACATCGGAACCGCTCATCCCCCTGCTAGGTACTCGCTTCGCTCGTCCTACATCCCATTCATTCTAGCGGTTACCTATCCAGGGCCTAACCACGTTCGATGCTGCTTAACTTTTATGATCAAACAAAAATGATGGATATACTTGTCGTATTGAAAGGAAACTGTGAGCCCTTATTTATTAAGTGAAAATAAGCACTCGCACCACATTTCAACTTAATTGGATTTTTTTCGATTTTTAAGTTTTTTTTAATAAACCAACACAAGTCATATGATAAAAATTGAAGTAATACAGATAATGAGTTGAAACTCTGCACATATGTTAGTCTTATACATTGCTACATGCGTGTCAAATCTCTATCCGATCCAATCATTTTTTCGCGTTTTATGATTTTTCAAAATTTGAGTCATTATTATGGGTTAATGACGTCATACAAATAATTTTCCGAATAAACAGCTATAGAATGATGTTTGTACAAAGTTTTAACTCATTAGCATAAATACACTGGGAGCTACGATGATAATAGACTGAGACACACACAAACAGCTTTGTGAAAACCATTTAGGAGTTTGTGAAACACTTTGTGAAAACCTTTCTCAAAAACACCTTAAACCGATAATCACGGTTTCATCCGTTTTTGCAAACACAATACTTTTCCTATATCTACGACAAAAATGAGTAAAAGTAAAAAGGAATTACTTATTTACTTATAGC
This sequence comes from Microvelia longipes, assembly GCA_018340805.1. NCBI lineage: Eukaryota > Metazoa > Arthropoda > Insecta > Hemiptera > Veliidae > Microvelia > Microvelia longipes. The sequence continues at coordinate 1,693,101 of JACMZG010000002.1, forward strand.
TAAGAAGTATTTTTGCGGAAAACATGAATGGTTAACATGTTGTAAGTTCATTGACATTGGCTATGTTAGAGCCACCTATGTTAAGGTCTATGTTAAGAACATTTGTTTACATTTCTCTCCCCTTTCTTACATTTACCTATCTAAAGTATACAACATGTATAACTCATAGAATTTAAGTTTTCAATTAAACTAAAAATACAAACATAATTTTTTTCACCGTAATACATAATTTTGTAAGTATTTTTGTTGAATTACACAATACTTTGTAAGATAAAGTTTTTTTTTTTTAAAAAAAGGCAATTATATGAATTCCTTATGCTATTTATTGATGGACATATATAAAAAGAAAATAAATCAAGTCATTTTTCAAAAGAATTTGTTTTAGAACCTGAAAGTAGTAATATTTTGCTTATTTTTCTTACAGAAAGGTTTGTTTATAAAATATAATGTAAACATTAAAGTGGATCCCAGGTCTGACTAGATCTTTCCTTAGACAAACTAGACCATCCCAGCAACAGCAGGCTATCTTTGGAACCTTTGCAACTTGCTTTTAATCGATTTTAAAATAAACTAATTTTTGGTATAACGTAAATTTACAATTAATGTCGTTCAAAAGGGGATACGAAATAGATTGAAATTGCATACAAGATAAGAGTTTTTTAACCCGTGACTTCAAGAAGTTGATTTTATCTTATACAAATCAGACTAAGATCTGGTATAAAGAAGATAAAAATCGAATACATATATTTTGCGCTATACTAGGGTACCTAGGTTCGAATCATGGTAAGACCGATAATTTTGTATCGTTATTATTTAATAATATTTTGTATAATAATTGTTATAATAAGTTTATAACTACAAAACAATTCTGGCGCGAAGGTCCGCATGCCGGGCGAATCTCCTTTGAAATGCGAGCTTCTGTGCTTAACAATTCTTCAAAAACTTACCTAAAATAAGTATTAATTTAGCTTTAACTTTGATCACATAATAGTGAGCACCGAGACAGGTAGCTCAGTAGTAGGACGCTCGCTTTCGAGGTCAAGGGTTCAAATCCAGTCCGGGGAGGACCTTAATATGAAGTTATCCTTTGTACCGTATACACTCGAGAGGTCTTAAACTCATCCACCTAATTTTGGTCTCAAATCCAATTCGTCATGAGCAACCAATCAGACAAGCCGGACGGATAATAGGTTCTTGTAAATATACCAATTATACCAGGACCTTAACAATATTTATCTAAGTTAAACTTATGATCAATTAATAAAATTTATTTAAAGCGTACAAAAGAAGTAAAATTTAGAAAAATAACTTAACAATTCAGTCCAGAAGGGATAATTTAAATATTCAATCATAATAAATTTTAAATATTATATAACTTACTTGAATAAAGTCTGCTATTTAATATTCATTATCTACAACATAATCCACAGCTCATTTATTTCATCAATACCCATTCAAATTACCTTCCGCGAAACAATAAAAAAATATTAACTATATAATTTTTTTCAGTGCGAACATTTCCCAAGTTAGTCAAACTTCAATTAAGTTCATCTTAGACTTTAACTCCTTTACACTTTTTAATAAAATTAGTGATATCATGTGTTAGGTTTTCCCACAACTCGTACAATTACATTTGTCATAAGAAAAATTTTAACAGCAATATATATCTAATGTTAGCTTTAATTCTAAGCTATATTATAAGCAAGTAGAATTCAAATATAACGAATTTTATACGTCTCACTTCAGATACATTTAAGTGACTTTTCTAAGCTATTTTTTATGTAAGATAAACTCTAACATACATAGCAGTCATTCTTAACTCAAATTACATTAACTGTAATAAGCAATATTAGGTTGAATGCAAATTTTATTGCTTGTAATTATAATTCTATTAATTAGATTTTTGTCAATTAGCCTTTATAGTGTAATAAATAATTAATTAATGTAAATGAATGCTTATAAAAAACGGTTTGATGTGAGCTATCGCGTGCCAAACAAATTAAATACTACACATAATTCCTAACTGTTAATTTGAAATATGAAGCCAGAATTTTGTTGGTAATGACGTTTTTTTTAGGTAATAATAAAGGGGAAAATGATCTTATGAGGTTGAGGTCATGGAGGGGGGAGTGGAGGGAGGTGAATTTTTTGGATGGAGGACTCACTGATCAAGAATACATACATACATACACACACACTCACACACATAAATATATATATATATATATATTATATATATATTATATATATATATATATATATATAATATATATATATATATGTGTGTGTGTGTGTGTGCGAAATTTTTGTGTCCTAGATGTTTCTATGGGACACGATAACTTTCGAACGCTTTCACGGATCAAAATGAAACTTAGAACAAAAATCAACCTTGCTAGTGTCCCGAAACCTATATGAAATATGTGTGACGTCATTCACCCGAAATAATGACCCCACAATTATTTTAAAAAATCACAAATCATCATAATCTTAGATTGGAAGCATTGTATTTTTTACTCATATACTAATATGTACGGTTCGCAAACATTAGACGTTTTATAGTGTTATCAGAATTAATTCTGGTTTTATTAATTGACATAAAAAAAGTATTTTATTTTATAATTGACATTGAAAAAGTAAAAAGTTAGACTATACAAAAAAAACTTATTGAAATAATTATTTAATAGTTTTACTCACGAAATAACTTAATCTATTCAAAACAAACTGTTCAGAACCTGAAAAAACAAATATCAGGTTAGTAAATCACAGAAGTAACAATATGATTGAAATATCAAACTAAAATAACCCTTAGGCCCGTATTCAAAGACATCTTCCTGACATCTTAAGGAACAAGGAGAATGTTAGGAAAATTATAGGAAGATGTCTTTGAATACGGACCTTAATGTTTATGTTGAATACCACAAACATCTTGCTAAATAATTATATAAATAGGGCCTTTGGATCTTTTATTATCTTATTATATATATATATATATATATATATATATATATATATATATATATATATATATATATATATATATATATATATATATATATATATATATACATATACATATACATATATTTGTGTGTGTGTATATATTTATACAGGGTATAAATACAATGTGGATCAAAATTCTTCTCCCTTCTCAATTTTACATTTCCTCATTTATACCGTAATTATAAAAGAAAAGTATTGTGTTTGCAAAAAAAATGCAAAACCAAAACATCACCTGAATTTTTCATTTCAGCTGTTTTCGCTAAGTTGTTTGTGTGTGTGAGTGTTTGTTAACATCGCAGCTCATAGGTGTATGGTGGAAAATATTTTTTATGACGCTAAACTTTTTGTTAAAATGTATCATTTGATACTACCGAGAGTTTGCAAAACATGAATAGTGGACACAATATAATTGTCCGAAATGCAAAAAGCAAATGCAATGCTATTTTTTTGTTAAAACATTAAGAATAAAATATTTTTAAACAATAAAATAGCAACAACAGCTTACTAAAAAATTACCAAAATATAGTTATATTGCCATTTACTTAAAATTTAATGTTGTTTCAAAGGAAGGCAATATTATGGCATGCTCCGATTCAAATATTAAACGTTACTCAACGTGAACACAAAACTACCATGTTTTGTATTACCCAACATTTTGTATTAACATTACAAAATAATAATGATAAATTTAAAACTCGTATAAGTCAATTTGCCGGGATTAGAGACCATTTTTTGAAATTCTAGTTTTCTTTTTAGCAAATTTCCTTTGGAAATTCGGCTAATGGGTTAGGCGTCATGGCGGTATTCGAACCTCGGACCACGACACAAATCCGTTTCAGAGTCCCTAATGACGAAAAAATACGTTTCGCGAGACTTTATACACACACACACACACATACATATATATATATATATATATATATATATATATATATATGTATATATATATATATATATATAATAATTACAAATGAAAAAGGAAAATACTAAAAGTATAACATAACAATCTTTTATAATAATAATAACTTACAGGAGGTGAAGCGAAGAGATTAGAGGGGTTTTGAAAATTTTCGACATATGTCTTCTTCGGTCAGGTAAGGTTGGGAAGTCCCGAGTGACTTCCCAACCTTACCTGACCGAAGAAGACATATGTCGAAAATTTTCAAAACCCCTCTAAATCTCTTCGCTTCACCTCCTGTAAGTTATTATTATTATAAAAGATTGTTATATATATATATATATATATATATAATATATATATATATATATATATATATATATATGTATTTCTAGACACTTTCTTGAAAACACTCGAACGGATTAATATTTTTAACCAAACTTGGTACAAAAATCAACCTTCCGGAGGACACAAACCCTATTAAAAACCAGGTTGTGACGTCATTAACCCGGTTTGCTGAGTCATCAAAAATTTTCAAAAAAACGACAAAATTAAGGGTTAATATTTTTTGCCGCGAAAAAGGTCAATATTTATGTTTTTTGAGGCGCTGAATCAAATGAAACCGGTCCGAAGTCGACACGACCACTTTAAGTGACCAAATGGTCGAAAAAACAACACAAATTATAGAAAACCAAATTACGGTCGTTGAAAAATAAATTTCTAGTAGGGTGTCGTTTTCAATGTTTTTGGGCCTCTGAGTTAAATGCCAGTGGTCCGGAGTCAATACGACAACTCAAACTCAGGGTACCTGGGTTTAAATCCTGAAGGGAAGATAATTTTTTATCGTTTTTTTTTACTTAATATAAGTTTACAACTAGAAAATAATTCTGGCACGGTGGTCCGCATGTCGGGGGAATTTCCTTTGGATGCGAGCACTCAAACCCAGAGTACCTGGGTTCAAATCCTAGTAGGGACAATAATTTTTTTTGGTTTTTTTACTAATATAAGTTTACAACTAGAAAATAATTCTGGCGCGGTAGTCCGCATGTCGGGTGAATTTCCTTTGGATGCGTGTTTCCGTACTTTTTTACATTATATAAGTTTACAACTACTAAATAAATAATTCCGGCGCGGTGGTCCGCTGTCGGGCGAATTTCATTTAGAATGCGTGTTTCCGTGCTAAACAACCATTTCTTGCTTATGCAAGAACCATGCCCATTGCGTGGTTCCGGTTCATGCTTTAGAACCTAAGCAGTTACTCAATTGTCAAGCACGCTCGTAACTCATTTTGTCTGTATTTTCCAATGGAAATGCGCTGAAACCTTTAAAGATATAAGTAACTAATCTTTAAACTAGTACAAATAATAGTGCGAACTTCTTTTTTAGAGGCATAGTTCTGTACAACCAACTGGATAATTATGCGCATTTCCTTTGAAAAATACAGACAAAATGAGTTACGAGCAGTGCTTGACAATTGAGTAACTGCTTAGGTTCTAAAGCATGAACCGGAACCACGCAATGGGCATGGTTCTTGCATAAGCAAGAAATGGGTTGTTTAGCACGGAAACACGCATTCTAAATGAAATTCGCCCGACAGCGGACCACCGCGCCGGAATTATTTATTTAGTAGTTGTAAACTTATATAATGTAAAAAGTACGGAAACACGCATCCAAAGGAAATTCACCCGACATGCGGACCACCGCGCCAGAATTATTTTCTAGTTGTAAACTTATATTAGGTAAAAAAAACAATAAAAAATTATCGACCTTCCAGGATGTTACCCCAGGTACCCTGAGTTTGAGTGGTCGTATTGACTCCGGACCACTGATATTCAACTCAGAGGCCCAAAAAACATTGAATACGACACCCTACTCGAAATTTATTTTTCAACGACCGTCATTTTGGTTTTCTATCATTTTTTTGGTTTTTTCGACTTTTTGGTAACTTAAAGTGGTCGTATCGACTTCGGACCGGTTTCATTCGATTCTGCGCCCAAAATTACATAGAAAACGACACCCTACTCGAAATTTGTTTTTTATCGACCTAAATTTTGGTTTTCGGTAATTTACAATGGTTTTTTTCGATTTTTAGGTCACTTAGAGTGGTCGTATCGACTTCGGACCGGTTTCATTAGATTTAGCGTCTCAAGAAACATAAATATTGACCTTTTCCCGGCAAAAAATATTAAACCTGAATTTTGCCGATTTTTTGGAAATTTCGCTGACTCAGCAAACCGGGTTAATGACGTCACACACATATATATATATATATATATATATATAATATATATAATATATATATATATATATATATATATATATATATATATATATAAAGTTTCGCGAAACGTATTTTTTCGTCATTAGGGACCTCTGAAACGGATTTTTGTCGTGGTCCGAGGTCCAAATTCCGCCATGACGCCTATCCCATTAGGCGAATTTCCAGAGGAAATTCGCTAAAACCAAACGCATTCAGAGGTTATAACCTCACGTTTTATGAATGACGTGTGACGTCATTGCAGGAATCGGTATTGGCGGTCAACATTGAAAATTTACTATTTATTCCTGCAATGACGTCAATTCCGGACGATAATCTAACATGTCAAAAAAAAATGTTGCATTCATAATAGCGACAAATGGTATAGTAAAATTTCTATATCAGAAACAGATCTCTAAATGAAAATAAAAATAACAGATATTTGTCACTGGTATGAAGTGACATAGGCTTTTATACTCTCCAAAGTATTGATTAATCAAGGTGTTCGAATTCGAACACCACTTTTCCACGGAACTAATTACAAAGCGACTGTATACCTCTCGAGCACGATGCTTAGTGCAGCCCTTAGCAAGGTAGGTTTACAAGGCCCTTGTAAGGGTTGAATGCCTGATTCAAGTATTATAAACAAAAGAAAAACAATGTAAGTGGGGGAGGTAATGAAAACCCATGTCGGTGTATACGCTAGACTAGTCCGTACTGCGCGTCTGTCAGTCAATCTGCCGCTACCGTAACTAACCAACCCACCGCTTCAAACGCTTCGTGTAATTGTTTACGTTAAATGATCATCATCAACTTTTAATACAAATACAATAATCATAATAATTACCTATTAGTTAATAATTTGTTTGCGCTTTAAGTTTAATATTGCGCTTTATACTTGTTAATATTTGACATAATTTATTTTTGTTGATAATTTTCATCTAAATTTTTTTAAAACATTTTATATTAACAACTTATATCTTATTTTATCTTTTATTTAGTCCAGTATCTTGCATTAACTCCTTTATTTTTTTTATTTGCTATTTTAATTATTTTCTTTTTTTACCATATTAATACCCTCATCATTTTGAACTCATATATAAAAATATAATATTTACACATAAAAAATATAAATATATATTTACATTTAAGATATATGTTACATATATAATTGTATTTATTTTTAATTATCTTCGATCTACTTATTTTTTTATAATATTTAATTATAATAATTTATTATTTTTTGAAAATAGTTTACATAATTTGTATTACATAATTATAAATTTTATTACGACGTTTAACCTGTGTTAACAACATAAACACATGGTTTCTAACAACTGTAATTATGCTAATAACTATAATTTTATTCTGAATTGCTAATATTTCTCTAATCTTTGATTACAGTTATAAACTTTTACAAAAGTTATAAAATTTTCTGTTGTTATAATTTTAAGTTATGTCAAGGAGGATAGGTTAGCTTTAATTAATTAATTATTTTATTAAGTAAATAGTTTAAAGTAAAATTAGGTACATGAGCATGTGTGCAATAAAGTCGCGTGTGTTGTGAACATGTCCCGTACCTACGACTACACAGTGGTAAGAACAATTTTATTTATTTTTACCCTTAAACCCGTAGGGTCATTTTAGCGTTTTCCCCCCACTAAAATCTCTCTCAACTAATCCACCCCAGAGTTTGTACACATCTAATTATCTAGGAAGCACACTCTCCGTACTTGGTGGCACATATGACTAGTTCACAGTGTGTCTAGTTCATCTAGCTCAACCAGACTCTATCCAAACTCACAACTCTGTCTAGTGCCTGCGACTAGTTCACCGTGTACCTAGTTCATCTAGACCAGCTAGACTCTGGCTAAGCTCACCTTCAACCAGTCTCTCCAATCTTATCAGCTCCTCTAGTATCACCAGCCTCTAGCTAGACCCACCGCTCTGATCAGTCCAGTGCCACCCAACAGAGAACTCTAGCACCCAGATGTTAGCGTGCACAAACTCATTCTTTAGCACTGACCTGAAAGTCAAAGCTCCGCAGTCCTATTACGAGACGTCTGTCTTCAAGAACCGAGCACTTCGTTCCTAGTCGCTTCGGTAACCTTTGAACAGTTATATCTCTGGTTCTACAGAACCAATTTTGATGCTTAAAACATTGATTTGTCAAAAATTTAATAAACATCAAATAAGAACTCTCTAACTCTTTTTTGATAAACACAATAGGATCAGCGCTAGAGGTCAAAAACTGATTCTGCAATAGCAGACCACCTTGTTCTTTATCAGGGAGCTAAAACAGATCAATCTAGCGGGTTAAGCCTTTGAGGCTTGACGGCTTGCAACAGGCTCCTAGACTAAGACGAGCTCAGACATCTAAAGATAAAACTTGCCTAAAAACTAAACATTTATAGTAGGGGGCTACCACTTGGCCACTTGGGACAGTCTAATTCATCTGAAACCGGTCCCAATCAACTTAGTATGCTATCTACCTAAACTTGTAATAGAAAAAATGTATTTGCTTTTGTGATATTTTTGCTATCAAGAAGCTAAATGGAATCGATTTCCCATTTCCCCCTCATGATAGTAATTTTCATGATGAAAATTCGCTAATATAAAAGGAGTCAATTAGTTTCTGAATAACATAAATAATAATACTTATCTTATGATCAAAGAAAGATACGTCATAGAATTAAGAACGAAGCAATCAAAAGACAACAAATCAATGAGAATGGTCTAAAAGTGTCAACAGAGATTAATTTTACGATCCCTTTTTATTGACTAATTAACATCAATACTTTTTATTAGGCTATAAATATTTTTATATCTTCTGATATAGATACCGCTGTGCAAGATTCATAATGTCATATATACTAAATATTCCAGCCATACCAGTAATTCTGTGAATTATGTCCTGTCCGAAATAAATAGTTCTTTATGGTCGTCAACCTCTTTTATCTTATTTAGAATAAATGTGCAAGAATTAAAATTAAAGCTCAATACACTCTATGAACATATTTTAATACTAATTTTAGATTAAAAAATTGGGTACGAGGTACCTCGGAACTTTTCCTCATCACTTCGGATTCGCTACGCTCTTCCTCTCTACTTCGGACTCGCTTCGCTCGTCCTCAGATAGTAAATGCATCCGTTACATTCTCAGCGGTCACCAATACAGCACTGATGACGCTCAATGCTACTTAACTTTTATGATCCAACAAAAATCATGGATATACATGTCAGGTCTACACTTGTACTAAATTTTAACTCAATCGTATCATTTTCTGATGTTTTAATTTTTTTTTAGAAAAGGTACATAAGTCATTCCATACAAATTGAACTAATGCTGATAAGGAGATGAAACTTGTCACACATGTTAGTCTTATACATAGCTACATGCGTGCCGAATTTCAATCGGATTCCTAATGTTTTCCGCGTTTGGTTTTTTAACATTTTTGCCGAGTCATTATTGCGAGTTAATGACGTCATAAAAATATTTTCTGAATAGCACAACTACAGCGGTAGATTGATTTTTTTACAAAGTTTCAATTCTTAAGCATAAATACACTAGGAGCTACGATAATAACACACACACACACACACACAGACAGACAGACAACTTTGAGAAAACTCAGAAGGCCTTTAAAAACCTGAAACGGATAATTCCGGTTCATCCTCGTTTGGGATTTTTCGCAAACACAACACTTTTCCTATATACCTACGGTATAAATGAGGAAAAGTAATAAATTAAAGCAAAATAATGTTAAATCATTGGAATACGCAAATACAAGTTTTGTGCAAGCATGGAAAAAACTTCCATGTTTAATTTATTTTTATATTACATATTTTATGAAGATTGTTTTTTATGAGAGCGCAAAGATCTTTTTTTATGTGTATAAACATAAATGTATGCACATAAATGTATGCATATAAGGTATACACATAAATGTATACACATAAATGTATACACATAAATGTATACAGATAAGTGTATACACATAAATGTATACACATAAATGTATACACATAAAAGTATACACATAAATGTATACAGATAAAAATATTAAGTTAAATTTACTTAATTTTAATGGAGGGTTTAGGGTAATTTTGGATATTTTTTTCTTAATTGGTTCATACTTTTACATTAGTATCAGGCTTTTCTAAAAAGTAAATTTCGGATTGGTTCATACTTTTAGGCCAAAGAAGCAGTGTAGCTAGCACAAGTAGAGTACGCAAAAATTTTACGCTCGGCATGATTTTGGAACTGCATGTCCTTGTGCAATTGGAATGTTGTAGTAAAATTTTTCAGGGAAAGCAGAAAAATTTAAGAAGTGAAATTCCCCCATTTCGCTCTGAATACTCTTTATACAAATCTATGCATTTATTGACTAAGACCGGTATTCAAAGCCTTTTTAAAAATCTCTTCAGTTTGTTTACAGCTCTTGCCTAAGTTTTTAAGTGAGAAAGTAGAACATGATAAGAGAAACCTTGAAGGAGTCTCTTCCTAGACCCGTGAATGGATAAAAATATACTAAAATGAACACTAAAGCTAGAAATGACCTAAGAACAACCTAGGACATATTTGTTTAGTCATTCTGAATACGGGCCTAAGACTGTTAATAATTTAAGAAGTTTAGCTGGTTAGTTAAAAAGCGTCATTTTCAGTGAAAAATTCACCAGCTGCCGATGAGAGTTTAGCAAAACTATCTTGACGATCTCCTGACTATCATCAGAAGCTACTTTTTCAACAAAATCACATCACTTATATTTTCTTGCTAAGATGAAAATGGAGATAATTTTTCATTCTCACCCCTTTTTATTACTTGACCTGAGGATGCCACTTTATTTCCCAAGGCACTAAACTATATTTTCGGCTCTCCTTAGGAACAAAGTCTCAATTAGTTAATAGTTAATTTACAAGCTACTTTTAGTTCTTATCTTACATTTCATATCTTTAATTTTTGAAGATTCTCTCAAAGATACTATACCGAAATATTAACAAATATTGACATAAAAATTAATTATAAAGAAATAATAACATATCTAACAGCAAAAATGTAATAACTTTATAATAACAACATTTGCTTATAAAAAATTAAGAATAACTCAAAGAATTGATTGAAGATGAAAATGAGTGAATTAATAGTATTGATTGACATATAAAGAAATGTATTTATAATGAAGTGGATAAGATTCCCATTGTCAATAACAAGTAAAATAATTACTCTATTACTTCTTGTGGCTGAATTCCACAGCTTTGTAAGTCTTTAGTGTGAATTAACTACATTTAAAGTTACAAAGCTTATTTGCATAGTTTTCTGTAAACTTTAATTAAGAAAACAAGTACTCGGAACCTTTTCTCACCACATCAGATTCGCAACCCTCATCCTCGCTTTGCTCGTCCTTATAACATAAAAATCACTAGATGTACTTCAGCATGTCTACTTCGCTCGTCCTTAGACAGTAAATATATTTTTTTTAATTCCAGCGGTCTCCTACCCAAAATACTAAATTTGGATTACTAAATTTAATTTAGTAATAACCACCAAATAACAACACCTAATAAGCAACAATACAAAACATCAATTAATACAACTCAGAGATTTGTATTTCCGGGCGAAACACCAAATAAGCAATAACATTAAAAAACAAAAAATAACGTTTTAAAAATAAACCTGCTTTAACGCTCTGGAATTGATTAAAATTTACTTCCTGTCAGCCAGTAAGTAAAACTACAAGGTAAACTGAACAGCTTATAGGTATAAGATGTAGCTATGTGAGTCCGATGGTTCAGAAAGGTGCTGCGAGGAAGCAAATAATTAGTTGATTTATATCTTAATTACAGCCGACATTGTACTACAAATATTTTCGCATTATATTCCACTAAGTTAGTACTTTATCTTGATAACATATAATCAGTTTAAAAAATCATCTGTAATACAAAACTTGTTTGCAGAACACCAATAAAGAGCTTAGCCCAGATTTCTTTATGAAAATGGCAAGAGTAGATCTCCGACCCCGGACCAAAATTTAAATAGTAATGGGCTATGATAGCTAATTAATAAGTATAGCTATGATTTTGGGCTCTATGAGTTTGGGCTATGATAACTAATAAGTTTCTATATTACTTTGCCCTTTTCTAGTATCTCTTTCTTTCAGTTCTTCGACATGGCATACGGTGAGATGTTGGGAAACTAAAGAGGTCTATTGTTTGTAATGGTTTTAAGGAAGGCTTAAAACTATATTATATATATATATATATTATACGAATGAGTGCGTGCAAAGTTTGACACTCTTCTTATAAACTCGCTACAGCTCAAATGGCTGATCCATCTACTCGGCGTGTTTTTCTATGCTGAAGAAAATAACCAGGCTTGTGCTCGGCGGCTGTAATAAACTGAAAGTTATAATTTTAGATAACTTGTTCCGCAGTTGACTACATCACATCAAAAAATCGTTAAGTTTGATCAATTGGATTTAAGTTATGGTAGTACATACAGAACAATTTCGGGCTAAAGGTACAATTTTTTGTTTGTTTACGTTGTAAAAAATGAAATTACGGTTCATTTTCAACTTAAATATCTTTGTTAATGGTTTAAAATAGAGAGTAAACCAATAGAAACTGATTTTTAGATAATTTATTTAGCTTCAAAATTTATTTGAAAGAATTTTTCATATTTTGTATTCCTACAAAGATATTAACGAAAACATGAAAAAAGTGACACGTTTTGCTCCACTACGATCGCACCTGTGATGCAAAGTTAGGGGACTTTTGTTTTGGAGTATCCCTAAACATGTCCCAACAGATTCCCAAAATAAAATTTTAAGTATTTAAAAGTTCGTAAAAAAACCGTTCATTGACTAGACTATAACAGATAATTTAACATTAATTATTCATTTACAGAAATGAACGTTTCGTCTTGACAATATAGATAATATGATTATCATTCTTTATTATTTTTAGTAAAAGATTATGGTTTGTATTTTTTGGTTTCAGATTCAGCTCAACGGGACTCAAAACGAACAGTCTAGAATTTCGAATATGATACCACCAAAACTACCCTCGTATCCCGTTGCAAGAGTCTCATCACTTTCCGATTCTGAGCAAAATATACCTAGAAATAGATACTTTAATAGATGTTCCACAAGATCGAATAAGTCATATTCATTAAGCGATAACGAGTCCAATATTAGACATAAATCGAATTTCGCCACCATATTTAGTAAACCGCAAAACTCTTTAATAAAAAAGTTGAACAGTGCTTCATTCGAATCCAACAACGACTTTACATTTTATAAGCCTAAAACAGAAGATCAAATTATCATCGAATCGAATAAACGATGTAAAGACAAGAATAGAATGGAATCAGAAAATAGACATAAAAGTTGCAGAAAATCGTATTTGAAAAATGAAAACTTAGATAGTTTATTAAAATCAGACAAACCCAGTACTAGTTCGGAACGCTGTGAAATCAGTCGAAATATGAAGGAAATTATAAATGCTTTAGAACCATACGAAAAATTACAATCGGGTAAAAAAGATAAAGTTTCTAGCGAATCTAAAAGCGAATTGAGGAAATTAACTAAAATCAAAGAACAAAAAAATAAATGTGCAGATAAAAGTTCTCACAGTAAAAGTGATCAGCAAGTAATAAGCGAATTGTCTAAATCAGCTAAAGTTATTGTAACTAAAAAGAAATTCTTTAGAGTAGATAATTTTAAATTTTTAATGAAAATTCCTGGACTCAGCCATTTTGGTAAAAAATGTAAAGCTGAGTACACTAGCGAAACTTTGACGAATAGTTTGTCTTTCGTCAGAACTGTTCAAATTTCGGGTAACGGTGAGAAATTGGATGCAAATTCGTTAGTTAGAGTTTATCAAAAAACAACATTAGGCATGGAGACAAATTCGTTTAAAAAAATTCCCAAACCCCCAGATCCAAGGTCTTATAAAATTCCTAAGAAACAAAATTTATTAATTTGTAAAAATTTAGAAAGGCCTACGGATAAACCACCGTCGATTCCGGTCGATTTAAATTATATCGGTACCAAGTACGAACCCAATAATCGTTTATTTTCAAATTCATTGACTTTGGAAAATTTTTCAAACACGGAAAGAAATTTAAATTCGAGCAATAATATTTATGACAATTCTGTGCCACGATGCTACGAGATGGCCCCTAACTCGGCTGGTTACGCGATGAGTTACGCGAGTGATGTGGCTGAGTGCTCCGATGATGAACAACTTGAAACCACCGACGAAGATCTCAAAGACTTGAGCTATCTTCCTGCTTTACCAGTTATAAACAAGTAAGTTCTTTTGCAACTTTTTATCCAATATTCTAGAAGGGCAGTATTCTAGAATCATTTGTAGGCGTATACATAAGTCACTTATATCACTTATATAAAGCGAAGTTGACATACACAAGTTAAGTTAGAATTAAGCATAAGATATCACAACGCCTCTTACAATTTAAATATTGATATACCTCTATTTATAATAATACTCCATAGTAGGCCTCAACACCTAATATTGAGTAAGGTTAGTCTCGCGAAGATTGTGGTCAAATTTACTCAAAATGGAATATCCCGTAATAAATATTGTCATGTTAATGACAGATTATGATTTAGTTTTAAAGTGATTTGTAATTAGTTTTGATAGGAATATAGTTTGTTAACCTAACGTGCTTACTTAATACTACTTGTACGTAACATTGGTGTCAGAAGTGAGCCTAAGTAGTGAAGTATTTCTCTTAATAGTTTTTGAACATTTTATAAAAGAAGGTTCTGGGTAAGATAATTTTGATAGATTATTAGAACATATAGTAACGTATGCCACCAAAGAAGCGGCGTTGTGAGGATATTGAGAATAGAAAAAGCACCCTGTGACCTAAGCAACATTTTGCAGGAAGTAACTAAAGGGCAGATTGAAATTAAAAATAATCTGTCAAAAATGACAGAATATTTGGAAAAACTAACTTTAATGGAAATTAACAATGTAATAGGAGGTAATAACACATCTATTGGTAGATCAGATAATCCCTCTGAAGTGGACCAATTGAACAGACACCAAATTTCCTCTTGCAGTTGCAATATTCATTCTAGGGCAACAAACTTAAATGTAAATAAAAAGTTGAAACCTCCAAATTTTGATGGGGAAACTCCATGGGATGAATATAGAGCTCAGTTTGATACACTCGCTAAATTAAGTGGTTGGACTAGTTCTGAAAGATTAGGGATATTAGTATCAGCACTAAGGGGTCCAGCATTAACTGTATTTCGAAATCTCCGAGAAGATGAGAGAAATAATGTAGAGATAATTATGGATGCATTAGAAAGACGGTTTGGAAACTCAAATAATTCTCAACTACATAGAGCTTTATTAAAATCTCGTATTCAAGGGCCATCGGAGACACTATCACAATTCGCTACGGCTATAGAGAAATTAGTTCACCAGGCTTATCCCACAGCTTCTCCACAAATGTCAGATACTCTAGAAGTTCAAACTTTTCTAGATGGGTTAAGGAATGTTACTGTGAGGAGGGCTGTTGCTGTAACAGGACCAGATAATCTATGGCAAGCGTTGGCCAAAGCAACAGAAGTGGATGCTATAGAGCAATCCATTTCTTTACAAAGACAATCTGTGAGAAACATCCACAATATGAGTATAGAAAACTCAAATCAAAACAAAACTGATAAAAAAGAGATCGGTGGATCAAATAATCGATTTTATAGACACAGAATTAATAAAAACAACATAGTGTGCTGGGTTTGCGCAGGGGCAAATCATATTAGTCGCTTCTGTCCAAACCGTATCAATTTAAATAAGAATCAGGAAAACTAAGTACAGCTAACTGTAGGGAACCGCAGCGAGCTTCAATTAAAAATGGTTCCAAATTAGAAAACTATAAAGAAGAGAAAATGAGAAGAAAAAATCATTCCGCATGCACTTATGTTAGGGGCCAAATAGGGTGTATCGAGTGCCTTTTTTTGATCGATACAGGTGCTGCGGTAACTCTCATCTCTCAACGCTTAGCTTCCAAATTGGAACACCAACAAAATTATATTTTTCAAGATGTGTCAAGAATCAAAATTCGGTCGGTTTTAGGAGAAACTTCAAACTTTTTAGAATCACGCCTGGTCATAATTGAAATTGGAATTTTTCTGCGGAACACAATGTATATGTAATAGATATGGATGAAGATTGTATACTAGGGACAGATTTCCTAAATAGGCATGGATGTATTATTAATTTTTTAAACAGTAGTTTTGCAATATCTGAAGAAGTTATACCTATTCTACAAAACAATCGCTTTGAGTCGGAAAAAATTGTTAATGTAAATTCAGAATTATGTGAATTAATTAAGGAAAATAATAGTGAGTCAAATTTTGACAATCATAATATACTACCAAAATATTTAACAAAGCTGTACGAAGAGGCTAGCAAGGAACTGAATGTAGACCAGAAACAACAGTTAAGAATGTTATTACTAGACTTCGCCGATATTTTTTCAAAAAATGATAATGACCTTGGGAGAACAGATATTGAAAAACACAGAATAGATGTTGGAAATAGTTCCCCAATACGACAGTCAGCAAGAAGAAGTTGATAAAAATAATCAAGGATATGGTTGAAAACGATATCGTTGAGCCTTCATATGGACCTTGGGCTTCACCTATTGTCTTAGTTAAAAAGAAAGATGGGTCTACAAGGTTTTGTATTGACTATAGGAAAATTAATGAAGTAACGAAGAAGGATGCTCAACCAATTCCAAGAATCGATGACATACTGGATAGTTTAGAAGGTGCTACCTGGTTTAGTACGCTCGATTTAAAGAGTGGTTATTGGCAGTTAGAGGTGGCTCCAGAAGACCGGGAGAAGACTGCATTTATAGTAGGGGATCATCTGTGGCAGTTTAAGGTGATGCCCTTCGGGTTATGTAACGCTCCAGCCACCTTTGTCCGGTGTATGAATAAGGTATTAAACGGGTTATCACCTTCTGTATGTAAGGTGTACCTGGATGATGTAGTCGTTAGGGGCAGTCTTTCAAAGAGCAATTAGAACATTTAAGGAAAGTGTTTCAAAGGTTTCGGTTAGCTAACATGAAGTTAAACCCGAAGAAATGTTCACTATTTAAACGGCAAGTTGAATATCTGGGCCATATTGTATCAGAGCAAGGGGTAAATGCCGATCCAAAGAAGATTGAAGCAGTAAAGAATTGGCCAGTACCAAATAACAAACAAGCGATCCTGACATTTCTTGGTATGTGCACATATTATCGACGGTTTATCAAAAATTTTGCAGAAATAGCTTTTCCTCTACACCAGCTAACAACAACAACTCAGTTTAAGTGGACTAATGAGTGCCAGAATGCTTTTGATACCATCAAGAAACTTTTGACTTCATCTCCTATTCTCGGGTTTCCATCGGAAGAAGGGAAATTCATATTGGACACCGATGCAAGTGCTACGTCGACAGGTGCTGTGTTATCTCAACTTCAAGGAGAAAGAGAGGTAGTTATTTCTTATCACAGCAAGGCACTTTCTAAGTGTGAAAGGAATTATTGTGTAACCCGAAAAGAGTTACTCGCCGTAGTAAGAGCTATTGAACATTTCCGCCATTATCTCTTAGGAAGATCATTTGAAATAAGAACAGATCATGCTGCTTTGCAGTGGTTATTGAAGTTTAAAAACCCTGAAGGGCAAATAGCCAGATGGATCGAAAAACTCCAAGAATATGAGTTTTCAATCAAACACCGACCAGGTAAGCTTCATGGCAATGCAGATAGTTTGTCTCGAAGGCCTTGTGAAGACTGCCAGCATTGCAGCAGGTCTGAAATGAAGGAAGAAATCAATAAAAGAGAAGCTGGAGTAGCTTCATTGTTAGTAAAGGAAGAAATGGCACACACTGTAAAAGCAGGATTGACTGAGATATCAGAGGTGCAAGAGACAGACTCTCTCCTCAATGAAGAGGAATTGCGTGAAAAACAAAGAAATGATGTTGCTTTAGGAACCGTAAGGGAGTGGTTAGAAAAAGGAAAAAAACCTAACTGGGAAGACATTTCCGACCAAGGTCAAGAAGTAAAATGGTTATGGGCCCAATGGGACTCATTAAGTCTAAAAAATGATTTCTTGAGGAGTTGGGAAGACACTAAAACAAATAAATCTAGATGGCAAGTTTTAGTTCCTAAAAGTCTGCGAGAAGAAACATTAAGCTACGCCCATGATTTAAGATCTAGTGGTCATTTTGGAGTAAAGAGAACTTTGGAGCGACTTCGACAACGAGTTTATTGGATTAATATGAGAGAAGACGTTCAAAACTGGTGTAAGTCATGTAATGTATGCATTTCCAGGAAAGGTCCTGGAAAGAAGGGGCATGGCCCATTAAAGAACTACACAGTGGGGCTACCTTGGGAAAGGATAGCTATGGATATTCTGGGTCCATTGCCATGTTCAAACAGAGGAAATAGGTATGCTCTGGTGGTAATGGATTATTTTACTAAATGGCCGGAAGTTTTTCCATTACCTAATCAAGAAGCAGAAACGGTTGCACGTGTGATGATAAGAGAGGTAATTAGCCGGTATGGGGTCCCACTGGAACTTCATTCTGACCAAGGGAGAAATTTTGAGAGTACAGTCTTCAAGGAAATTTGCAAGTTAGTAGGTATTAGGAAAACAAGAACCACTCCTCTTCATCCTCAGTCGGATGGTATGGTAGAAAGATTTAACGGTACTTTGTTAAACTACTTAAGCAAAGTAGTTGATGAAAATCAACTGGACTGGGACGAGAAAATTCCATTTTGCCTGATGGCATTTAGGTCTTCAATACATCAGGCAACAGGGCAGACTCCGGCGAAATTGATGTTTGGTCGGGAATTGAAAACTCCCTTAGAGTTACTATATGGAAGGCCTCCTGAAGAAGTTCTAATTGAAGTACCTGAGTATGTAAGGCAAGTTCAGGAATCTCTCTTAACTGCACATGAGGTAGCAAGAAAAGAACTAAAATTGGCAGGAAACAGAATGAAAACAAGATATGACAGAAGTGCCCTGGTCCGGCACTTTGAGCCTGGTACAAAGGTCTGGCTCTATAATCCAGTGAGGAAGAAAGGAAGGTCCCCAAACTAGACAGGGACTGGAAGGGACCGTATAGAGTGGAAAAGAAGATAAATGACCTAGTTTATAAGATTGTCCTAGAGCCTTCAAGAAAACAAATGATAGTCCACGTAGATAGACTAGCCCAATACAGGGAGAGAGGGAGAAGGAGAGGGGGAATAGTGTCATGTTAATGACAGATTATGATTTAGTTTTAAAGTGATTTAATTAGTTTTGATAGGAAATAGTTTGTTAACCTAACGTGCTTACTTAATACTACTTGTACTAATAATATGTACTTCCATTATCATAGTTCATCCAAATTATAATGTTCGTTATATTGTTTATTGCTGTTGTAATTGTTGTTATAAGTTATATTGTTTCTTCCATTATAAATAATAAAATTAAACAATGAATGATAACATTAAAGTAAATAAAGAATAAAGACGATAAAGCTGTTAAAGATTGATATAGACTTATAAGGTATCACAAATCAACACAGGTAAACACCACAATGTTTTTCTGTACTTCACAATTATTGCATTGGTGGGGATGAGGACAACCTTTCCTATATATATTCCTTATATATATATATATATATATATATATATATATATATATATATATATATATATATATATATATATATATATCATATATTATGATATAATATATATTTATATATATTATATATATATATATATATATATTATATATATATATATATTCTTATTTACTTTAAGTTATCATTCATTGTTTAATTTTATTATTTATAATAAAAGAAAACAATATACATATATATATATATTATATATATATATATATATATAATATATATATATATATATATATATAATATATATATAATATATATATATATATATATATATATATATATATATATACATATAACATATATCATATATATATATATATATATATATATATATAATATATATATATATATATATAATATATATAATATAATATAAATATACACTTCGCAACATACATATTTTTAATGAAAATATGCTAAAATGATTTTTTGGAAAATTAAAATACCAAGACATAAATGGCAACCTCCCTTATTATTTTCGAATTTTCTGCTATCAACATGTGCACAAGTCGTTTCATTTTATTGCAGCTTTTTCCCTGACAAGTATTTTATTTAAAGTTACCTCTGTCACTTAAACATTTTTCACATATTTCTCAACAAGCAGACAACTAAAGAAACTGTTTAACAAATCTATTACTTACTTAAAAGAAAATCACAACAAACGACTCATCTTTCATATTTCTTTGTTTTAAAGAAATAACGTGAATGATTTAAACCTCCGATATTGCTATTAAATTTAGAATAATAATGTTACTTATCTGTTTATACATGGATTGCTTTTATATTTTTAGTGTTCTTTGACTTAGTAAAGTTAAAATAATGTTTCTAAACAAATAAATGATTGCTGTAAATTATGTACTAGACCAAGTCTGAGTATTAACTTTGATGTTAAAATGTATGGAAAACAAAAGAACTGGTTTATTACTCTCTAGAGAATGTTTGGGGGGAAAAGTTGGAAAATAAAGAAAGAAAAACGTAAATGGTAAGAATAGTTATTTACGTACCAAGGGAGGAAGCAGAGTCATTACGCCCACTTTTTAAATTTAAAGCCGAGGGGTTTAAATGTGATTCCTGAGACGGAGCCAAGGGAAACAGCAAGTTTACTCCCGAGGCGTAGCCGAGGTGGGAAAAATTAAAGAGGGGGAATTAATTACCGTTTTCTCCCGTGGCACGTACAAAATTTATCCTGTTGAAGGGTGACAAATTTTAACAAATAAAACTTTTATTTTATTTAAATACACAAGCTTTTGCATTATTTAAAATTTTTAACTATAGATACTCACAACAATAACACTAAATACTCATAAAAACCACAAAATTGGTATTTACCCAACAACAAATAAGTAAAAAATAAAATAAAAAAAGAATCATAGATAAATTATAAGATACAGAGGTTGGCTTGCTTAATCATTATATTCAAATTAACAGGAATGCCAACTTAAATTTTACTTTTAATTTAAAGACAACACTGATTTATATCCAGTACACATATTTCCCGAGCAATGAAAAAAATTATCAAATATTAATATAAACATTATCTTAGTTTCATTTTATCATTTACGCATCTTTCTTCTTTTAGGTTGTCCCTTAAAATTCGTGCCTTTCTAAGAAATGAATGAGCAAAAGGCATTTAATATTGTTTATGCATGACTCTTTATTTAGGTTTACTCATGTCCATACTAATAAAGTTTATTATTTTAAATTAATTAAACAAATGAATTAATTCAAGTGGATTTGGTTGAGTTTAGTTTAATTAAAATAATTAATTTTATTCAGTTTAATCGAATCGATTTAAATAAATTTATTAGTACGGTATATTATATTTAACCAAACATAAAACAAGGAAAATATATGTACATACATAGAATAAAAATAAATAAATGCATGCATTAATAATAATCTTTTGGTTTGTTTGTTAATCATGTTTTAATATTTTACATTAAAGCATGATTAATAAACTAAATTAATTGGGTATTTTAATAAAATTAATACCAAAATAAAAAATCCGTATAAGAATGATCATTATTAAAATAGAATATAAATAAGTCAATCCATTCCAATATAATTAAAATAATGTCAGCAAACTCATCAGCTTGCATTTCATTAAAATACAAATATATATTTGTAATGGTACTTTTTATACGAATTAAATTAAATCATATTATTTAGTTTTTGTTTTTCTAAGTGTTTGTGAAAATTATAAAACAAAAATACTGTAAACAGTACGAGATAATCAACATACAGCTAAATAATATAAAAGAGATAAGAAATCTACTAAAGGAAACAAAAACAATAATGTAACTATATAGGCTTGTTTGTTTTAACCTGTTTGTAGCTTTTAAGTAGTATATGATTAAGTAAGTAAAGTATATGAATTATCTATATTCAAAATACATTAAAATTTCTTTCTTCTCTTTTTGGTTGTTAAAAAATTTAAGTCATAGAAAACTACAACACTGTCAAACATAAGTATTTTAGACCAAAACAAATAATATGAAGAAACAAAATAAACTATTTGATTGTTTACTAGTTTTGTTGGTTTACTTTTGAATAATAGACCAAGAGCCCAGGAGTGTTTTGTTAATAAAAAGTGTAATGGCTAGAACCGGTCTCAATTTTTCGTAAATACCTTCCTGAACAAGGATCTGCAATTCTGCCTACTCATATCGGATGGGTGTCCCAGGCAGAACGCACTTTAGGGTCAAGGTTCTGCCTGGGACACCCATCCGATACGAGTCGGCAGAATTGCAGATCCTTGTTCAGGAAGGTATTTACGAAAAATTGAGACCGGTTCCAGCCATTACACTTTTTATTAACAAAACACCCCTAGGCTCTTGGTCTATAATAAAGCTAAATACAGTTCAAATGTGTGATTTGTCTTTACTTCGCCATAATGATTGTAATAGCTGATCTAGTTACTACGTTGTTTACCGAAAATAAGCTAAAGATAAGGTAAGAAAAGTACTGACGCCACTTTTATTTCTGCCGTATTTAAGTAAAAATGATACGTTTTTTTTAGTTTAAACGTTGCAACATTATTCCAAGACACGAAAATAGTAGAAAATATCATAAAAATGCATGCATGTGTTGAAAAAAATATTAATTAATGCCCCGCCCCGGTTTATAGTAAAACGATAAAAACAATGTTCCCGGACTGGATTCGAACAATGAATCTTTAGATTTCCCAGCAAATGTCTAACCGATTGTAAAGTTATAAGCATAATGCCTTCGGCTTTTTGCCGCAAAACTTGGCGGTCCCCACGCAACATGGTTGTTGCTCTATATCAGTTTGTCATATTAATATTTGATATAAGTGGCAGTGGCATACTGCTATGATTTTATAATTTTTGAGTCATACATCATACATCATAAACTACAAGGTTTGGTGGTGAGCTCCCCGCCTCTCTTCCACAAAATTCATCTCCCCCTCTATGACCAAATCTCATAAGATCGTTTTTCTTTAGAAAATTCGCTAAAAACTATTCAGAGTTCAATAATGTATGTTGGAAGAATGATAAACCTATTTTATCTCACTGCTCAACACTGGAAAAACTGACGCTTAATAAATTTATCACGTATTGAAAATGACTGTGAACTTTTCACACTGTACCTAAAGCAGGCCGGCTTCCTTATTTCTCTCTCATAAATCATTATTACGATACGATATATTATAACAAAAAAAACGATTTTATAGTTAAATTATACTAAAACATATTACCTTTATCAAAAACATAGCTAATCAAAATATCATCTTTTATCCCGTTCCTCGTTAACATAATAATTAAAATATGAAAAATAAACCAAATTACACAACAGACAACGTATCTTTATTAAGTTTAATGTTATTGTTTATAAGTATTTTTTTGTCTTATGGTAGAAAACTGATTTTTCTTTATTGTTGTATTTTATTCGAGAATTTTATATATAAACTTTTTTAATTAAAATGTGTAAATTGATGAATAATAAAACTCAGATATTGGTGAAAATATAGAAGTATAACATAACATGAATACGATGTCTGTATAAGGTGAAAGAAAATTTGCAATTTAATTGATATATAGGAGACGCGGCTTCATTTATTCATGATTTTTACATACACGTAAAGGAGTATCTCGTCTTAAAATCAAAGGAATACTATAGTTTACTTTCTCGTGGTGCTTGTTTTTCACACCTGCTAAATCCATCAATTCTTATTTTAATTAAAGCCGTGTTTCTTTGCTAAAGATATACCTAGAAGGAAAGATATACCTCTATAAAGAAATGTGGCAACAGGAATATTACCACATATTATGTACGATCTGAAGAAGCAGCAAAGAAGATATTAGAGAAGCAAAAGAAAAATATCGGATACGGGGTACCTCGGAACTTATCCTCGTCACATCAGATTTCAAAAGTTTCTCCTCCCTACTTTGGACTCGCTTCGCTCGTCCTCACAATATTTAAGTCATTACATTTATACTGCTAAACGTCTTCGGACTCGCTTCGCTCGTCCTCACACAGTAAAAACAACCGTTTCATTTACAGCTGTCACCCATACAGCACTGACAACGCTCAAGTGTATAATATCTCATGGGGATTACTTTGAAGGGATCAAAATAGGTATTCATGAATAAATAAATAATTTTTGAAACAAACACAAAATTCGCGATAATTTTTAAACACACCACGTATATAGTAGTACAAAAAATTGCGACCCAACCTAAACATTTTAAAAAGATTTATGATCTTTTTAAATGTTTGTGGGGTCATTGTTGTGGGTTAATGACGTCACACATATTTCGTAAAGAATAGGGTTCTGGACATTAACAAGGTTTGTTTTTTAACCTAGCTTCATTTTGATCCGAGTCTGCCCAATGAGATTGGAGTGCTTTTGGCGAATTTTCGAAGAAAAAGATTGTAAACGAGATTAGGTTCCGTCTATTGGACCTAAATAAAAATATAAGATGCATACATCCCGACGAGTGAGAGTTAATGCAGTCAGTCTCGATCAAAAACTCGAAGTGCCGATACCGGACCCGGATAAAAATCAAATTTCTCCGTACCGTCGTCGGAAAACGGCCAATCGATTGTCGAACTCAAATTTATAACACTACTAAGGTTGACTCCAGCTAAAATTGGATACGTATGTACCTACATTTTTTAATATTGGCTTGCCCCCGAACCCTTATTTATAAAGAAAAAGTTTCATTGGCGCCCTACGAGCAGGCAAGTTTTTATTGTTTGGTTTTACTTTATTAAAATTTAAAGAAAAACATTTAAGCCCTTTTAATTTTTTTGTTATCTACGTAATAAAGTGGAAATAATTACTAGTAACATTTTGTTAGTTTATTTTAATTTTGTTAAGATTATAGTTTATGTAATGCAGTTAGGATTTATTTTTTTTATAATTTTACATATTAAAAACAGATTTAAAATTTTGGTTTAAACGTGGAAATTTTATTAATTAAATTATTTTTATTCGTAAAAATATGGCGGAAAATCGAAGCGGAAAAGGATTCGTTACCGATAGAAAGGGGAATATAGTCTCACCACCACGATCTCCTAAAGAAAAAAAATTGCCTCCGGAGAAAAAGAAGTATAAAAACGTCTTTAAAACCCGGAAACAAAAATAACGTTAACGGTAACCAACAAACTTTGAGTGAGAGTAAAGTATCGGAAACACCGCTAATTGAAACGGTTTGTGATGAAAGTACAGTAGATGAACCTACCTATTCAAAAACTTTAGATAATACGATACAACCAAGTATCGTGGAACAAATAAATAAAGATAGTATTGATATCAACACGGAAAATATTTTAGATAACACGAAAATAGGGATAGAAAATACGGAAAAAAATACTATTGTAAGTGATTCTGAAGTCGTAGAGGTTACGGAAAAATTTAATGATTTAAAATTAAGTAGAACAGAAATAAATGAAGGAAAAATACGAATTTATGATAGGGAAACTAAATCGATAATAGACCGGATAGAAAAAATGGAAGAAACATTAAATGTAAAATTTAATAGATGTTTACAATTTTTTGAAGAAGCAACAGCTCATATGTCGACTATTTTTGAACGTAGACTCGACGCGGAACGTGAACTTATGTTAGAGAAACATAATGTAAATGCCCAAGAAATAAAAAACTTAATTTATTTATTAATAACGTAAACTCGAAAATACAAGACGCAACGGTTAGAATAACGTCTTTACAGAATCAACCGAAGACAAATTTGGTGAAATAATTCAAGACATTGATAAGAATTCAAAAGGTATAGAAAAGGTTTTAAATGAAGTTAGGAAAGGGGACGAAAAAAATTGAAGAGTGGAAAACTCTTGTAAATACTCAAGTTCTCGCTTATGGAGGAGCTATTCAAAATTTAGAAGAGAGGGTAGTTGCGTCAGGTTCTTCCGTTTCGATATTAGGGTCGAGAAGTTTAGATATTTTAACGATGCGATCTGCTATCGATACTTACATGCCTAAATTTAATGGGTCAAAAGATAAAAACCGGCAACATTTCTTAAACAATTGGATGATTTTTCTCGTTAACTAAAACATTAGATATTGAAAAATTAAAAATATTACGACAAGTATTTTCAGGGCCGGCGTTGAAGTGGTGGAATGTTATGTCACCGAATATAAAAGAATATCGAGAATTTAAGAAAATATTTTTAGAACGTTTTTGGGACAAATCGGTACAAAGACGTATTTTTCAAAATTTGGTAAGTGGTAAATACGACGAAGCCAGAGGTTTATCCAGGGAAGAATACGCGTACAGATTATTAGCTAGTGCTAGAGAATTAGAAATGGCGGACACGGAAATCTTTGAACATATAATAAATCATTTTGAACAAGAAGTCCAAAATGTGTACGTCAGTAGAAACGTAACGGATGTTATGGGTTTATCTCAGGTTCTAAGATTATTCGATGACCGTGTTTCGAAAAGAAAAGATGATTCTAAATTTAATTTCAACAATAAAACGTTTCAAAATACGAAAACAGAAAAGAAACAGGATGCTATTACCTACAGCGCTAATAGTAATAGATATAAACAAAATGAGAATAAAGATTTAAAAAATAAAAATACAAGTTTCCAATATAATTCTAAAGATAGATTAAAACAAGTCAGACCAATAACTATGGAAGACGAGGATGCGATCGAGGATAAACTGGAGGATTTTGATGCTGAAAATGATATAAAACATACCGAAAATGATGATGACGACCAGTCGGGAAACTTGTAAAGGTTACCCCACAGCTAGGTGGCACTAAGGAGAAATCTTTAGATATGGGCGTAACCTTCATTTGCCACGAAAATGGACCTGATAATCAAGAAGTTGTACGAGTTTGTAATCTTGAGAAAGAAAATAGTGCTGACAATTTGTTTGAGGATCCTCGCGATTATTTAGATTACGATGACAACAAGTATACAAGTGAAACAATCGCTAAGTTGTCCGATGATACCGATACAAATTGAAGGCGAAAATATGACCGCACTTATAGATACGGGCAGCGAACTGACTTGTATTGAGCAAGATACGTTTAACCAAATCCGTAATAATTCAAAAAATAAAATTTTAGTCTTGCCGTTGTCGAATACTAAAATTGTCGGGGCAACTAGAGAGAAATCCAAAGCGCTTAAAGAACAAGCTTTGTTAAATATTATGATCGATAGTCAAGTTATCGAATGTGTATGTATTGTTGTGCCGAATTTAATTAAAAAATTTATTATCGGGATAGATACGTTAGCTAAAGTTGGAGCTGAAATCGATTTAGGAAAAAATATTTTAATTATGTCTAATATTGTGCCTACAAAAATAGTACCGTTTTTAACTGAAAAATGTATCATGCAAATTGCATGTACGCATCTTACATCTCATAGACAAATTTGTAGTAATAGTTGCGACTTAAATTCAGAGACTGATGCTGAATTATCAGAGGAACAGCGTCAAAAAGTTAATGATTTAATAAATGAGTTTAAAGATGTTTTTAGTAGCGAACCAGGAAAAATAGATGTCTATGATTATGAAATAAAAATAAAATCAGCGGTACCGTTTTTTGAAAGAGGAAATTATATCCCTTTAGGATTAAAAGATAAGGTTAGAGAGGAAATAAATAGGATGATTAAATGTGACGTCATAGAAGAAGGTGATAGTGAATATATCAGTCCTTTAAGACCGGTTTTAAAGAAAAATTGTAACCAAGTTAGACTTTGTCTTGATTTAAGAAAATTAAATGAATTTATTTTAGCGGAACCGCAGTGCCCCCCTCCGATTGAATCGTTGTTAGCTCAATGTGGCGAAGTTTATTTTATGACTAGTTTAGATATAACAGCTAGTTTTTGGCATGTGCCTCTTAACAAAAATAGCCGGAAGTACGTAGCATTTTCATTTGATAATCGTATTTATTTATTTAAGGTTACACCGTTCGGTTTAAAAACGGCTCAGTCGGCGTTAATAAAATCGTTAAATCGCGTACTGGGGGATTAGAAAAAAATATTTTAATTTTTGTAGACGATATTTTATTGATTTCAAAGTCGTTTGCTGAACATTTAAAGCTTATTAGATTAGTCTTATTAAGGTTTCGAAAACATAACGTCCGTATAAATCAAGAAAAATGTAAATTCTTTAAAAAATCGATTAATTTTTTAGGTTATCATATTACAAGAGATGGTATTACGCCTCAATCGGAAAAAATAGAAGCTATTGTTAAATTTCCGCAACCTAAAGATAAAAAAGATTTACAAGCTTTTCTTGGTTTATTAAATTTTCATTCCCGTTTTTCGAGAAATTATGCGCACTCTATACAACCGTTAACTAATTTATTAAAGAAAGGGGTCGCCTGGACTTGGAATGAAAATTATGAACAAGCATTTCAAAATTTAAAACAAATATTTACGGATAATGTCGTGTTGAAATTTCCTTTGCCAAATAAGCCGTTTTATATTACATGTGACAGTTCGTATTATGCATTAGGAGCGAGTTTACATCAGCTAGATGATAATGGAGAGATAGCGGTGATAAGTTTTACTAGTCGGACTCTAAAGGGTTCAGAACTTAACTATACTACTTGTGAAAAAGAGCTTGGTGCAATAGTCCATGCTTGTAAAAAATTTAGGATTTATATTTTTAATCAAAAAGTCACTTTACTCACAGATCATAGAGCATTAACGTTTTTGAATACGTGTAAATTAACTAACTCGCGATTATCTCGTTGGATATTGTTTTTGCAAGAATATCACTTAGAAATTAAATTTATACCTGGACGTGAAAACATCGTAGCGGATATTTTATCACGATACCCGCCCGGTGAAGTATTAGAGAGACGCTCTGGAGGAAAGGAACACGAATTTATGCTCCTTGCCCAACCATTTATTTTTGAACCTGATGACGAGTTGAAAGAAGCATTTCAAAAAGTTGATCAACTTCAAACCGAAGATGATATTATTTCTAAGATTTTCAAAATGAATACGGAAGGCAATTTACCTGAAAAATATAAAATTTTAAACTCTAAGGTATACTATTACTTCAATAAGACATGGAACATATATATCCCCGAAATAATGATTAGTAAATTAATATGGGCTTGCCACCAGCAATATGCCCACTGTGGGATAAGAAAATGTTATTTAATAATGAAAGAAGCATTTTTTTTTCCACATATGTTATCTCGAATTAAGCAGCTGCTTCGTACGTGCGATACCTGTCAACGATGCAAATATCCGTTATATTATTACAGTGCACCTATGCAAAATATTTTGCCGACCAATAAAAATGAAATGGTCAGTATAGATTTTTATGGGCCACTTGTTGCTTCCCAATTCGGAATAAAGTATGCTTTGGTAGTTTTAGATGTCTTTAGTAAGTATATAAAAATTTATGGATTAAGAAAAGCTACTACTCGCGGGGTTATACAAAAAATTTTCTTAGAATATATCCCTCAATTTGGAAAAATGAAACGGCTAATATGTGACAGAGGTACGCAATTTACAGCGAAGGCCTGGATTGAAAAATTAAAGCAGGAAGGGATTCATTTAACACTGAATAGTGTTAGACACCCGGAAGCTAACCCGGTCGAGAGATATAATCGGGAAATAGGTAGGATTCTGAGAGTATTAACCAGAGATAAGCACAACGCTTGGTGGAAATATGTACCACATGTTGAAGATTGCTTAAATGAAACAGTAAGCGATGCTACCGGTTATACTCCGACGGAATTACAGTTAGGAATTAAACCATCTCGGTTCTGGTATAAATGGATACCCGATTTGCGTCCTGATTTACAGTATCATTTAGTCTTAGAAAAAGCAAATAAAAATATGATCTGCCAAGGAAAAAGAAATGCGTTCAGACGTTTAGGCAAAGAAAAATGTTTCAAAAAATTTAAAATTGGTGACAATGTTCTAGTAAAATCTTTAAATGTATCAAGTGCGGAGAATAAAATAGTTGGTAAACTGCTAGCGATATACCAGGGTCCATATGTTATCATTAATAAAATTGGCGATGATTCGTATGAACTGCAGGATGAAATGAATGACACAAATAAAGGTGTGCATCATGTTTCTAAATTAAAAGAATATATTAATCCATTAAAAGATTAATTAGTTACTATTATTAATTTCAGTTTGTGCATAGAAGTTATATATTATTTTCTTATAATCAAGAGTTTAAAAGATAATTATTAGTTTATTTTTAAAGACATGTTTATTTTGTATTATTTTGATGTTTAGGAGTAAAGGTTATACTTTAACGTAAGATTTAATATCAGTTTAGGAGTTAAGATAAATTTTAATTTTGTAAAGTTTTTATTTCCACTAGTAACTTTAACCTACTCAATTAAAGTCATCCCTTAAGCCAATATTTATCCGAATCACCATAGAGCCAAATCGTGACCTCTATTAAAGAAGACTGACAATATGATGCTTAAATAAATGGCCTTTGATTCGGGACACTTCGGCAACATCCTCAGGTCATCCGACCCAACGGCCAGGAGGAGCTATGTAACGAGATTAGGTTCCGTCCTATTGGACCTAAATAAAAATATAAGATGCATACATCCCGACGAGTGAGAGTTAATGCAGTCAGTCTCGATCAAAAACTCGAAGTGCCGATACCGGACCCGGATAAAAATCAAATTTCTCCGTACCGTCGTCGGAAAACGGCCAATCGATTGTCGAACTCAAATTTATAAACACTACTAAGGTTGACTCCAGCTAAAATTGGATACGTATGTACCTACATTTTTAATATTGGCTTGCCCCCGAACCCTTATTTATAAAGAATAAGTTTCAATATATATATATATATATATATATATATATATATATATATATATATATATATATATATATATATATATATATATATATATATATATATTATATATATATATATATATATATATATATATATATAGGGTGGCCCTTAGCTATAGGGGTGAAAAAAAAATGTTAGAAATGTTGTGCTCCCAACCCCTAATTTTGTTCGAATACATGAAAAAAAAATTCCATAAAAATTTTAGCCCGATCGGAGGTGATTAACAGGTGCCGCCGGGCCTTTGAAGTTTTACAGGTGTCAAAATTCGTCAAAATTGTGATTTTCGTGACAAATTTTTTTCTGTAATTTTTTACATTATTTTCTAAGTAAAAACAATGCTTAATCCACTAATTAGACACTATGAACTTATCATTATGACCTGAAATCATCTTAGTTTGTACTTAATCTGACATTTAATGGTGGACATATATATTTTTTCTGAAAAATTTTTTAAAAAACATTTTTTTTCTCTACACTGCAAAGTATAACTCATATAATATGTTTTTTTGTTATCAATTCATTGGCATATTATGTTCTTGTATACTGTTTTCTATAATTTAAGACCAATAATTGGTTATTTATACCAAAATTAGCAGATCTAATGTGAAACATACAAAACACTGTCATCCTATCTCGCAGTAGGTGAAAGCTAAGTAATGAGTATAATAGTCCAATTCAGTTTCAAGAATTTTCAATTTTTTTTGGTTTAAATTTATTTTCAAACAAGCCATTATTGTGACATTTGAAACTTTGTGTGTTACCCCCCTTTGCTTGACCCCCCCCCCTCTTCCCTTACCAAATTTATTAACCTTTAACAAATGGTTAATATTTTTTTTTTAGTACAGCGTTGCAAATTTTTAAATCTATAGCCTCGTTATTGACTAATGATTGAATAAAGTGCAAGTCAGACATTGGGGCCTTACTCGCACTTGTGTCACCATACACGCTCTTAAAATACACTCTAATAAGAAAAAGTTTAAATTCTCTCATCGAAGATTTTTCTTTGCTAGACAACTTGAACTCACTTCTAAATAAATAAAATTTTAAACAATAGATCGCCTTCGACTTCCATCTTGTATGGCTAATAGCACCTGGCTTTCTAAATGACACTCCTCGAGGCGGGGTCTCTCCTAGAAAAAATCACTGCTAGCTCCATTAGCTCCCTGTAATCTTTCTTAATTGTTTTTCTTTTAAACTTTTTACGAAGAAGTCAAGCATATCTCTTCTTAAACTTTTAGGACATTCTCCTTCAATACCAGAAGACTATTTTTTTGGGTCTATCTGACCCCATGAGTTTCTGAACCTAGAAAACAGTGGAACATCTGGCCCAAAAGTCGGTCCCACCAATTCATTGAATACACCCTTTAACACCACTTCAAATATGTGGTGCCTACAAGGCAGGTATAGAAAATCCTTTTCTAAGAGGTTCTCAATATTTCTGCAAGCTCCATTGTTCTTACCGGTGTTCGATGCCGTGGTGTCAAAACACATCGCTTGGACTGAATCAAGAAGTCCTCATTCTTCAAGACATTTATAGACTAATGCGGCTTATTCTGCTCCAGTGGCTACTGGAGCAGAATTGATAGGAGCTCCGAGCATACCACAGGCTTGTGGTATGCTCGGAGCTCTATCAACTTTGTATTTTACGCCATATAAAATAAGAACTGCCAACCTCTCTATCTTATTGTCTTTTGTAATATTAGGATGAAGCTTCCCATCCCAATGCACAACAGCACACTGATTTCTATCAATACTAAAGGTTTTTAACATTTCCTTGTATCTAAGAATCCTTAACTGGGATCGTTTACGGCTTATTGACTTTCTGTTTAATTATCAAGTCCTTGCATCATGGCCTAACGCTTCTGCTGTGGTAACTAATACATGAACAGCATCTCTGTCCCTAACTTTGCACCTATCTAACGTTGGTGCTAGGCGATCATTAAAAAAATCAACAGTTCCTCTAAAACCCAACGACGAAGGAAAAATTGCATCAGAGACAAGCTCATCTGAAACTCCCTCACTGTTCTGTGCTATACTGCTTCTGGTGCTTGGTAGCAATTCCGCAAACAAACTAGATCGATCAATATCCTCCAAGCATCGAGTTCTTTCAACGGACCTCTTCCTCCTTCCGCTCTGCTGTTCTCTATTCTGCCCTGTGTAAATTAATGTCAAATCCCAGCATAACACCAGGTCGCCCCTTCATTCTTTGCATCCGCAAAAACTCTATGTCCTCCTGGATTTTTATTTGATTTTCGGCGTCACTATGGGCAATATCAAATAAATCATCCAGCCTGTCTGTAAAAGCAAAAAACTACTGATAGCAACTCAGTCGTTTTAGAAGAATTTTTCTGATGACAACAACAATGGTTAGAACGAAGAACTCTCACTTGTCATTTTATAACTTAAACAAACAACTTAAACCAAACATTTGATTTAAAAAAGAAATTAAAATATTTCATGGT
This sequence comes from Microvelia longipes, assembly GCA_018340805.1. Lineage (NCBI taxonomy): Eukaryota > Metazoa > Arthropoda > Insecta > Hemiptera > Veliidae > Microvelia > Microvelia longipes. The sequence continues at coordinate 1,726,724 of JACMZG010000002.1, forward strand.
AACAGTTGGCTGTTTGATCCAAGACTGGAACTTTTTTTAAGTAAGTCATAGGATTAAAATGATTCATTCATAGTACCCCTGCTTAGATCACTTCCATCTTGCATGGTATTTTCCTTGACTCATCTTTAATCCTTAAGTGGACACTAGGTTTATTTTACCTGAAAGTATTTTGGTAAACAAGTTTGTGTCAATACTAATAACTCTATTCAAAGTTATAACCTATCTTGCCTTTCTTTATTCTATCATTTTTTGTGAAAATTGTATAAAATTTTATATTTCATAATAGGGAAGAGGGGGGAAGGTCAAGCAAAGGGTGGGGGGGGGGGTAACACACAAAGTTTCAAATGTCACAATAATGGCTTGTTTGAAAATAAATTTAAACCAAAAAAAATTGAAAATTCTTGAAACTGAATTGGACTATTATACTCATTACTTAGCTTTCACCTACTGCGAGATAGGATGACAGTGTTTTGTATGTTTCACATTAGATCTGCTAATTTTGGTATAAATAACCAATTATTGGTCTTAAATTATAGAAAACAGTATACAAGAACATAATAACCAATGAATTGATAACAAAAAACATATTATATGAGTTATACTTTGTAGTGTAGAGAAAAAAAAAATGTTTTTTAAAAAAATTTTCAGAAAAAAATATATATGTCCACCGTTTAAATGTCAGATTAAGTACAAACTAAGATGGTTTCAGGTCATAATGATAAGTTCATAGTGTCTAATTAGTGGATTAAGCATTGTTTTTACTTAGAAAATAATGTAAAAAATCACAGAAAAAAATTTGTCACGAAAATCACAATTTTGACGAATTTTGACACCTGTAAAACTTCAAAGGCCCGGCGGCACCTAATAATCACCGATCGGGCCTAAAATTTTTATGAATTTTTTTTTTTCATGTATTCGAACAAAATTAGGGGTTGGAGCAAAGAAAAATGAAAGTTCATTTTTAAGGGTCACCTAATATATATATATATATATATATATATATATATATATATATATATATATATATATATATATGTATATAATCTGCATAGGCGGACTAGAAGAATTTATACTTGTGTGTCCCATAGAAACGTCTAGGAACTTCTACATACATATGTATGTACTTAGAAAAATGTACCTGCGGTTTTTAAATAAAAGTTAAATTCATTTTAAAGTTGAATTTAGAATGGTGATTGATTGCACAGTAAGCCTAAAAAAATATGTTTTCGGAATGAATTCCTTGAGTAAGTAAATAGTTTGACATGACATTATTTTGTTTACAAAATTTAACAAAGCTGTATGAAGACTTATTAGGAGATTTATTTTTTCAGAGAAGCATACATTAAAATTATTCCATCTAAAATAAATAAACTTTTAAACACATAAATTATAATAAATTGACACGTAGATTCACAAACTTCCAATATTAAGCATCAAAAAAGAGTTTTACCTAAGAATTTAAATTGTGAAACTTAACTATGGAACCAAACCGAAACAGTTTACCATAGAGTTTGAGCTTAGCACTTTTGACTTGAATCTATTTTTTAATGGAAACGAAGCTTCATAGGGGGCTAGTGTACACTGGATACGATGGGAACTTGCTCAGTCTCTTTGACTCAAGTCTTCCCCACCTTTGCAGTAATAATACTTAATTATACACCATAATTAACCATATAAACCAAGACTTGTATAATTAAATTAAATATTAATGTTTATTTGTTTCAACCAACCCAAAAAATTAAATACAGGATGAGACGATCATTAATTAATTTTGTTAAAAGATTGTTTAATTTTTAAAAACTAACCTCTATCTGTTCTAAAGTGATCATAAATATATCCATCGTAAAAATCCAATCAGATTTGGTTAGGAAAAGATCTGTGGCACTCTTAAGCCGCTGTTTTCGTTTTTTTATAAACTTTCACCGTAGATGGAACATTTCAGATGCATCAAAATAATAATGATGCCTCATAAGACCCTTGCAGCTTATCAAGGTAGCCCCTGCGGGAACAACCTCGAGTAGTACTGTCAACCGTTACACTCCAAGTGTAATGTAAAGTGAGTATAAGCGTAAAAAAATAAATAAAATAAAATTAAGTTAAAAAAATTAAAAAAATATAAAAAAAGATAAAAAATAAGAATAAAATAAAGAAAAAAAAGTTCTTATCAGTTTTAAGTTACTTTCTCTAACATAATTACCCTTAAAGCAAATTAAATAAAATTAAAAAATATGAGTGAAAGAAAAGTAATTTATTTAATCTTCGGTCTTTATTCTCTTCTTATCTAGCTAACTTTATCTACTTATAATTACACTTTATTTCACAAATTAATATTATTTATCCACTCTTCATTTTTTAATTGTTTCAAATTAATCCAAATCGCCTATTTATTTAAGGTCATTACGTTTCATAAAATGATATTTATTTTTTTAACTCCTTCAAATTTACCATAGGTATATATATATATAAACCAAGTTTTTAAAAAAATATGTTTCAGACATTTTTAAAAGCTTCTGAACGATTTACTATGTTTTTCGGGTGTCTGTATGTGTGTATGTATTTGTATGAGTGTGTGTTTGTATGTGTGTATTTGCATATGTGTTTGTCTTTGTCATCATGGCTCCTAATGTATTTATGATAGAGAGTTAAAATAGTACAAACAGGGAGCCTTCGGCTCGCTTTATTGGCCGCAAATTTTAAAACCGTTTTCAAATTCTGACTAAAGACTACAATTGACATTCAGCAGGTTAAAGACCAAGTGCAGAAGGACATATTTTGAAATTCAAAGTTTGTGCTCTTAATTGATAAATTTAGGTTATAAACTATAAATTAAATAAAGTTGTCAAACAAAATTTTAAAATTTTAAGCCATAACTAAATCAAAAGTAAACACATTAAAAACGAAATGATTCAAAATTAATTAAATATACAAATAAAAACAGGTTAATTACACAAAAGTCCTTTATTGTTTAATATATAATAACTAAGCTTTCGACTAAAAATTAGTCATCATCAGAGTTTAAAAAATATAAAAAATAAAATAAAATACAATTTTACAAACTACTTCATATTGCACTTTGGTAAGGTTTGGTAAGCTATGTTTAAAATGTTTCTTTTTAAACATAGCTTACCAAACCTTACCAAAGTGCAATATGAAGTAGTTTGTAAAATTGTATTTTATTTTATTTTTTATATTTTTTAAACTCTGATGATGACTAATTTTTAGTCGAAAGCTTAGTTATTATATATTAAACAATAAAGGACTTTTTTGTAATTAACCTGTTTTTATTTATATATTTTTTTATAAGTCCACAAAAAGTAACTTTTTAAATATACAAATTTCATCACATAATATACAATTGAAAATAAAACAAAATTAAATAGTTGGCACCGAGAATAGAGTAGGAAAACTAAAGAAGAGATTTTCGAATTAAACACAAAGAAAGTAAAACAACCAAAAACTCTTTAGAAGGCACACAGTTATGTAAACCTTAAGAAAATAAAAAAATCGTGTACGGAATGCCTCGAAACTTTTCCTTATTAGATCGAATTCGCCACTTTCGTCCTCTCTATTTCGTCCTTAGAATATACTAGACTTACAATTTATAGTAAAATACATCTATTTGATTCCTAGCAGTCACCCATCCAGGCACTGACCACGCTCGATGCTGCTTAAGTTTTATTATCCACCAAAATTCTTGTTGTATTAAATCCAAACTCACCGCAATTGTTTATTACGTAAAATTCTACACTTGTACTAAATTACTACTCAATTAAATTATCTTCCCAATTTTACAAATTTATAAAAAACGCACACAAGTCATCTGATAAATTGAACTAATGCTGATAATTAGATGAAACTTGGAACATATGTTAGTCTAATACATCGCTACATGCGTGCTAAATCTCGATTCGATCGAGAACATTTTTTCGCGTTTTCGATTTTTTTGCTGTCATTATTGTGGGTTAATGACGTTATAAAAAATATTTCCATAATAACTCAAATACACCTATAGATTACTTTCTGTACAAAGTTTTAACTCATTAGCATAAATACACTGGGAGCTACGATGATAACAGACACACATACACTATACACACATACAGACAAGACAACGTTGTGAAAACCACTCAGGAGGCCTTAGAAACACCTGAAACGGATACTTCCGGTAACATCCCGGTTTTTTTTATTTTTTTGCAAACACAATACTTTTCCTAAATATAAATGAGAATAAAAGAAAATTGACTCGCCAGAACCTCTATCATCTCAATCCATCTCCATCTGAAAACGACAAAGGAAGGTTAAAAACAGAATAAAAAAGTCAGGGAATAAAAAAGCCGTAGTACCAGGGCATGAGTCCTAAGTAGAGAGTCGAATCTACTCTTCTCTACAATCTCAATGAAAAAAAAATTAAAATATGAAAATACTAAAAACCCAATATGTTTTTACAATAATTATTTTTATAGTTTTTATTATTTTTTATATATTATTTAATTATAATATATAGAAAATATAATAAAAAGTATTATAAAAATGTGTAACGGTGAAAATAGGTTAGCAGGGTTGTGGCCTAAAGCAGGAGGTTGGAGGCAGGCGACGGAGACTGGTTTTACAGGTTCCCGCTAGGATGCGGCTGGGTCGCTAACTAAACCTAAATATTTTATCCTAAAAATAAAAGGTCACTGCACTGGATAGGGCAAAGGTTTTTGATTTTAAACCGCTAGAATGCATTTGTGTCTAAGTCATAGTGTTTTAGGTATTTTAGAAAGATTAACAAACTAAAAAAGTAAATATATGGCTAAAAAGCCATAGAGGGATTCTTAGGGGTGAAGGGCGGGGGAGGTAGTTTTTTTGTTAAAAAATAAAAATTTAAATAAATTAATCAGATGTCCATTCAATAATTTGGAAAGTAATAATTTATCGTTAATCCGTAAAGATACTTTATTTCAGCGAACCCAAGATTCTACATTAAATTCAGTATATAAAATTAAAAGATAGTAACAATTTTGCATACATACACTAAAGGAGACAATGCATTGATACTGAATATCCAAAATGATCAACCATGACCACAATGAACCAATTTATTGCCTTCCTAATTGACACATCTACATGAAAATAGTTTCTCTTCAATGATACATATAAAGGACAAAGAAACTAAAGCAAGACCAGCACATCGAATCAAATCTTCGAGTTTGCTTGAACACGTTTATTTTCCGAATTGATAAATTAGTTAAAGGAGTTCAACAAGGAAATTCACAAAAGTTTCAGTCAGTAAGTCAAGTCACACAGTTTCTTGGTTTCTATTTAAAAAGCAGTTATTCGTACTAACCAAACCATAATCTTTGTAAAACATTCTTTCACATAATAAAACAAGAGGCCTTTGGCCTGTTGGTCTAGAAGCAACGCCACATGGTTGTTTTGCATAATATAGATTAGAGACCACCTATAGATGTACATTTGTGTCTAATGTCAACTTAAACGGTCAATTTTAGAGTTTTAACGCATGGTGTCTTGTTAAAATTGATTAAAAGTTTGAACTTTGTAGTATAAACTCAGCGGGAGTTATGAGTAACATGCACACATGCACACATGGACAGAATGGTTAAAACCACTCGGAACGTCATGAACATTCCTAAAACGGATATTTATGTGCAAAACTCAGTTTTATACTTAAAATAATAAATAAATAAAATGTTTATTTATAGATTGCACATGTTAATATTTTACATAAAAAATAACAATACATATCTACAAATAGGATATATTCTATTTTTAAATAGAAGAATAGAATCTTCCATATAATACTAATATAGAAGGAGCATATGACTGTAAGCACAATGTACAGTCTATCGTTTGTTTAAAAATCCCCAAGGTCATAAGTATTTTGGGGATTGACCAATCAGAGAAGCCGCTGCCAACCTCTCACTTAAAAAGAGAAAAAAATCCCTACCACCTTAACCGCTGTAGGGAAAAACCTTCTTCCGGCAATCGTTCACTTTGTTTGTGGTTCTGTTTGTGGTTCTTCTTTTGAATACATCGTTTTGAAAATTACTTTCAAATTAATCTTAAAAATGATATTTTAAAAAAAAAGTACACAAAAGAAATGTAAAAAAAATCGCCAAGAAAATACGGGTAAAATAACCTGATTTGTTTACATAGTTTTTTCCCCCTTCCTTCTTACAGGGATTTTTTTTCTTAAGAATCAGTGGTGTCTAAACTGGCCTGTCAAGATTTTTAAACTAAACGATAGACTGTATTTCTACTGATAACACGAAAGCCGGTTGACTGGTGGTCATAGAAGAGGTACCACCCTAACAACAAAACATAATTTTAAATAAGTCATAAATATCCATTAATGAAGAAAGATCGTAAACAACAAATGTAATAACTTAAAACACCTGCTGAGTATTTAAAATTCTGGCACGGTGGTCCGCATGTCGGGCCAATTTCCTTTGGGATGCGTGTTGCCGTACTTAACAACAATCCTGGTAGGGACGATAATTGTTTATCCTTATTTTACATAATTTAAGTTTACAACTACAAAATAATTCTGGCACAGTGGTCCGCATGTCGGGCGAATTTCCTTTTGGATGCGTGTTTCAGTGCTTAACAACCCATTTTTTGCTTACGGTTCCGGTTCATGCTTTAGAACCTAAGCAGTTACTCAATTGTCAAGCACTGCTCGTAACTCATTTTGTCCGTATTTTTTTCAAAGGAAATGCGCATACTTATCCAGTTGATTATGCAAAATTATGTCTCTAGCCAATGGACACCATAATTTTTTATTGGGTCCGAGGTATCCAAAAAGTTATGAACACTGCTATAAAAGATATGAGGAAAAGACAATAGAAAATTAAATTGTACATAAGTTAAATAAATATTAATTTAAATTGGGGCCTTCAAACTCTGGCCGCAAGTCTTGGAGCCGCTCAGATTAAGTCCCTTGTCTATAATAATTTATTGTTTTGTATTCCTTGTATATTACTAATTTGTTATTACAGGCATGTATTAAGCGAATTTTCATAATATCGATCACTTCGGGCTACTTATTTGACACCTTAAATTCTTTTTCGGAGTTGAGTTCGTCACAATTAATATACTATGTAATTTAGAAAAATTAGGAGCTGAATTTAGATATTTTTAAAGAAAACGTTTAAGAACTTTTATAAAGAAATGTTTGGAGGTGGGATGTTTTGAACTATATTTTCTAATGACTACATAATACAAATTTGATTAAAACAAGGATCAAGCTGAGACTCGTTTAGAGTTAATAAGATAGTTTTATCATTAACAATCCAGTGCTCTGATATAAAAATAATGTCTGAGTATGCTTCTTTACAAATACTAATTTCTAGGTGAAGAAATTGAAACTTCAATCTCATGTTTTGATGCAAAATGGCTTTCATATTATCATTACAAATTTAACATTAATTATTTGAAACTTTTTTATTCTTATTAATCATACAACTATTGGACAGCTTGCTATAAATTGACTTTGTCCCATTTTTTAGACAAAAATCAAAGTTTCGTTTGTCAAACCCGCGAATCAGTGGCCATGAAGGAACCACAACACGGCGCGGCTAGAAGATAATGGCCTCTACTTTGCCACAAAAACGCAATTGCCCAAGATATTCGCTGAGTATGAAATTGCGGCTTTAAAGTATCGGATGTTTTTACTTTAGATTGACATTCACCGTACGTCCTCTCTCTCTTTCCCCCTCCCTCCTAACTTTGCTCCGTAGGTTTTTCCTCGCACGTTTCAGCCCCTTTCCCCTTCAATTTTCCCCTTTTCCCTTTTATATTCCCCTTTATCCGTTTCATTCATTTCCCCGCTGCTTTCACTTAATGTCTGTCTTTCCATGCCGAATGTTTTGATAGACGAGTAACTTATTTATTATTTAAACATTAATACCTATGGCTCTATAAGTAATTTTACAGCAAAACTGGAGTATAACTATTAATAAATACTAAATTAGCAGAGCTCAGCAAAACTGGAGTATAACTATTAATAAAGCAAATTAACAAATAAATAAATTAGCAGAGCGTAAGCCCTTTAGTAGAGAGGGAACCGTTTATTAATTTAACTATAATGTATTATTAATTTGTATGTTATTTCTCTTTAACATGTTAAAAAATAATGGTATTTAGTTTGACTTAAAAATGACTGAGGGGCGGTTTATACATTTTTACTTAAATAGCATTGCTTGTTCTGTTTGGAGTTCCCATAAACGACGGTGTTTTGCTACTTTGAAGCCACAAGGTGTGCTAATAGCAAGCTCAAAAGTAAATTACTATAGTCCTAAATAACTGTTCACTTACATTTGGTTAGATTCAACAAGTGGTCAAACTCTTCCTCTTTAATATAATCTAATGTAGGTAATTTAGATTAAAACAAAAAGCCTGCGGCCCTTGATGAGTGAGTCCCTCCATTCAAGAAAACCATCCTCGTTTCTTGACCCCAACCAAATACTGAAAATAATAGTGACGTTTTTACTAGAATAGCAATTGTACTTGTAAAATATAGTGAATTAAAGAATTCCGACTGCACTAAAACAAGACTTCAAAGTCAAGTTTCACAGTCTGATTGAAAACCGGCACATTTTTATTTCTCTGAAAATCAAAGTTTAATTTTAATTCTATCACGTATTTATCACTAAATTAAAATCTTTTCAAATCTGAGTCTACTTTAAAGAGTATAAAAAGCAGAAAAACAAAAGACATTAATATCGTATTGTTTTAAATAAATGAAGATTGCAATGAATGAAGAATATTTCTTAAGAAAAAACCGATTTTAATTTACTACAATATTTCTGATCCTATTCTTCCAGAAGTCTGTTTTCGAGAGCAAAAGTAAAGCACCTACTTTGCTGCCACAATGGAAATATTATCTTACCTAACGTTATCTTTATCTACGCAGTAAACAAACTTCAAGTCAATAAAGACGTGTGTTTTAATTAAAAATAGAAAAAATAAATAAAAAATCCTAAGAAATAAAATACCGCTTCACTGCTAAGTTAACTTTTTGTTTTCTTTTCCAATGTGAAAATCCTGTACAGTCACCTCAAAAGATTTCCTCATGACTCCGGACATCCTTCACTCGTCCTCATATCGTCACGTTACCCGAGGTCAATCACGTTAATCCTTAAGGTCAAATTATAACCTTAAGGATTTTGAAGTTTTTTTGTCAAAATCTTTAAAAAACGAAAAAGGTCTAAATGAGTAGTAATTTGTCACGAGTGTGATCGGATCCCCTTTTGTCGGAATACTGATGTTATGAGAGCACCAACTTTAAGGAAGAAAGAAGAACTTTGATAATAATATTCCTATACAATACCGGCTGAATGCAATCACCAGCAGTTGAATTTAGAAAGAAAGGAGAAATATTTACTAATATTCCCAGACAATACTGGCTGAATGCAATTGCATGCATTTGAATTTAAAAAGAAAGAAGGTATTTGATATCAATATGACACGACAATACTGGCTGAATACGATTAACAGGAGTTAAATTTAGGGAGAAAGGAGAAATTCCTTGATATTTTTCGTTGAAAGCTGTTACCAGCATATAAAAAAGTTATGCAGGCATCAGACGATGAACAATAACTACTTTTTCAATTATTTCTTCAAATGGTAGTAACTATAACCTTTTTCTTGGGAAACTCTTTTCCACCACAGGGATATGTGCTTAGTATTTCCATATTTTGGTTATTCAGTCTTATTGTTGTTTTTATTTCACCCTCTATTTCTTTTTATTATATGTTTTCCCTGATTGTCACAATGCCACGTGGTGAAACTCCGTGATAACCACACTAGCGAGATACTTGACACTTGCCTACCTCTGTGACACCCTAGCTGACACCAAGACAATGACAACGATATGTGATATCCCTCCTATTTGGAGGATCATAACACGTAAAGGTAAGAAAAAGTTTCATGTAAGACACCATATGAAATATTCAGAGCATATTCTACCCAACACTGGAATCCAAATAACTTTATGCCTTTTTACAGAAATATACGTCTTACAATAAAATACAAAACATGCGCTATTATAGGCGAGACAAGACTAACATTAACAGCCCTCATAAAGTATATGTGGTATAAAACATTTTCTATAAGTGGAAAAAATTATTGAGTATACATAAATGAATATTTATATAAAGTTAAAGTATATTCTTACAAAGGGACACACATCAGTGATTTGCATGTTATGAACTATACAAGCTCTTAGAGCGTCATAAATCTACGGCAAACCTTCACCACAACCTGCCCCCTCCTTTTCACCCCCCTTTTTTCTTCTTCTCCCAAAGGTGGTAAGAAACTGTCTCGCATTGTCACTACCCATAGCCTTTTTTACATTTCTTATTTTAAAAAAAGTCGGGCGTTGTAAAAAAAAGTTGGCCCGGTGGAATGATAATGACTCGAGTTCCCCTTGAGGGGAAAAAGTCATTCCTTTTCCCCTCCCAAGTAAAAAGCTTGTCTTAATATTTCCTTCTTCGTATTCTTCAGTTGGATCTTGTTCTTTAGTATTCTTCTTCTTTTTTTCTTGTCCTCATAAATTATATTTTATTTCCAAGTTATTAAATTTCTTCCAACTTAAGCAATTCTTTTTTAACCAATGTGAACTCTATTTATTATCCGCACAAATGGTTTTTCAAACTTATGTTTTCCCATTGCTTTGGTAGCTTTGTGCAAATATTACAAACAGGTCATTCTAAACATTTTCTAAGATATATTTGTCGGTACAGACGTCGGTTATTCAGTAAATCGAACTAAACGAACCATCCTAACAAAATATAGTGGTGTACCCAGTAGAACACTCCCTTCCTCTAACTCGTTACTACTGTTACTAGAAGCGTACCTGGAGGAACGTAAGCCGCTAGAAGAGCTATTAACAAGTTTGCCATTATCATAGCAGAGTTTAATAAAAATCACCTTCAAACTTCAATAACTTATATTAATTTAAAAGTAAACCAAAAAAATGATTAAAAGCAAACAACTACTCGTAGTTTCTTTTGTTTTCTCACATTGTTTTGATCTAAAATAATTATGTTCAAAAGTGTTGTATTTGTACTGAAACTTATATTTTACGAAAAATAAGAAACAAGATAAATTGTACCAAATATGTTTTTATTGCTCGGAAGGAATTCTTTAAAAATCAGTGTTGTCTTAAACCTAAAAGTAAAATTTAAGTTGGCATTGCAGTTAATTATTTTAAACTGAATGACTAAGTTATCAAATGACCAATGAACCGTATTGTTTTCATTTATCTGTAATTTGTTTATTTTTTTTATTTATTTGCTGTAAGTAAGTAAAGTATGTTTGCTGGCTATCAACTACATAGTTTATGGCAAGGGAAAATTGTAGTGTAGCCACAAGTAACAGTTCTGTTTACTCTAGTGTTACAAATCTCTTGACAGTAGATAGAATGCCATATGATTTAACAGTTCCCCAGTGTAACGTTGAGAAAAGTTGGTCTTGTTCCATACCATCACGGAACGATTGGGAAATTATCAAGTTGGACAACACGGATAAATTGTGGTTCACAGATGAATCGAGGATATCTGAAAATCAAGAGCTGGAATATTTTGTGCTAAACCAAAGTGCAAATTGAGTAGTCTTAGTGCCTGCTCATGCCCTTTTGGGTTGTGCTTTGGTTCAGATAAATTATTTAAGGGCACGTAGAAATACCTAATTCACAGAAACTCAGGCCTTGAAAGTTACGATTATCTAGTTTTCATTTGTATTGATTGTTGTTCTATGCAGTGAGTAGGTAGTTTAAGATTTTCAATTAAGCAAAACTTTGTACTTAAATGTAGTAAAATAAAAGTTCATTTGTTATAATTTTCTCTCTTAGAGAAACAATTTTGTACTTACCAAGGGAAAAAACTGTCATTACACCTCTCAGAATAATAAATCAAGTCTCTCCACTGATGTATTATTAATTTAAAATAAAGCATAACCGGCTTTCAACCAACTGAAGATCATCATCAGTGCCGGTGAGATGTTATGAAGCTAGGTGTTAAGTCTTTTCTTACTGTTGTTGTTATTTTATTATTCTGATCACACTTTGAATCCTGATTACACCCCTCTTTAATTTTCTTATTCGGCTACGCATCGGGAACAATCCCCACAAACCCCTCGGCTACGACTCAGGAATCAACCCTATAACCCTTCGGCTACGCCTCTGAGTTTAAACAGAATGGTTCCCTCGGCTTGCACCTCACGAACCAACAAGAAAAGGGCGAAATGACTTTGTTTCCTCCCTTGGTACGTAAATAACTATTCTTCTTGCCTCTAATCATATCGCCGATATAGCAACTGTAGTTATTATCAACCTACTTGGCATCATCAAACAATCAACCATGTTGACGACATACATCGAGCCTTTTTTAAGGGGAGCGGCACGTTTTTGTGAATTCCCAAAGAAAAAAGAGTTTTTTTCACCCCTCACTTTTCTACCTGTGCAATAAAAGCTGAAAATATATAGTTGGACCATTGACCAGGTTCCATGACAAGTTGTATCTTGGATGTTGTGAACACAATATCAATTTAATTTCCTCGCAGATTCTGACTGAGCATTTTTCTCTTTTTTAAACGTGATAAAAATTTTCAAGTACCTCGTAAAGTTTTCAAAGTAAGGAGACAACTTGGCTAAGTCACTGCGACTTCACAGCTAATCACTCGGACTACAAAACTAAAGTTTTTTCGGGTAAAACTTTGCCAACAAAGTTGAGTTAAGTCTAAGAAGTTTTTGTGTTGTCACGTTGGTAGTAGTTTTCTCTCAATCAGTTCTAGAGGAAAGTCATTAGTTAACATGGCTTGAAGAAAGTTTTCCATCAAACTTTTATCCAATCAATACTTGGACTTAGAGAGTCTTACTTATTTCAATAAGAAACTACTTAAAATACGGAAAGTATAATTCAAATCATATTAAAATATTAATTGAAGTGTAAATAAACCACATCACGATAGAGATTCAAGGTTTCAAAATAACTTTATTTAACTATTGTAGTATAAAGTTGCGAGTTTAAAAAGCCTATTATTTGTCATTATATGGATTTTACTCTACCGTCTACCATTTCAAAGCTTATTTAAGTATTTATACCTCAATTTTGACAGAATCAGTTAGAGTACGAAACAGTTTTTGACGAAACGGTTAGGAGTATTTTTTGCTAGTGAAATATGAATTTCAAAAATTTTCAAAAAATTCATTTGAATTGGTTATATTACATCAATAAATCTAAGTGCCCAAACTTCTTATAGTAAAACAGTTTACCATTGCATTACGTAAAAATAATTTGGAATCGGTTTAGTCAGGATTTCCTTGACTTTAGAGCAAGGATCTTGAATAAAAAATATGACGTGATAGGGAACTTCACTGACCCCATAGATGTTGTATAAGATAGAGAAATAAGAGCAAAATTATCTTGCGGTGGGGGTAAGTCGCGTTATACACCGTCGAGGTACACCATACCCGCTTTTATCTTTACAATCCTACCCCTTCCATAATTAGAGATAGTGAAGCAAGATTAAACAAAATGCTAAGATTGGTTGATTACAATGCAATACTAAACATTATTATGGCACTACAATGTTTTTGTAAATTAAACCAATAGTTTAAGAAGAATTGGTATAAGATGTATTTGGTTTAAAAAATATATTAAAACTCTAAAAGAAAAATCCCGTAACTTAACACTCAAATCCCTTTAAATCTCCCTATCAACATATGTATCATAAATAAATACTGCGGACATGTTAAGTACCCTCTTAACTTACCTGTAAAGTGGGCTCGACTTACAGTAAAGTATCCCATATAAAGCTTTTATTGCTATTATGAATAAAGGTATTTTTTTACCTTAAAGTGCATTAGGATTAGGGGAGGGGGGGGGCTCGTGATTTGATCCTATGGCATCATAAAGGCAAAAAAAAACTTTAACGTCAAAAAGCCTAAGTAACGTTTGAGGATATCAAGGTAAAATTTATAAATAAATCTTCTATTTGCTAGAACGTTTTGCCAAAAGTAAAATAGACAAATAAACTAAAATATTATTATTAAAATAAAATAACATAATAATAAATAATACAACTTCTATCGATGGATTAATTTGATGGCTTCCCATTTTATCTACTGACATATATAATAAGGGGAATGATTTCCTTTCTTCATTGAATTTCCCTCTCCCGTTGGGAATATTTCAGGCTATAAAATAAAAGACAGTCTCAAAACAGGGGAGTTTTCAAAGGTAAGAAAAACATGATTTTGAAAAAACCATTCGGGCACCGCAGAGTGGTCTAAGTCCCTTCTTATGACTTGATTTTTCACTTAATACTTTTTTATGGTCGTTACTTGTTCTTGCCTTAGGTCCAGACTTTGCATGGATCTTTTTAACCCCTAAAAATAGTTGTTTGTTTAACTAAGAAGAGTATTACAGACTAGTTAAACAATTTTCAGCTTTAGAATTCAGAATACAGCTGATTCGATACCCCACACTTCCCACTCCACTACCCTGACACGGGGGTCTGCATGTCGGCGAATTTTTGGAATGCGTGTTTCCGTGCTAAACAATCAATATCTTGCTTAAGGATCTGCTTTATGCTGTATAACTTGAGCAGTTACTCAATTATCAAGCACTTCTTGTAATTCATTTTTCCTTTATTTTTCAAAGGAAATGCGCTGACACCTTTAAAGAAAACAACCATGAAACCACCTGGGCATTAAAATAGAGCAATAATGGTGTGCACTGCCAATTTTATATGCAATAATTATGCGTATTTTTTTAAAAAATACAGAAAAAAATAGTTTACGAGTAGTGTTTGACAATTAAGTAATTGCTCACGCGATAAGCATAAACCGGATCCTTAAGCAAGAAATTAATTGTTAAGCACGGAAACACGCATTCCAAAGGAAATTCACCTGACATGCGGACCACCGAGCCAGTATTTTAAACATCTTAATGTACTCGTTCTATTCGGTTTAAACAATTCCAATTGAGTACATGAGAGTAATTTTAGGATTTTTTGCTATTTAACGTAGCTTATATTACTATTCATTGTTGCAGCTGGCAGATAGACGGAGTTATGGGAAGAAAATTAGAAACTATTTTGGAATCGGAATCGAATACGCTGGAAAGGCAACCAGCCCTTCATCAGGTATTAATTAATTACTTTCTTTAAAGTGTTTGTCCTTATAAAAGTTATAAACCTAAAGCCTTTTGTAGTTTTAGGGGACGAAAATGGTGACAGAAATTTTCCGTCAATATGAGGAAAGCTAACTACAATGATTCCTAATATATACATGGTTGTTTCATAAGAAAGTATATCAAAGTTATCGAGATGTAGTTCGGTAATAGTTTTTGGTCAATAAACACTTTTAACGTAATTAAAACAATTTTTCCTATTTCTATTATTTAGAGATTTTTCTAGGTGCCAGGATCTGCATTTTTTATTCTCTTATATGTGGTATTTTTACTTAAAAAGTTGAACTTTTGGTCAAATATAAGACCAAAGGTTAGTTTTAACAACTAGACACATTCCTTTATCGATTTTACTTTATTTTTTTAAGTTTACATAAAGCCAGAGCCATATGAAATTTATTGATTTTTTGTCAATTTTTGAGACTAATTCCTTTCTAACTTCATGAATAATGATAAGATTTGAATGGGATCATCTTCATCTAGACTTGTTATATGATGCCCTCTTTAGTATGCAAGCTTAAAAAGGTATCCTAATACTTTATTTTTGAGCATTGCTTAAATAACTATTTTAATAATTAGATTTCATTGTTCTTAGCAAACGTTAAAGGGTTGAAACAGGACTATTCATTTTGAGATATGATATTTTTTTTATAAGATCAAAGATAACAGGTTATAATAACACTGAATTTTCATAGAGATATAAATTCATAATATTTGTGTTTTGTTATATATGAGTGGAAAAATGTGCGATTTGTTTTTACAAATCGCAGAAGAACTTCCCTTACATAACTTCGTAAGAAGAACTTCCCTTACATAACTTCAAAAAAGAGGCCTTCAGTCTCCTTGCCCCTCCGCAGATGCCGCGCTCGTGCCTCGTCCACTACGCGGCAACGGCCACGTGGTTGATGTACTTCATCAGTTCGTCATATTACTGGTTTATATAAGTGGCATACTGACACGATATAAACAAATTTTCAAATGTTTTAGAGAAAAAACTTCATTTGTTTACATTATGTCAAGTAATAATAATATTTTGTTTAAAATGTGTGTATTAATCAATAAAACCGGAACTAATACTAGTAATAATATAAAAATTCGCATTTTTATAAAACATACATAGTAGTATAAGTGTAAACATTGCAGCACAATCTAAACACTATATGAAGATTTGTGGTTTTTTGTAATGTCTGTGGGGTCATATTTCGTAAACAATAAGGTTTCGGACATTAACAAGGTTGATATTTGGCCTTAGTTCATTTCGAACGAGAAAACGTACGAAATGAAAAAGTTATCGTCTCCCATAGAAACATCAAGGAACGAATATCTCGTACATACATACATAAATATGTATATATATATATATATATATATATATATATATATATATATATAATATTATATTGTTGTATTGAATATATATATTGAATATTTTTGGTTTTAACCATGTTTACTAAAATGTATACACGTTATTTGATTTGAACTAATGCTGCTAATGGGGTGCTGTTGCTCAGGTTATTAAATAAATACTGAAAACTAAAGCAAAAATTGGATTCATAAGGAAAAAAGCACCCATTTACAAGACAATTTGCCCACCTTGCGAACCTCCGAGTCAATTGTTTTTTATAATGAGACTATTATATTATTATGTTACAACTTATATTACTAATAAAATAATATGATAAGAATTATCTTAGAATTTTTCAAGTCATAGTGAAACACCCTGAATTAGGCAGTGAAGCGAATTTCAAAGAATAGAGTTAGGCTAAAGAGGAAGATACACTCTGTAAGAGTTACAAAATATGATCTGCGTATCCCTGGGGTCTTAGGGACCCTTCATATTTTATTTTACTTTCAATGTTTGACCCCCTTTCTAGCCAAGGGTCATAAGGGTCAAAAGAAAAGTATAATAATTTACACCAAAAACATTTTAAGAAGACTTGTTTAATATTTTTACAATTTTTCATTGCTTTATAATTTAACTACTTTATTCTCATTTATACATTGTATTATACAGAACTTATTCAACGTATAGAAAATGTGTGTGTATTGTTGTAAAAATAAACAAACAATTTTTAAGCAGGGCATAGAAATAATTACAAGTGTTAAGTCAGAATGCAGGAATTTCAAGTTGGCTAAGTAAATTGTCTTTAAAAATCCTCACTAATTACGTATATTCTGAAATATTCCAAGAATATCTTGATTATATATTCAAATTATTGTTAAATTATTATTGAAACAAATACAGATTTCAAAACTAGTTTATTAATTCAGTAGGAAAATGTTTTTATATTCTTTTCTTTTCTCGAATTTATTTGTTAGTAGCTTTTAAAATAACAGAGAAGAGACCCCTACATTCGCCTGATTAGACTTATATCCCAAACACACGTGTATAGCAGTTAAGCCAACAAAATGCGTAGCGAAACATTTTCTGAAAATAATAAGTGTGTACACTTGTACTTGTAAACCATAAACGCTATACTTAAAATATTAATGAATTGTTTGTCCTGTGGAGTCCTTGGCTTTCATTTATCCTTAATTTACTTTTTCTAAGTTTATCACATAAAATGTTACGTACAACAGAAAAGTAAGTTCGGATCAGTAGAGAATGTGAAGTCCCAAGTCATCTTAAAGTTATTCAAAATTCCAAGTAAAAAATTGTGATAAGATTGATCGCTTTTCTTTCTTAACTTTTCCCAAACGTCCATTTCTCTTTTTTCTTGATAAACGTGGCTGTAGGGATGCGGAGGAGCGCACACCCCGGGAGAAGGGGTTCGAACCCGGCCTGGGTGCAAATCCAAGAGGGGTTAAACTTCAAGTATTTTCCTCAACTCCTATTATACTTTTTTTGAAAGTAAGATTCATTTGAGAAGATGGTAGGTGCTAAATCATTTTTCTCGGCTTTCCATAAATAACGAAGCCATTTTATTTAGCCCCTTAACCCTCCACAGGGGTTAACCTCTTATTCAATATCATTTCAAGCTCTTTTCTAACTTTGAAAGAAGATAATTCAAAATTGCAGTATAAAGTTACTCTTTATAAAACATAATAATGAAATAAGTAAAATTTAATGATAAACGAAAATTTACTAATAAACTCAGATTTGCTAGTCCTTTTGAGCACTAGTGATAAATGCGTGCTCCTACCTGTTGCTTCTATTTAATAACTTTATCAAAATTATTAGCATTTTTTACTAGGGGGTCATATAAGTAGTACCGAAACAAATTCTGCACCGGAATTCCACAAGCAAATTAAAATGGTTGCTTCCTTGCTCAACAATTCATTTTGAACATATTATAGATTGATAAGTGTGAGATGTTGATATTTTGATTAGTATTATTATTTTATTAAATTCATTATTTCAATGCATTTTCGCGGACACCCTTAATTTTTTTCCCCACTTTAAGAACCACTGATCAAAGATTTAATGCCGATTGATAAAGGTCGATTGATAAAGTATGCACCCAATGTCATTTACCCAGAAACATTTTCTGATCCCTAAAGGTCATCGTACTCTAGAAAATAACTAAGTCCTCTTTTTGCTCTAAAACGCAACCTTTTCCTCTTTGACTGACATTCATCAAGACATGATAAAAAGTCATATTACTCCCTCTCTCACACAGCCCCAAACCACACACTAACACATAACAGGGAATAATCTATCATTTTGACCTTCTCACGCATGAATGGAATAAACCAACCTTTTATTCATATTTCTATTTCATTTATTTTTTTTCTTCACTGTTAATAAATTATAACCATTTTGGGTTTCGAAGTAGAAACAATATTAAAATTTTATTTGGTTATAAATGTCACTTTATAACTTAGATTAAACCAAATTATAAATTGTTTACTTTTTATAATCCAAATTTCTTTTCTGGTGTTATGCCAAATTTAAACTTCTCATCATGTACTATCTTGGTGGTATAGCAATTTTATAATTAACAAACATTAGATTAACTTTTTCTCCACCATAGCAGTTTTCCTATTACACTGGAGAGCACTCTTTTACCTTTTTTTACTTTTCATATTTTATCTTTTTATTTTTATGATAATTCATTTATTATCAAGTAAAGTTTTTAGATATTTTTGCTTCTACGTTTAGTAGACACTTCTATTTTAACTAGAACGATTTTAATTGACAATTAGTCTCGCACATTTTTCTCCTGAAAAACGTCTGTGTATTATTTGAGTTAATTTGAGATAACAATTTAGCGTTCATACAAATACAATATGATATGATCTGTCGATCTGAGGTTAGTCTAGTGCTTCAAGCTCTACTTTAGTGTTTTTTGGTTTTGAAGCCTTAAAATAGAAGCGTTATTTAAACAATTTTAGTAATCTAGACTTATTAGACTTTTAAAACTTGAACACATACTCAGCAAATTATGCTTAGCTAGTTAGTAGACTTACTCAGCAAATTATGCTAGTTAAACTTGAACACATTACTCACTTAAGTTAGTACTAGACTTTTAAAACTTGAACACATACTCAGCAAATTATGCTTAGTCTCGAACACATACTCAGTCAAATTATGCTTAGTCTAGTTAGTAACCTAGACTTTTAAAACTTGAACACAACTCAGCAAATTATGCTTAGTCTAGTTAGTAACCTAGACTTTAAAACTTGAACACATACTCAGCAAATTATGCTTAGTCTAGTTAGTAACCTGACTTTTAAAAACTGAACACATACTCAGCAAATTTTGCTTAGTCTAGTTAGTAACCTAGACTTTTAAAACTTGAAACACTACTCAGCAAATTATGCTTAGTCTAGTTAGTAACCTAGACTTTTAAAACTTGAACACATACTCAGCAATTATGCTTAGTCTAGTTAGTAACCTAGACTTTTAAAACTTGAAATTTTGAGATTTAGATGAAATCGAGCACAGTGGAGTCGTTCATATGGGTGAATGAAAAGAGTCTCTCTACAAAAATATTTTTGTGGAAAGACTCTTTTCTTTCACCCATATTGAAATTTTGAACCCACTCTCAGCAAAATATGCAGTCTAAATTATAATGAATCTAGCGCCATCTAAATGGATATCGGAAAAAAGTCAAGATTTTGGATATTGGTGTTTTTTTTTATCTTAGTACTATTACACTTGCGACATCTATAAGCTTGGTTATTTAATCAATTTTCACCAATTTATCTTCATTTAAATTATTATAACTCAAAATTCGATTATCTCTATTCTATCTCCATATTTTATCTATCTATAATCACCAGGGTTATCTAAAAACATATTTAAGTACATGATACTCGTACTACTCTCGCCTGAGTGCAATTACAGGATTGTTTCTCTAACAAGCCTTTCCAAGCCACTAAAACTGCATCAACTCTAATACTTGTAGCAAAAATTGTTGTATTATTCAATAAAAAAATGTTAAAAAGTAAAAAAACCAAAATTTTCAATTTCCATTTTTAAAATAAGTAAAATTTAATTAAAATGATTATGTAATCAATTTTAATTTACACTATTTGAATACCATAAATTTAAAGCCGGCATGGAAGCTTATTGCCATTGTCTAGTAAAATATTTTTTATTTAATTTTGATAACGAGATAAGGTAATATTTTTTCGATTCCTATATCTCCAGGTAAAGGGGGGTTGTTTTCCATTTGGTCTGATTAAATCAATACACCCACCCTCGTGGTGTGTTGAGCTATTGATGAGTTAATTTATAGCTCTCGCCATATATATTATCAACTAATTTATTAGTTCGTTTTTGGGTCAAGAACTTCTTTAGATTTAAAGGCTATTAGCTAGTTAAAATATTAAAAAGGGGTTAGCTCTTCAATACACCCCCGAAAACGTAAAAGCGGACGTACCTGTCACACGCTTTGTAAGCTAAGTCAGCTTAGCTTACAAAGCGGACGTACCTGTCACACGCTGTAGCTAAGTCAGTTCCTACAAAGCCGACGTCCTGTCACGCTTTGTAAGCTAAGTCAGCTTAGCTTACAAAGCGGACGTACCTGTCGCACGCTTTGTAAGCTAAGTCAGCTTAGCTTACAAAGCGGACGTACCTGTCACACGCTTTGTAGCTAAGTCAGCTTAGCTACTAACGTCTAGTCTACGTCTATAGTCTTACTAAGCTTAGCTATTCACGTCTCTGGTCGTCTCTTTGTCAATCTACTTATACTAATAATCACATCTCATTCGATTCCACTTAGTTTAAGCAAAACATCAATACTTGCTATAATATAATTATATATAAGTTATTTAGGAATGTAATATGCAAAATGCTATACTACATCTTAGAACTATCGTTATTATTAATGGCTTGATATAATGGCACGATCCATTCTATGTTGTTACGTCTAACTCATCAGGAAGCCGATAGACCACGAACTTACTCAGCCCTGAAATTCCGAAGAACAAAAGTAAAGTATTTACCACAAACAATCGGTACTATCTTACCGCCAACATGACTGCAAAGTGAAATATATATCTTTGATCATATTTAACAAAACATAAATAGTTGACACAATATAATTGTGTGAGAGATACCTAAGAAATGTAACAAGTAGTGAAATGCTAGGACACTTCTGTGGTCTGCTCTAGCATATAAAATTTTTCTTACATTTCTAGGTGTCTCTCAGAAAATTATATTTTGTCATTTACTCTGTATTGTAATTATTTCATCAATCTGTATTGATGAAGCTAAAACTTTGAATTGAGTGTACTTAAACAATTTGTCAAGGGAACCTCTTATTTGAAATAAAGTAAAGAAGGATAGGTCTAAAATAGATTCAGCTCTAAAATGAAATGGGTTCTTAGTCATAAAAAAATAAATAGGGCCCTTTCGTCCAGCTACCCGACGTCGGCCACTCGGGGCACATCTCAGCACCGAAACCTTCCTGGACATTGTTGTTGTTTCATATTACTTGTAGGATGACTTTTATCCATTTATCTAGCAATCGCCTCGCCATTTATCTATCGCCTTGCCTCACGGGCCTAGTCCGCGGGCCTGTAAGACGCGTTATGGCCCCTTCGGGGCCATATAGACGTGTACATGTATAAGTTAATATATGCGTTACCTTGAACAATTATCTTTCATCACACCCACAGTATAGTCAAAGAAACCTTAACCTCATTAGTAAAGATATCAAAATTAATTTTAGGGTGGTCCAGTAAAGCTGAAACTGGTCTCTATCGTTTCAGCGTGCTTACGACTTCAGACTACTTTGAGGTCCTTCTGCTTTGTGGGTCTGCTCAGATCCCCATGGTTCCGTGTGAGACGTTTTGTCTTGTCTGTCTGGGACAGTAGGCTACATACTACCTCCCCACCCTCAAGCACTACTGAAACAACAGATATTGGAGAAGGCCATCGACATAGTTGTATACATATATACAAGAATATATATCAATGATTCCCATCTTCCCTCAAACCCTAACCAAATAAGTTCAGTTTTCTTCGGGAATCCACAAAATTGATTCTTAAGTATAAGAGTAGCAATTTTATTTTACCAATCGGAAAATGATCTCACTAATAATGATTGTCTGCCTGTTTGTTCTAATCTAAAAATATAATAAGTGGTTAATGCAACACATGCCAAGGTTTCCTCCGTCTTAACAAATACTCTTACCATGTCCTCAAGTCATAATCCTATTATAGTGAGGCCTGCTGTGTATCAATTACAACCCAAAGTGGTAAGGGATAGGGCACAACAGAAAATAATAATTTAACTTAAAAGTCACAGCTCCAATCCCTCCCTCACCCTAAAACGGATAGTGTCAAAGTAAGTAGTTTTAAGTCCAACCCTCTATTAGAGTCAGCCGCCTAAAACTATCATCCTACTTTATCACTTCACTGAAGAATGACCTCCCCTTTAAAGACATCCATGATGCAAGTGGATAAAACAACACAATAGAGTAAAAACTTCTTAACAGAAGGAACAATTACCAGACGGACCTCCAAACGGACTTAAAAAAAACTCAATAAAACTGTATTATTATTTGCAATGAAGTCTCTTCTATTCTTTTTTAGCGAATTTCCTTTGAAATTCGGCTAATGGGATAGGCGTTATGGCGGAATTTCGAACCTCGGACCACGACACAAATCCGTTTCAGAGGTCCCTAATACGAAAAAAAAATTTTCGCGAGACTTTATATATATATATATTATATATATATATATAATATATATATATATATATAATTATATATATATATGTATATATATAATATATATTATATATATATATATATATATATATATATAATATATATATATATATATATATATATATATATATATAATATATATATATATATATATATATATATATTAATAATAAATATATATATGTATTTCTAGACACTTCTTGTAAACAGCTATCTTCGAACGGATTAATTTTTTTTAACCAAACTTGGTACAAAAATCAACCTTGGGAGGACACAAAACCCTATTGAAAACCAGGTTTTGTGACGTCATTACCCGGTTTGCTGAGTCAGCGAAATTTTCAAAAAATCGGCAAATTCAGGGTTAATATTTTTTTGCCGCGAAAAAGGTTATAGTTATGTTTTTTGAGACGCTGATCGAATGAAACCGGTCCGAAGTCGATACGACCACTCTAAGTGACCTAAAAATCGAAAAAACCATTGTAAATTACAAAAAACCAAAATTTAGGTCGATAAAAAAAATTTCGAGAAGGGTGTCGTTTTCTATGTAATTTTGGGCGCTGAATCGAATGAAACCGGTCCGAAGTCGATACGACCACTCTAAGTGACCAAAAAGTCGAAAAAACCACAAAAATAATAGAAACCAAAATTACGGTCGTTAAAAATTAAATATCGAGTAGGGTGTCGTTTTCAATGTTTTTTGGGCCTCTGAGTTGAATGCCAGTGGTGCGGAGTCAATACGACCACTCAAACCCAGAGTACTGGGTTCACATCCTGGAAGGGTCGATAATTTTTATAGATTTTTTTTTTACTTAATAAAAGTTACAACTAGAAATAATACTGGCGCGGTGATCCGCATGTCGGGCGAATTTCCTTTGGATGCGAGCACTCAAACCCAGAGTACCTGGGTTCAAATCCTAGTAGGGACAATAATTTTTTACCGTTTTTTTTTCCTAATATAAGTTTACAACTAGAAAATAATTCTGGCGCGGTGGTCCGCATGTCGGGCGAATTTTCCTTTGGATGCGTGTTTCCGTGCCTTTTACATTATATAAGTTTACAACTACTAAATAAATAATTCCGGCGCGGTGGTCCGCTGTCGGGCGAATTTCATTTAGAATGCGTGTTTCCGTGCTAAACAACCCATATCTTGCTTATGCAAGAACCATGCCCATTGCGTGGTTCCGGTTCATGCTGTCAAGCACTGCTCGTAACTCATTTTGTCTGTATTTTCCAAAGGAAATGCGCTAAAACATTTAAAGATAACTGACTAAGCTTAAAGATAAGTAACTAAGCTTTAAACTAGTGCAAATAATAGTGCGTACTTCTAATTTTAGAGGCATAGTTTTGTACAACCAACTAAGATAATTATCGCATTTCCTTTGGAAAATACAGACAAAATGAGTTACGAGCAGTGCTTGACAGCATGAACCGGAACCACGCAATGGGCATGGTTCTTGCATAAGCAAGATATGGGTTGTTTAGCACGGAAACACGCATTCTAAATGAAATTTCGCCCGACAGCGGACCACCGCGCCGGAATTATTTATTTAGTAGTTGTAAACTTATATAATGTAAAAGGCACGGAAACACGCATCCAAAGGAATTCGCCCGATATGCGGACCACCGCGCCAGAATTTTAAGTAATAAACAATTTGCATAGCCTTTTGTAAGGTCACAACAAATGACCTGTGCTGATAAGATCAAAACGAGATTGAAATGATTTTTTTCAATGTTTAATTCAATCATAAACGTTCTGACACAGTGCAATTAGTCTTTCAAAATTACTAATATATTATGGGAGATCCTTTGAATGTACGAAAAGATTCTAAAAGAACGATTGAAATTGTAACATTTTGTGTGAGATACTGCGATTTTATTGTTAACACTAACTTGGATGTTAGCAAGTTAGTGTTTTTTACGCAATAAGTAGTAAATAAGTTACTGTATTCGTTCAGAAGAGCTAAGATAAAAACGAATATTAGTGTAGGTGTATGTATATATGTATGTCAATGTGTATAATCTTTAGTTTATTCTTTAAAAAGTAGTAATAATTATTTTTAGTATGCAACATAGTGCATTGACTCTTCAAATATTTTAATTATTTTTTTAAATCGGTACAGGGTAACCTCGGAACTTTTCCTCACCACATCGGATTCGCTGGACTCATGCTTACTATTCCGGCCTCGATCCGTTCGTCGTCAAAATATACAAATCGCCAAATTTAAACTGCAACACATTCAATAAATGTATTTAATACATCTGGACGTCCTCAGGTATTAAATAGTTATTTGTGTAACTAGGCAGGAAAATGGAATATTACTGAC
The DNA here is from genome assembly GCA_018340805.1 of Microvelia longipes. Classification (NCBI taxonomy): domain Eukaryota; kingdom Metazoa; phylum Arthropoda; class Insecta; order Hemiptera; family Veliidae; genus Microvelia; species Microvelia longipes. The sequence goes on from JACMZG010000002.1 coordinate 1,752,369, forward strand.
TAGTATCCAAGTTAGCCCCCGAGCCAAAGGCGAAGGTGTGCTATCTAAACTATCAGCAGAGGCGAAGCCGAGACAGGTAATATATAATTTTGACTGACGAGGCAAAGCCGAGGAAGGCAAATATACGAGTCAGTAATGTTTCCTTTCCTGCCTCGTTCCACACAATATTTTATCTGCGAACAGTAATAAATCAAAACTAGTATTGTTGAAAACATTATTTTATAATTAAATATTTACATCACAAATTGTTTTATTTTAATTTTAATTAGTTAAATAATGTAATTATTCATCATACAAATGATTAAATAAATTCAATAGGCTTTTTATTATTAACTAATCATGTTTACAAAAATTATCTATTAACTTTCTTTACCAGCATAGGCAGGGGCGGCTGGGAAATGCTACTTTCTCACCTAAAGTTAGTTCAGTAATGCTTCATTTTCCCGCCGTGAGCAGATAAAATACATTTATTTTATTTCAAGCAGCCACCTGTCCAGGTACTGAGCCCGCTTGATGCTGCCTAACTTTTACAATTCAAACTACTTGTATGATCTACAAAAGCCGTAGGTATACTTGTTGTATTAAAATGAAACTAGGGTTACTTATTTATTGCGTAAAGTTTTACACTTCTAATATAAATAATAACAATAATAATAAAAAAAATAAAACTCAATTGAACTATTTTTAGATTTGTTACAATTTTTACACGCGTGCTAAACCTTATTTTTAAAAAAAATAATATTTTCTGCATTTTATGAATTTTCGAAGTTTGGACCGAGTCATTATTTCCGGTTCATGACGACATAAACAAATATTTTCCGCACAACTAAAATTAATAATTGATTTTTGTACCAAGTTTCAGCTTTTAAGCATATATAAGCAGGGAGCTACGATTATAATAGACACACCTACACACACAGACAAACAACTTAGAGGAAACCACTCAGGAGGTCTTAAAACACCTGAAACGGATAATTCACGTGAAATCCCGGTTTCGGAGTTGCAAACACAATACTTTTCCTATATACAGTATAAATGAGGAAAATTAAAAAGATCCTGTGTGATTGTTCCAAATTACAAAACTAGTGTAATGTTTCATGTTAACACTAAAATGGATGTTTTCCAGTTAGTGTTTCATACATAATAAGGGGTAAATAAGATAGTGTGTTTTATTTACAATAGAAACACAGACATATAAGTTTATGAGAGAGTGTTTGTAAGTATGTAACTTAGTATGTTCCATATAGAAAGGATTAGGAAAGGATTAGGGATATTTCAATGATTTTCTTTTTAATATGTTACTGCGTTGCCAAGGAAAGCTCGGCAGGAAAACGGATGAAATTTGTTCTTTTGTCCTGGTCTCATATTTCCCTCGGTTTTCAATCAAAAACTTGCTTTGTGTCCCTGATAACGAAAATACAGTTTCAACAACAACAAAAGGATTATATTTTCTTTCCTCGTCTTTTATTTAAAGAACGATGTATTGTAGTCTATAATAAAACATTATTTATTATAATTCTATTTCACTCTCGTCAATTGAAAAATTAAATGTCAATTATTTTTTATCCAATCCAAATTTATACGAGTTTACTACAAGATGTTTATAAGGTGATTCAATTCGATGAAAACGAACCAAACACATTCGGGGGTTAAAACATGACTTCTTTTTATGAATGATGTGTGACGTTCTTGCAGGATTCGGTAAAAGCTGTCAACATTGAAATGTTACTATGTATTTCTGAAATGACGTCAATTCCGGCCTATAACCCAGAGACTATAGATACTTAAACAGTGCTATAACCTAACACGTCAAAAAAAAAATTTCATTCATAAAAACCTCCAATTTAATTAGCTTATAAATTCTATCAGCTTGAGTTTACTATTCTCGAAGCATAAAGACGAAGACTCATGGCTATCCATGACTACCTTAATACATTGAATGAGGCAGAATATCTCCTGTGTGGTTTTTATCAAGTTGGCTGTCTGTAAGTGTGTCATCATCGTAACTCTCTGTACGTTCACCTTAAAGAGTTGAAACTTGGCCCAAAATCAATCTTTAGCTCTTGTAAGTTTTTACGACGTTATTAAACGTCAATCATGAGTCCGTAAAAATATTTTCAAAAATGTTTAAAGTATTGAAAAGTTTGTATCGATTTGAAATTTGGCTTACATAGACTAAATTTAATATAAGATGTAAATGTAGTCATACTAGACCAATTATCAGAATTAGTGAAATTAAAAAAAAACCCATAGAGATATACACTAGAGGGTGCATAGTCTATCTCAATTAATTAAGAGGCCTGAAACATCTTTTTGGGGCTTTCAGGGGCTCTGTGTAACCTCATTTAAACCTCCTTTATGAGTGAGTTAAAGTTATAATAAATCAATTGATTTTGGCTTCCCGCACATTGTTTGTGTTTTGATAAGTATTTTTAACATTCTACATATGTATTTTTAACATATATTCTTATATGTTATTGTAATTTTTCACAGGTTATTTAATTGTATTTATAATCGAAGGAGGTCAGGTTAAATTTTCGATGTTTCACAATTTAACCTCTAGGTCCCCTCTAGTAATAATATCTCAATGAAAAAAAAAACAGTTAAAGCTGTTTTAACTGTGATAGTTGAAATTTGACACGAATGTATCCATAATATAACAAACGATAATGCGATATATAATATAGTTTTATTTTAATAAGGCTATTATATCCTTGATCTAAACCAGCTTCGATTGTGATCAGAAGGTGGATAGGTGACCGCTTATTTATTATATAAACAAAACAAATAATAATGTTTTTACAAGAATTAGGACTATTATTATTATTTATAACTTTTATAATAAGCATTCTCAAAATAAATTAGTCCGATTTAATAAACTAGCAATGGATAAAAAAAAAATAAAGAGAAGAAAGGAAAAAAATGTTCTGATTCTCATTGAAATTAGTTTGATTTATAGCGATAGTGACAATTCCGAAGAAGAACCAAATAGTAAATTTGGCGTTTTTAAAATTTGAAGACGAGCGAATCGAGTCTGAAGTGATAACGATGAGCGTAGTGAATCGATATTGTATACTTTTGCCAATAAAAGACTTGTTTAAGAAAAAGGTAAGGAAAAAATTTAAGGAACCCAAAACTAGATTTTTAATAATAAGTTAACTAAGTTGCGGAATTAATATTTTTAGAAAATCCTTTTAAATCAAGATCTCGTTATCTACTCGGAATTTTATGCTGATTTGTAGATATCATGGCTTTTAAAGGTGATAAATATATTTTATTTATTTATTTAATATTCAATACAATAATACATACAATATTATAGTTTACAGATATTCATTACAAAAAATAATTGATTACTCACAATTGTCATATGCATGGGAATAGTCCCCAAGAAAAAACCCTTGAAACAGGAGCTCTTCGTCACTGATTTTAGGTTTATTACTATATAATTTATTTATTGTTTAGTTCAGAATATAAAACTAAAACTAGTTATAACAAAAAAATAATCAAATAATAATAACATTAATAATAAGAAAATATAAGACTAATGCTAAAGAAATTAAAAAAATAAAAAGAGAGAGAAAAAAAACAAAATAAAATTAATGATGTATTATAAAAAATAAAAAATAAAAACTACGAATTTGTTAGCCAGAGCTTTATTGCCTTTTAAATGTATTATAATATTTAAAATCTTCAATATTGGCCATCTTCTTATTTTACATCTAAGTTATATAACCCACGGGTTTTAATTCTCTGAACAATTGATACAAAATCATTTTATATTTCTTCTATCGAAAATTCTAATTCATAATTTTCTCACATGGATATCCAAAGGAAGAAATGAAATAATTGTAGGTTACTGGCAGATAATTGCAGGTTACTATCAGGTCATTTTCATTTGATCCAAGCCCCACATGTACCTGAATGACTTGAGGAAATGAATAATATTTTCTCACATTACTTATTCTTATCTTTTATCTACTTGTTTAATAATCAAAGCAAAGTATTATGATAGAACCTGAGACAATTATTGGGGTTCCATTAAAAAAACTGAAAATATTTAGATTCAGATTTGAAAATCCCTAACTAGATGGTACTAAAATTATAGAGTTAAATGTGTGAAATAACAAAGAGAAGAATGTAAAAGAATTGTACGTTGGATTTTAGAACAGTTTTATGAAAAGAAACAAATCATTAATTGCAGCTGATAATTAGTACCTGAATTATAATTTATTATACAATTAAAATTATGAAAGTTGTTGGTAAGAAATAGTAAGTTTGTTTCATACTCAAAGAAAACTTCCTAACTTAAAAGAACTAAATATTCCAGAGTTAATTATTCTACTATAACTTTAGAGGGCTTTTATCAGACAATGACGCTTAGTAGATTGTACGTATGACAGAAGTAAAAATAACGATTCCTCCTCCAAAGTAAGTTGTTGTATCTATTATAATCTTCAATATATATATATATATATATATATATATATATATATATATATATATATATATATCCCCTGATCAACACACACCTTCGTTATGAGGGTCAGGGATGCTAAAAAGATTAAGAAGCGTATTTATGACGTCATAAACCCAAATTAATGACGTCTTCAATTGATTTTAAAATTTAAGTGACCGAAAATGGCAAAAACATGAATGATTTCCAAAGATTATTAAGTATATCAGGTATACTACATAGGTATACTATTAGGTACTTAGGTATACTAGATCATCTTTGAGGATTTCGTAACCGGTACTACACTCGTAAGTTAAATAATTCCGTAATACGGCGAGGGAAAGACTATCATGTTACTATGTAGACTCATCTACACACAAGACAAAATGCAATGCAACACCAAATAAAACAAAACAATAACCCCAATACATTTGGGATCTGTTTCTTAAAAAAATGTTTTGATCTTTTTCGTTTTCTTTTTTAATTTCAGAAATTTATAGTAAGATTGAAAGGTTAAGACAAAAGCGAACAGATCTAAAAGAAGTATCCATTTTTGAAAAACAAAAAGAAATTGAGGATGCTTGGGGGGTAGGTTTTTTTGATTTTTAAAACAATCGTCATCAGGTAAAAAAAAGAAAAAATACCCTAGGGAAGGGGGGTTCGGAACCTAAACGAGAGGGGGAAGCCACTACCAGGGGGGGGGGTATCTAAAACCATTCAGTAGAGGGAAACAAAGACGTAAACAAATCCGTAATTCAAACTATTCCACCCTTCCCTCTTCGACCTCTAACTCTATTAGGAAATTCTATAAAATGTTTAACACATCTAACGAAGTAAGTATTATCTAAGCTATATTTGATTGAAAAGAATACAGCTATTTCCTAGTATTATTATAAATAATTTTTATGGACTATATTAATATATTAAAAATTACTGTAACAACTTTATGGTGTTATATTATTATAGGGTGACATAAATAAATGTAAACTTCTTTTTTTAGATCTAGTTTTTGGAAGCCACTAGCTTATGTAGGGTAGCAGGCATCACTTAGCTAAGATTAATTTTGGGTTTTTGTTATCGCTTTTTACTTCTGGGAAAAAGGATTGGTGAAATAATAACAAACATTTTGAAAATAAAAAATATTTCATGAGAAAGAATTATTCACCGATTTTCTTCTTTTCTAAATGATTTTTTTTTCCATTTCATTTGTAGTTATTTAAAGATAATAAATCCTCTGTAAAGTTAATCCAGAAGAAAGTATTAGAAAACAAATGAGGGAAATGTATGGTGTATCATACATGCATGTTACCCAAGTATAATTTAGCTTGAATAAGTATAATAAACTGCGTAGGCTTTCGCGGTTGATGTCATGAAGTTTTAGGTCTGCCGGTGGTGACCGCGTCAATATAGATGAAGAATCCGACGTTTCGCTTCCACTGTGGGAGGCATCTTCAGGGGTGTAAGTCTTCATGGATAGAAACAGAATGCTCTACAAAGCCGAACTGAAGATGGAGACGATGGAGGTCCTATTTATACCCGTTTCTGACCTTGTTCTCGAGGACGAAGATTATAGCCATGAAAGGAGATAAGGGGGGCCAGTTTTGTAGAGCATTGTGTTTCTATCCATGATGTCCTACATCCCTGAAGATGCCTCCCACAGTGGAAGCGAAACGTCGGATTCTTCATCTACATTGACGCGGTCAACACCGGAAGACCTGAATCTTCTTGAATAAGTTTAGTTCTTGTGGGAGGGGGAATCCAGATGGTTGTAAAACCGTAGAAAGTCTAATCATAAGGCTAACGGTATAAATACTATCGGGACTCTCTTGACTTGAAAGACATCTGTATTCAATTTTATTGAAAGTAAGTAAAATTATAAAAGTATAAAATCAAAAGTATCTTATACATCTTTTTAAGAACGTGAAAAATATACTTAAAGGAATTTTTCGAAAATGATACTGGTATGGAATGAAATAAAATATGGTATGGAATGGAATAAAATATGGTATAGAATGGAATTTCTACGAAGCGTACCTCAGAGTTGATTTCCAGGCTAAATTCCCAAACAATCAAAAATTATATTCTGAAAGATTTAAATAAAGCATAACCTTCTACACTCAACGATAAAATGCATAATAAACAAATAACTAGTCTCTTCACAATTAAAATATTTATTTGAGAGCCGACTTTCAACCACTTCTGGCCATCAGTCATGCTTGGAGTGCTAATAAGCTATATGTAGACCTTTAAAGGTTATACTGCACTCCTAAAATATAAAATGTATAGGTGATAAGGAGAGAGGACACGCACTTGTTTAGGGTTGCTGGATAACGCCTAAAGTTGCCATTAATGGCTTATAACTGTTAAGTACTAATATTTTAATACACATATTACAAACAGTTTTCTTTTATGATTTTGAATGAGCACCAGCGTATTTGTTCATAATGAGTTTTCTTTTAGCCAAATTAAAAACATTTTTAATTTCCTTTCTCTCTCTCCAATTCTTTAGTGTAATATTTCCTTTAATAGTGAAAAATGTTACAAGGTAGGTTCAAACATGTACCATAATAATCTTGTTTGCCAATTATAAGTCTAAAATAATCTATTTTATAATCTAAATCTTGAGTTTGTTAGAGTTTAGGATCTATAACTTTAATTATCAAAGATTCTGCCTCCGTGGCCGTGATCGTAAAGGCGTTCGATTTCGGCACCAAAGGTCCGAGGTTCGCAGCCCGGGCTATGCTCTAAGGTTTTATGAATAGTATTTGTATTAAAAAGATTTCGCCAACTTTAATTAATTCTTAGAGTATAGTAAATGCAATCCACCTGAGGTGGTTCCCGCAGGGTGAATACCCTGATGGGCCGAAAGGCCCTAAAATGGACATTTTTTTATCAAAGATCCAAAATATTTTTGTAAAACAAAAATATGCAATTACTCTTAGTCTGAAAAAATGTAAGTCTGACGAAAAATACATAATTAGTTAACGAATTTTAGATAGTAATGCTATTTGCTAATCAACAAATTTTATTACATTTGCTAATAAAAAATACACGTGTGCGAGTGTGATTTGATGTCTGAAGTCAGTTATTTGATAATTGTATGAGTACTAAATGATAATATCCATCAAACATTTAAACTACATAATCTTACGTAAAAATAAAAAGATTTATTATTTGATATAATTGAATATGTATAATTGATATAATATATATGTAATTTGGGAAGAGACAACTATAAATGTAGCAGTGCAGTTCGTAACAATTAGGGGGTATTGGCAATGATCTGTTTCCTTAATTTATCACCGACTACGACTTTAATAGTATTGGCAACACTGCTATTATTTAATATATGATAATGATATGCTGCAATGAGTCAACCTAAAGTCGCTTAAAAATCAACACGTGGCTTACAAGTACAACCAAAAGGCATGCCTCATACGGTCATTTAGCTCTCCCTTTACCATAATAAACGTATTATCCCTAAAACTTTCATTACATACTTATATTACCAATGAGTGATTAATATGTTCTAGGCAGGAGGATCTGCAACAAATCCCGTTTGGAATTCTGCTCAAATCGATGACAAATATTTGACAATCAATGATATTCGACCTTTCGAATTGTTCAGGTAAATATTTATTCATATTTTAAGAAATCGTTATTATGATTTTAAAGAGGCAATCTAAATTAACCTTATATTCGCGATTCAAAGAGATAGTTGTAAGGTTGGCAATACCAATTGCGGGAAAACGAAAGAGTGATCAACTTTTTTATGATAGGATTAGCATGGGAGCCTATATAAAATTCTTCATTTCTTTCTTTATTGTTACTTTAAATTGTGGATAAATGAGGTAAAAATTATAGAACTGTCCATCGGTTCTAAAAAATTGCCGATATTTCATGGATAAATACTATGATTATTCCAGGATTTTAAACATAGAATCAGGCTCTTATCACTACAGACTTGGATTTGTCCGAATTAAGCCAGAAATAATAAAACCTAAACGGATGATTTAAACAAACATTTTATAAAAAAGTGAATTTATTGAGTTATTAATTATTTTGTGAGTAAATAAAATTGATTAATAATTAAAATACCATTACGGTGAAAATCAGCTTGTAATCAGTTAATTTAAATACCTGCTACAACACAATTTAAACAATTTAATGCAATAAAAAGGTAATTTTTTTGTTTGTGCAAACTAAAATTATTCAAATGTCACATTATATTGGCAATAACTAAAATAAAACGCTATATTGTGATTTTCACCTTCTTATCACTCAATTTAAATATTCGTGACTATCCATTAAACCCTATTTTTCAATGAAATAGTAATTCTACTTAGTTCATACGCCATAAAATTAATGAAATTAAAACACTTTGAGAACAAATTTAAATAAATAATCGTCACAAATGAGAAAAACCAAAAAAACCCATATGGACTTTAACAACGATCACACTTTCGTTCATAATAATTTCTTATCAGCGACTTTGAATCGCGAATAGTAAATCAAATCCCTTACAATCTTAGATGATAAGAGAAACAAATGCACACCCATCTAGATTTGTTGCCATTAACTGCAGACGTAAAATAAATGAAAACTAAAACCACATTTTTTTACAGCTAAAAAATAAATAACAGCTCATTTTATTTTCTTGTATCTCGTAAACTACTTTCTGAGTCAAAACTTGCTGACAATGAAAAAAGAACTAAAGAGGAAATTGTTATTAATGTTGCTACTAAAGGTAGTTACAGAGGGTCACTTCCAAGGGCCAGGATTTCAACTGGGGGATAAGTCAAGGAATAGTCAGGGGAAAAGTCAAGAAAAACTGGGGACAAGGAAAAGGGAAAAAGGGCTAACTATTCATCATGTCTGTATTTCACAGGGTCCTTTATGAAGGGACAAAAGGCGAAATAAAGGTCCAGAAGGTTTTGATAGTTTTATAAACAATATTAACTTTACGAGCCAAATGTCAACTTACCTATTTTCATATTTTAGGCTTATTTTGGAAAATGGCAGCAATTTTATTCCAGCAAATTTATTAACTATTGTTTATTTTATTAAGTTTGATAATGTCGGAGAAATGTCAGAAGAAATAAAGATTAAGTTTTTTAAGGAAGATATTCTAAAGGACATCGTGAAAAACAAAAAGTCGGTTCAAGGTACACAGTATTTTTTCCAAAAAAACTCGGACTCGCTTCGGTCGTCCTGAGAATGTTATGATTAGTTTACATTATGTTTTATATGTCAATCAATAAAACGGAAATTAATACTGATATTAAATTAAACTTCGTTTTTGTTAACCATACATAGTAATACATGCGCAAAAAAAATTCTGTCCGATCTAAATATGATTGTGAAGTCATTATTGTGGGTTAATAATGATACGTACTTTATAAACAAAAGGTTTAGGACATTAAAAAGGTTAATTTTTGTACTAAGATTCATTTCGATCCGAGAAAGCCTTCAAAATTGTCGTCTTCCTTAAAAAGGTTTAGGAAAAAAATCTCGTAATTTCGCTAAAAGGGGTAACCCGGATCTAAAAGTGTCACGAATAACGTATTAATTAGGAATGCTGTGTTTGATTATGGATGACGTCTCTAAGTGACCTCTACGGAACTTGTGCTTTTAGATCAGAGCAATAGTAGATGAGTTTAAACACTAAGGTGTGAGTTGTTATTATCCCCAATTTCAAGCAATATTATAAATATTTTAGATAGTTAATTTTTCCCCATTATAATATTTTTTAATAAAAGACCTATGCCTCCCACCTCTTAAAGTTTAAGAAATTACAAAATATGAAAACTAGGTTAAAGTCGTGTTATTTCTTACATTTAACAAACTACAGAAAATACCAAGTTGATGTTTTCCAAATTAAATCAATTTATTTATTGGTCACTTTTAGCACATAAGAAACATACTATAGAATGTGGTCACGGCAGATCATTGAAACTTTACCCTATAGATCGTAAGAGTAGTGGGGTCAAATTAAATTTACTAACCAAAAATGAGATAATGAGAATTTAAATTTTCAAGGGTTATGAGGCAAGGTTTTCATCCAAGTAATTTGATTGTAACCTCTTAAACACATTTTCATGACAGCTCTAATCTTGTCACGTGACAAACAACAGTATAAACAGCCTATTCCTCATACTCCCTATCAACCCTTTCACTTAAAATCTGCTTTAAATGGACTCAAAAAAACTCTATACAACTTAATATGGTTTCTCCACGGGGAAAAATGTTTTCAAACTCCATTAGTACCTACTAAAACTGGATTAATGTCCATTTTCCACTAGTGGAAAACTGTGGTAAACAGAGTGATGGAGAAAACTCGGAAAACCTCTCACGTCTTGATGATGACTATTTAAACTAATGCTTTAAAAACTCTAATAAGTAGAACATTAGATGTTACACTAATGCTGTTCTCAAGTAACCATTAATATCCTTATTTTTCTTTTAAAGAGTGGAAAACTTAGAGTTGTAATAATTATTAGAATTGTAAACGATAAATACGATGTTGTATTTTATGTTTATATTATTACTGTCCCTCATTTATTCTTGAATAAAAAAAATGTCTGCGTTCGCACTAAATATCCCGGACCGACATTACACCTGAATTATCTGTTTAGAAGTTTTGAAGATCCCCTGAGTAGATTTCACCGAGATGTCTGTGAATTTAAGCTAGAAAACTGATACAAAACTCATACTTTAGGTCTACTTCTGTTTTCCGAAAAATAATTAAAAAATATTGTAGAAACATCAATGGGAAACTCGACGTTCATGCAGTCCTACATAAGAGCAACAACTGGGTTTGACTTCATTTATTTACAAGCATTGGTTCAATTTGTATCGACTGACATATATACATTATTTTAAAAATTGATAAAACTCGGTTAATAATGCAATTAAGTTGAAATTCGGTACAAGTGTATTTCTTTATGCACTAAATAAATATAGCAATTTTAATATGACAGTAGTTCTACAGTTGTTTATCGCTAAGTAGCATCGAGCACCCCTCAGTGATTTGGAATTTTTTAATATCTGAGGACAAGTAAAGCAAGTATAAAGTGATAAGGATAAGCGTTAGCGAATAGAATTACTCAAGTACCCCTGTACTCAATTTATTACTTTTCCTCGCCTAATACCGTAGGTATACAGGAAAAGTATTGTGTTCATTCAAAAATCTAAAAACCGAGGTTTCACCATAATTATCCGTTTTAAGCATTTTTATCACCTTCTGAATGGTTTTCCTCATGTTGTGTGTGTGTCTGGATCTGTCTGTCGGTGTCACGCAGTTTTAATTCTATAAAGTTGAAACTTGGCGCAAAAATCAGGCTTTAGATATAGCTTTGCGGCCCTGAAGATGATATTTTTCAGGCTACAATAACTTGTTTTTGCTGAGTCATCAACATTCTTTGATTTAAACTTTGACCGAAGGAGTTAGCATTTGACACAAATGTACATCTATAGCTGGTCAATCGATCCACCAAATTTTATTTTGATATTAATCGTCATTTTAAAAATATTGACAATTACATTTTAAAACTTAAACGGTCAATAAAGATGAACCTTTTAACTGCTTTTCGATGTTTGACAAATTGTCTGACAGCCAAATACATAACGAATTATCAGTAAAAATTCTAAAAATGATTTAGTATCGAACATTCCTCATCAGAATGAGAGAAATGTTAATGTGAATGAAATCAATAAAAACAATATAAATAGAAAACCCTCGATAAAATCTAATTGTCTCGAGTTTCTAATTGTCCCAAGTAAAACGTGCATGTGCCAGGTCTGATTGCATTATAGGTTTATTTTATACTCTACGTCCTCTAGGTCCCCTAATGCCCTCTCATGTCCCTCTTTCTTTACTCTGAATCCCATTCTATTTTACTACCATTCCTTTACAAAGTTTGGTGGAAACAGAACAGAGTATCTTATTGTTTATTTGATTTACAAGTGTGAAATCTAATTATGTTTGCAACACTGACACTCCTTTACCAACAAACACAGTCAGTCTTACCAACAGACACTGTCTTATATGCAGTGCAGACGGGCCAGCAAATGAAAAGGAACGCATTGCGCTCACTAGCTCCTCCTTTCCTGTGTTAGTTTATTCTTATTTCTCTATCTCGAGTGTTATTTGGGTTTTGTTTTTTATTTCCATCTTAGACTTATTTCAAATATAACCATAAAATCAGGCATTGAGGGTCTTCTAACTAAAACACTAGTCTACCCTATGTCAGTAAAACATCGCAAGCTAGTCTATAAAATACAAGTACATAGGAAACACATTATATGTAACACTTTTAGGCAATCTAAAATAGCCTTGCAGGAGGACAAGTTGTGACCTACAGTAAATATATAGAAGCGTTTTGCTAATTTTTTGAAATTTTCCCTTGAGTCATTATTGCAGGCTAAGGACGTAAAAAACATTTTCCGGATACCACAACTAGTCCTAAAGATTGTCATTGTTTTGTAAAAAGTCTCAACTCACTAGTATAAATACTTTGGAGATACGATGATTTTACAGACACACAGCAAAAACTTACAGACAGACAACTCTGTTAAAATCACTTAGGAGGTCTTGAACCCCTGACCCGGATAATTCAGGTCATATCCCGGTTTCAGAGAGTGTAGAAAACACAATCTTTTTCTACGGTATAAACGAGAAAAAGTAAAAAGCAATACACGAGCATCTTTTACACGAAATCTTGACTGTAATGGGATTTTACTTTTCCTCACCTTCTCATACAGAAGGTATTTAGAGGAAAAGTATTGGTTTTACCCAAACAATTTTAACCCGAGATTTGTCTACCTAGCCTAATTATCCATTTTAGGTGTTTTAGGACAATCTGAACCGATTTCAGCTTGATGTCTGTCTGTGTGTGTGTGTCTGTGTCACGCATAATTCCCACTGTGTTTAAGCTAGATAGTTGAAACTTGGTATACAAATCAGTCTTTGGGTCTAGTTGTGCTGCCTTGAATATCAAAATTTTATGTCACCATTAACCCTATTTGCTTAATCAGCAAAAATTTAAAAAAATCGTAAAAAATTGAAAAATGACCCGATGAACTTGTGATTTGGCAGGAATATACCTCTCAATATGACAAACAAATCTTCCAAATTTCGTTTTGATATTGGCCGCCATTTTGAAATTATTTCCTTTTGAAATTTAAAATTTTTGACGCTTAATAATACCAAAAGCATAAACGTGTTTTTGACATATAACACATCGTTGGAGCCGAAAAAAATAGGAACAAATATAAAAAACTCCTATCAAGATCTACTAATTAGTTTAAAAGTTATAAGCGAACTTAATTATTAATTAGTGCGACACTTTTGTTAAACGTAAAAGTTTAGAAATTTCCGCCAAAAATTCAAATAATTTAATAAAACCGAGTAAAAATCGGAACTTTTTTCTCATTTAAGATTATGCGAAGTTTAACGTTCATGTATGTTTTTTTATACGGGTACGGGGTACCTCGGATTTTTAAAAACTCCTAGGCCATTTGTTAACCATTCTATTCTGAGGACGAGCGAAGCGAGTCTGAAGGGTGAGGAAAAGTTACGAAGTACCCCGTACCCGATATTTAAAAAAATGCAAAGCAAAAGATAATTTTAAGTAGTACATGATGAAATAATATAATTATAACAATGTAAAAATACAAATTGCTTAGCAATCGATTTTTTCTTCAATTTATTGGTTTAAGCGTCAATGGCCTTGTCGAAGAAAAATGCACGATTGTTGCAAAATATATCTACCAAAATCCTTTCTTGCATTTAAATTTCAGATTATGCAAATCATTATTTTTTTAGATCATATTCCTTTTATCCAGAATAATTAACTTACAAGTCGTAGAATTACTGATTGTACCAAAGTAGATAAACCAATAACTCAAGCAAGGAATAAAGAGTCGAGAGTTGAGCAATATATATATATATATATATATATATATATATAATATATATATATATACTTTAGCTTATCAGATTTGCTAAGCCTATTCAAAATACTTACCGACTAACTTTACTCGTTCTAAGAATATTAAAACGCCTGACTTATAATTTAGTACTTACTCAGCCTTGCTTTGTTCCATTTTAATAGAGAAAGGTCAGTTTTAAGCCCAGCGGTTACCCACACTTCTACTAATCACGCTCGGCGCTCTTAACAAAAGTATCGTAAATTATAAGTAGAACCGTCAAAATCGTAGATAAATACGATAGAAGAATGTTTTTTTTTAATAGAAACTTTTATATGTTATTCAATAAATATTTAATTAATGCAGATAAAAATATAAAGCCTAGCATTTGTTAGTCTTATACTAACAAATGTGCTAAATGATTCACGCCATTAAATTTTACTGAGTAATTATAATGACGCCATTAAAAATATTAACTAATAATTACAACTAGATCTAAAAACTATTTTATTAGTCAAGTTTTAACTCTCTAGTAAAACACTGGGAGCTACGATGATAGCAGACCCATATAAGTAAGTAAGTAAATATGTATATTTACAAATTAGAAAAAATAATTAGAATTACAATTAAATGATACAGAGTAAGGCATGGCCTAAGCAGTCTGCCTGTATTCTTACATATATTATTATTACATTTATACATTAAGTTAGATATTTATTGACATGCAAAAAATATTTATTTAAAGATGTTTTAGCCTATAATATTTACTGTATTTAAATTATTTTGTATAAAAATGAATAGCTTCATGCAATTGAACTCTCATAATACTATATACTAAAGCAAAAAAATGATTATTAATTAAATAGCAGACTCATATAGACAGATAACTTTGTACAAACCCCATTAGGAACTTTTAAAAACACCCGAAACGGATGATTTAGGTGAAATATTAGTTTCGAAATTTTTGGAGCAAGCGTATTTTTCCTATATTCCTAACTTCGGTGTAATTGAACAAATAAATAATTGTATACTTTAACCTAGCGAAATGACTTGTTTATTAATATTACAATACATTTTCGTATTATCATTATTTTATACATGTATGGTATAGTTCATTATTATCTCACAATGCTGAACATTTTTTTAGTTTCATAAAAAACTAAGAGATATTTTTTCAACAAGTAAATAATGTTGCAAAAGAAAGTGCAAACAGACTCCAGCTTCTTCCCTGTTCTATTCTATCTCCCTAATCTGTCCTAAAACGGATATCACCCTTAAAATTTTACGACAATGAGGGAGTTGCGTCAAACCCCCGACTTAAACTGATCTTCTACTTAGCATTTGAATAACAATAAGTTTTTAAATAGGAGGAAAAGTAGTGGCGGGAAATCCATGGCGGGAAAATCTGAGAGGGAAGTTTAATACTCAATTTAACTTCCCCTCTTGGGTTCAATTCTAGAAGGGAAAGCTTAAGTTTTAACTCAATAAAGATTTAGAGATGATAAGCGATACTGGCTTAAACGACTTTATCATTATTACGTATTAAACCGACAGTTTTCAAAATACAGGTACAAACTGTATTTCGTATGTATTGGTTTAGAAAACGAAAACGACGTGAGAATGCTAAATCAGAACAACATCTAGAACTAGAAGGACGTCGAGCACGCCCAACGAATTTCAGCTTAAATGAAAAGGTCGGTTGGACCAATATTTGCCCCTTAAATTTTTATTCAACTGTTATACCAGCTAACCAAAAGTGTATTGCGTGTTTGTATCCTTAACTTTTTATCTTTTCTCATTTATACAAAAGGTATAAAGGAAACGTGTTGAGTTTGGAAAAAATTCCAAAACGGTATTTCACCTGAATTCTTGGATTCAGGTTGTTTAGACCTCCTGAGTAGTTTTCACGAAGTTGGCTGTGTGTCAGTCTGTTATCATTGTAGCTCCCAGTACATTTAGGCTAAAGAATTAAAACTTATAACAAAAAGCAATCTTTAGGTCAAGTTATGCGATTAGAGAAATATTTTTAAATGTTTTTTATGACGCCAATAACCAGGATTACTCAGCAAAAATTTCAAAAATACATATTTTTTAAAAAAATGCTGATCGATTTAAGATATCGCAGGTTTGTAGTCTAATACACGTATGTGCCAAATTTTATTTTATTATTAGCATTAATTTAATTTTTATTGAATGAAAAATGTTTTTATTTTTCCTTATTTATACCGTAGGTATCTAGGAAAAGTAGTGTGTTTGCAAAAAATTCCGAAACCGGGAAGTTAATTTTGGAAAATCAATCTTTAGGTCTAGTTGTGGCATCCAGGAAAAAATTTTTTTGACGTCATTAATCCACACATTCAGAAAACGCGGAAAATTCTCTCGATCTGTTTGAGATTTAGCACGTATGTAGGCATACATGAGAGCAACAAATGTGCTAATTACTTTAATTTTTATCAAATGCCTTGTGTAGGTGTTTATAAAGTTGTGCAAAATCGGAAAATAATTTGATTTGAAATTCGGTAAAACTTTATTTCTATATGGTTTTTGTTAGATCATAAAATTTAAGCAGCATTGAGAGTGGCCAGTGCCTGGTTGGGTGACCGCTGGAATTGTGACGAATATATTTATTATCTGAGAACGAGCGAAGCGAGTCCAAAGATGAGTTGCAGTACACATTTGGTGATTTTTATATTTTGAGAAAAAGCGAGTCAAAAGTAAGAAAGATGAGCGTAGCGAATGCGTTGCGATGAGGAAAAGTTCCGAGGAACCCTGCACCCAATTTTTATAAATTACAACGCTAGTAAAATGTAAAACATGTTGAACTAGTTATAGACCAAATAAGACAGATATTTAAAATATCTTCAATCTAAGTGAATTTTTTTAAAACTTCAGAAATTCGCTGAAAAAGAAATTCTTAACAAAAGTAAAAGGAATAGTAATAAGACACAGGATACAACTCGATTAGTCTGGATTTAGACACAGATTTGGAGTCTCAGTCTTATCAGAAGGTTTGAATATAAAAGAATCAGACTTAGGCGTGAGAATAGTTTTAAGCTTTAAGATCTATAAATATGTCAATTGATAAAATCACTTTCAATAAGTATAAACAAGTAAGATTAAAATTGATAAGGGAGATATTAATTTATGATTGGATACATATAATAACGACACCATATTATATTTTTTTTTAAATATATAACATTCAAAAAACTAATGAAAAAATTTAAGAAAACATATAAAAACTGAGGGGAAACATAAAATCCAGGCTGAAAAAGTCTTTAACGCTGCAGAACCAAGGCTATGCCAGCAGCATACACTCTAGCAAATATTTAAATATCAAATGCATTTCTGCAAATTATGGATATAAATGAATCTCTTACAGTGTGACTTTGAAGATAGTTTTGAAATTAAGAGAACAATAAAGTGACTCTAAAACTTATCAGGAATGTCGTCTCATATATTATAGTTTGTCATATATAACTGTTTGAACAAAATTAGCTTGCTGCGTGAATATCTTGCAAGGTGAAAAGCGTTTATCTTATCTTTGTTTGCGTAGGTAGAATGGTGATAAAAATCTTGAAGATTGTGTGTTAAGTCCTTGTCTAAAGATTCTGGAGGCAAGTTAGATTTTATGCTAAGAAGTTTTTAAAACTGTTTTAAACTTTTATTAAGAGACGTTGAATCTAAACAAAGTTCAGCTCGGAAAATATTTATACATGGTCATTGAATCAGAAATTAGCTATTGCAAGTTAAAGAACTAATCGAAAAATTAGCTTAAATTATCAATTTCAGCCTCATCTAAATTAAAATAAATTGCCACAGTTTTAGCAGACTCTTTAAGTTCGTGACTTAGGTACTGTTAAGAGCTTGAAATCAATTCTTGTCAACTGATTATAATCAGTTGATTGGATCCGGTCCATTGGTCAAACTACTCACTAAATAACGACTATAGTCGTTATTTAATGGGTAATAATCAGTATCCAGCAAGGGAAAATAATGCGAAGGAACCAATGAGGTCTCCCTGTATGTTATACCACGTCCAGAATTTCATATCAGACCAATCTAATTGGTTCCTCAACTATGTTTTTCTACACTGTCAACTACTTATAACCGTGTGAATTACTATAATAGTACTTCTCTTGTATTATAAATGGCTTAATTATTACAACATTGAATATGTATGAAACCCAATTACCAAATGATAATAAGGTAAAAGGATCCGCACATTCATTCACTAAACACTTGGACAAATATTCATGGACCAACACTCGATCCAATCAACTGGGTCATTAAATTAACAACACTGATGTTTTTACTTTTTCTCATGTACATTTAGGTATAATCAAAAAGTACTATTAGGTTTGCATATAACTCCAAAACCGGGAATTTAATTGCATCACCACTATCAGGTGTTTTTAAGGCTTCCTAAGTTATTTTCACCCAGATTTCTATTCAAACAGATATTTTAGTAAAAACTACATAGGAGAGAGTGTTAAATAGTATAAATAGGTTTACTAAGTTTCATTACAATACGGCAACATTGTAACGTTTATCTACGTTTTATGTTAAATAACTAATGTTAAGCAACATCGAGCAAGGTTATAACCAGGATGGTAACCGCTGGGAATAAATCAAATGTTTTTACTGTCTAAAGACGAACTGCAATATAAATTAATTTATTTGAATACACTCAGGACGAGTGTATATAACTCAAATGATAAAATCGTTATACTCACAACAGCAAAAAAACTGAATAGTACCTGCAACAGAAACAACATAAATATTACAGGTAAGAAAAGCTTATACATAAGTCAGTCCAGAAATACTTACCGATTGCCAATCAAATTTACTCAGTAACCTAATTAACTATTTAAAGGCCTCATGATTGCTTGTTGCTCTGGTATGTTTTCCAATGTAAAATAACAAATATTATGATGATGATCTTAGTTTCAAATAACAACTGCTTAAGAGAGTAATCATAAAGAGAGTTATCAGCCATAAAGAATTTATTTAGCCACCAATCACAAAATCACAGCTAAAAAACACGTCAGTTCACTTTGATACCATCCTTCAAGTTTTTATGAACCAACACTAAAATTGTAGTTTCAGAAACTTAATGAAACCAGGATAAAATGTTACCCCTAAAATTCTTTGGGTAACAATTCACAAACAAATATGAAGCAGTCTGAATATCTTGGAATTAATTCAACAATCTTGAAATTGGTTTAAAGTAGCTCGCTAGCAGTATTAAATCATAATAAGATGTGATTTGGATTTTTTTCTGTATTCTATTCACCACTTAGCAAAATTACTTTTTTAATATTTGTTTGCCAAGTCAAACAAATTATATTAGTTTCGTTAACCGACCATTTCAAAAATGTAATTATTTTTAATCACTTTATTACAGAGAATACAGAATTATTTCATTAGGGTTAAAAGTTGGGGTATTGCCTCATACTTTAGAGTGCTAATGAGAACTAAAACTATATCGTGCCCTAGGAATATAGTAAAGAATTAAAGACTATCACACGTTTCTCTACTTAAATGCCTAGAGATAAGGATTAGGCTTCGATTAGGGTTAGGCTGAAGCATGACTCCTCTCTTAGCAAATGTCCGTTCGTCACGGCAACTAGATTTTTTGTAACTTACTTCTAATCATTTTACAGAAAAATCGCATATTATCACGAAAATTATCACACTACATTTAAAAATCAGGGGTTGCTTATTTTTCCTACAATCTAACCTAATAATTATAAAAGATATATATTATTTGATACTATCGAATTTTACAAAACATGAATAGTTTACACAATATAACTCTACCTGGGACACCTAGGAGATGTAACAAGAAAAAGCAGAGCTACATCTGGTAACTTCTATAATTCTACATTCTTTAGTACATTATGTCGAGGCATCAATGATCACAAATGTCCAATGACGGAACAGTCCCCAGACGAAGCAATTAAATTCGCTTGTTACATTTCCTAGGTGTCTCATGTACAACTGTGATTTGTCAACTATTCATGTTTTGGAAAACTCATATGCTTTGGTTGCCGAGCAGCATGGCGATAAAAGAGGTTGATAATAGATGATAAACAACTTTGTTAAATTCTTTAAAGGTCAGAGTAAGTTCAGGTTCTGTCGGCGCCCTGAGATGAAACAAAAGAGAGTGGGATAGGACATTATGATGACGATGTCAAATGATAAACAGTTCCCAGATGTTGCATTGCGTTTTGGTTACATTTTCAAGGTTTCTTTCACACAATTATAGTGTGTCAACTATTCATGTTTCCAAAAAAAAACTTGATAGTATCCAATTATAAATGCTTTGCTTGCCAAGCATGAGGGTGATAAGAGAGCACCGTTCGTCTACGATGAAGACTTAAATTTATGTTCTTCGAAATTTGTAAGTAAAGGGCAGAGTGAGTTTAGGCTCTGCCGGCACCCTAATGAGTTAGATGTAACAAAACAGAGAGGGACGTCAAGCGTCGAGCCATCCATAGTAACCAATATCGAATGATGGAATAGTTCCCAGATGTACCATTGCATTTTGCTTGCTATGTGTCTCTCGCACAATAAAAACTAAACAATTATAATTACTAACACTAAGAATAAAACAATAAAATTATATGCACACTAAGGAAAGACCTAAGCAGCAAATTGTATGATTAGTTCAAATAATTTATCACCAAATATAGATTACACTTTAAGCGTAGCGTTTGCCACTACCACCTGCAGTTGATCCTGCAGGTTTTTTACTAATTTAATATAATACTGTTGTACTTATAATTAATTTATCACGGTTTTTATTTTCGAAATTATCATTTATTTCCTTAATTACTCTATTCAAGACTTGATTCTGCATTTACATATTTGTAATTAGTTTTATGCACTTGATTTATTTAATGTTTGGAGCCATATTATATTAGAACTAATAAAGCGGTGAATAACTAAATATAACACTTCTTCCATCACCTAACATTGTAAAAGGTAATAAAACTAAACAATAAGAATTATATTTACATATCGTTATTGAGGTTTTGAATCCTTGCCCCTACAAGGTGGCAAAAACATGCAAATGCTTTTATAGTACAAACAAAAATAATTTCTATCATTTTATTATACAATTTCCTTTACCGAGTAATTATACGGAAGTGTTTGGGAAGGGGGTGTAGTGGTAGCATAAGGAAGGGTAAGAATATTAAGGGAGAGGAGCGCCTTCAACGAATGAAAAGAGAAAATAGTCTCAGAGGAACGCGTAAAAGGAGTGGGGGCATCGAATTAGGGGGGTTATACGCAACGTGAGAGAGCACTACGTGTTAAAGGGTTGTTATTTAATTGTTAAAGGTAGAAAGGGTACTTTACGCTTATAATATTTTCAGGGTTCTTTATTGCTGGTATTAATTGACTCAAGAAAAATAAACAATTACAAATATTAATTAACTCAAAAACATAATTTGTACTTTTTTCCTTCATTACTACTTTATGAAGAAGGGAGACTAATGAAACAAATCCGCAGGGTCCTGAAACGTCAGATATTATTAAGGACTAAAATAATAACACTTTGGAAGAGGGTAAAATGTTTTGTGAATGCTTGTGCATGGTAGTGCACTAGCTACTTCTTTTTACAATACTTGATTAAAAATAAAAAAAATACATTAGCATAAAATATAGAATGATAAAACTATCCACACGCAAAGATAACAACATCTTATAGGTAATGGCTATATATGCATCAAAGGATGGAAGAATGTTTTACAGCTCAAGTTTAAGTTTCTTCTTAAGGCAATACCGAAGGAGAAAACTTAACTAACTCACGAGGCCGACAAGCTTAGGAAGTGAAACAAGTTAGCTCTCGAGGCTTGCCAAGGAATATCAATATTATTTTGACTTCTAAGGTTCTACCCCCGTAAGATAATACTACAGCTGGAATCTTCCATCCCTTTTGGAGTAAAGGAAGCTGTGACATTAAGGAAATAAATATTTGAACGAACGTCAGAGTCACGATAACTACTATAACATAATATAATGTACAACATTTATAGCTTACGTGTTACGATAGGTGTCGTAAACATACACCGATTTTAATTAAAGTTAAAAGTAAGTAGTATACATATAGTAATAATTAGTCTTCAGAGCTGTAATGTTTTTGGTTATAGTCCTACCAATATTACAATTGAAAAAAAAATTGAGCCAAAAAAATGTGTTGCATAACCTTTTAAAGTTCTTGCACAGAAGACAAATAAAATATATATAACATGCATAAAATCATTGAGATATTGTTGTAATTTTATAAATCTATATTTAGTTGTTAGAAAATAAGACATGGCTAACCTGTTTTTTTCAGAGGTTAGAAAAGTTAACGTGTAATGTTCGTTTTCTCTTAAATATATAGTTTTATTCTTTTTATAAATAATGTGCGTTTGTTATTCGCCTACAGGGTTATGGGCCCAGAAACGGTAAAATATTATAGGTAAAAATTAAAATATTACATCGGTAAAAATTAATAATCAAGAATTAAAGGTACAATGGATCTCGCGTCCGTGCCTAAATTTAATGGGCACAATTTTGCTTCTTGGTCTTTTAGAATCAAATGCATTCTGGAAAGTAAGGATTTGGTTGATTTTGTGGAATCAAACCCGCCTTCAACCTTAGCCACTGATGAGAAAAAGGCTAAAGAGTGGAGAAAGAACGACGCCTTGGCAAGAAGTGTCATTGCGTGCACAATGACAGACTAACAAGTGGCTCTAGTGCTCACTTGCAAAACAGCAAAAAATGTATGGGATCATCTCGAGTCAAGATTCGCGTCTGAGTCAGTAAAAAGAAGAGTAGAAGCGAGCAGTGACGTAAGTAGACTCTCTATGGACAAAGCCGAAACTTGGATAAAATATCTCGATAGGGCTGAGAAGCTCTTAGAAAAGGCTAGGTGTATGGGTGCTATAATAAGTGATGAAGAATTCATGGTATCAGTTATTAGGGGTTTACCTGCTAAATTTAATCATGTTGCTATGCAATACGATACTTTAAAAGATGCCTCTATTAAGGATCTAAGAAGAAGCCTACAAATGAATGATGAAAGAAATGGTCATGAAAGAGAAGAAAGTACTGCAGCATTCAATGCTTTCTCTAGAAACAAGAAGTATCGTAGGCACTGTAAGAAAAATACCCATTACGAGAATAAATGCTGGTTTAAACCATCTAATAAGCAGAATAACAACCATAGGAAGAGATATAATCAAGAAAACCAAACCCTAAAGCCAGCCGTTAAAATGGCAGATACTACGCCTGAAGCAGCCTGGACTGCTAGTGAATTTGTAGACAACGAAAACTGGATAATTGATTCCGGTGCAACATTATCAATGTCCTCTGATAAGAACTTATTTCAGTGTGTAAATAAAGATGATATAAGAAGTATAAAGTTGGCTGACGGACGTACCATCAAATCTACTGGAAGTGGAGTAGTCAAATTAAATTGTGGTGAGCAAATTTTAGTTTTAAATCCTGTTTTATTAGTGCCTAATCTGAATGGCAATTTGTTATCAGTGAGACAACTGACTGAAGATAATTATGATCTCATGTTCACAGAAAATATGTGTCAAATAAGTCATAAAGAGAAAATATATGTATAGACGTAGAAAAAAGTGGGGGTTTCTATGTTATCAAAAAGAAAAACACAGAAGAATGTGCTTCAGTCTGTAAAGTTAATACATTGAATGATTGGCACAGGATTTTAGGTCATGTAAATGATGATTACATTAAGCAATTAAAATCATACAATATGGTTCATGACTTCGATTACACTAATAATAACGATATGGAAGACTCATGCACTGTCTGTTACAAAGCTAAATATACTAGAAAACCATTCAAAGAAGTATCTAAACCGCAGTCGAATCGTCCTTTGGAGTTAATACATTGTGACCTTGTAGGACCCACTACCTACAAAATCAATTGGTGGATCTTTGTATATTCTTACTATAGTGGATGACTTCACACGTAAGATGTTCCCACATTTCTTAGCGCAAAAATCTGAAACCTATGACAAACTAAAAGATTTTATTAAATGGGCTTCTAACTATTATAATTATAAAATTGCCCGTGTGAGAACAGATCAAGGAACTGAATTTAAATGTTAAAAATTGTTTAAGCTAAATGGAATTACTCATGAATATACGTGTACTTACTCTCCACAGAGTAACGGGATCGCGGAACGTGCTAACCGTACAATACTGGAAGGTATCCGAGCGTTACTTATTGATGCTAACCTACCACACAAGTTTTGGGCTGAGGCTGCAGGAACGATAGCCCATATTAAAAACAGAACACCATCTCGAACGCTAGAAAATCAAACCCCTCATGAAAAATTCACAGGTAACAAGCCTAGTTTTTCACATTTAAAGATTTTTGGCACTTTATGCTATTATTGGGTGCCAAAACAAAAAAGGTCAAAACTTGATGCTAAAATGTGTCCAGGAATTTTTGTAGGATACTCACGAAATAAGAACACTTACAGAGTTTATGAACCTGAGACTGATAGTATATTAGAAACTCGTGATATCAAATTTTGTGATAAGAAAATGGGTTATTTTTTATTAAAAAATATACATAAAACTTTAGATGATGAATCTGAGGATCATTTAGAAGAAAAAGATGTTGTGATAAAGTTGAATGCCAATCCAGAACCTGAAACAAAAAACAAAAAGAAAATAAGAAGCACAAGAAAACAATTAAATTATGAAGAATCGTCAGTAAGTGAAAATGATGATTTTGATCAAACTTACCTGCCTCTTCCTGGAGATCTGTCCACTTCTGATGACTCATGTACAAGTGATGCAATAAGTTCATCTGCCTCTAGCGATGAAAGCGAAGGTATATTACTTGCTAATCTAGATTGTATCAACGCCTTACCGACACCGATTAACTTCACTGAAGCTATGGAATCTCCTAATGCTAAACATTGGAAGCAAGCTATACAGCAAGAATTGACATGGATATTGTGGATGTACCTCCTGGCGCTGCTGTCATTGGATCAAAGTGGGTGTTTACAAAGAAGACCAGACAACAATTTAAAATTTAAAGCGCGTTTAGTAGCCAAAGGCTGCTCACAACGCCCAGGTATAGATGTAGAAGCCACGTATGCTCCTGTCATGAAAACTTCTAGTTTAAGAAGTTTGCTAGCGTTGGCTGCAACAAAGGGTTGGAAAGTAGACCATTTTGATGTTCAGTCTGCTTACCTTTATGGTAAATTAGAACAGCCTGTTTATATGAGCATACCCCAAGGTCTAAAAACTGTAGACAGTCCTAAGAAAAAAGTTTGTAAATTAAATAAGGCCATTTATGGTCTCAAACAAAGCGGCCATATTTGGCATAATACACTCTCTGAAATTTTAATA
Organism: Microvelia longipes; assembly: GCA_018340805.1. NCBI lineage: Eukaryota > Metazoa > Arthropoda > Insecta > Hemiptera > Veliidae > Microvelia > Microvelia longipes. The sequence continues at coordinate 1,778,148 of JACMZG010000002.1, forward strand.
GAATTAGGTTTTAAACAACACTTAACTGATAAATGTATATTCTCTTACATAAGAGAAAATAAACAAATAATTATTGGCTGCCATGTTGACGATTTGTCAACAATTTACAGTGACCAAGGTTTATTAGATAATATGATAAACCAAATTTCAAAAAAGATTAAAATAAATAAACTAAATGTAAATGAAAAAATGCTAGGACTTGAGATAAATCAGAGTGTTAATTGTATTATTGTAAAACAGAGTCAGTATGCCAAAGACATACTTCAACGCTTTGGTATGACAAATTGCAATGGGGTCACTACCCCAATAGATGTTAAACAAGACTTAGATTGTTATCATGAATCACAAAAAATAGACTCTACCTTATACCAAGAAATTATAGGGTCTTTAATGTACCTCTCGGTGCAAACCCGCCCGGATTTGTCATTCTCTGTTAGTCATTTATCTAAGTACATAAAAGATCCTAGACTAGTGCATTTAAATGCAGCTAAAAAAGAATTGAGATAAGTCAAAACCACCATAAATTATGGTCTTACATTTTTTAAAGGACCTCTTGAACTAATGTGCCATGTAGACGCTAGCTGGCGGGATGGCAAGGGTGCTCAGCGCTCTACAACTGGATTCTTTTCTTACATACTTTAGGTCCCAATCTCATACAATATACATCTAAAACTCAGCAAAAAAATTGTCTTTCTACATGTGATGCAGAGCTCATGGCTATGGCTGAGGCTTGTAAGCAAAGTGTTTATTTGAAAGAATTTTTAGAAGAATTACTTGAATCAAAGATTGGCCCTGTTAAAATATTTTGTGACAATATTTCAGCTGTTCAGCTGGCTCTAAATGGGTCGACCTCTTCAAGGTCAAACCATTTAATTAGACAAGTTTCCTTTTTACATGAAAAATATAAGTCTGATAATTACAGCTTTATTCATGTCAGAACAGACCAGCAATGGGCTGATTTTCTAACAAAGCCACTCACTGAACCCAAGTTAAACAATTGTTTAGATCACATTAAATCTTTTCATAAAGAATAATTTTTTGTTTTTAAATTAACTTCTTGACATTTTTTATTGAGACTTATCTTTATAAGAGCTGATTTTTTTGGAATTAATTTTATTTATTTTGAAATTTATTGAGAACTTTTAAATTATAATTTTATAAGGAATTAAGTTTAGTTACTTTAGTATAAGTACACCATTAACTGTTTAAAAAAATTGTTTTTTAGTAAAATTTTAACTAAAACTTTTGAACTATTACCATGAATTACTCGGTGGTAATATTGATCTATATTTTTCCAAAAGTTTTAATTATCATTTAACTTGTATTTTTTTAGGTATTTTTTGTGTTTTTTATAAAATTAGGGAAGGACCTGTTGTAATTTTATTCGCGATTCAAAGAGATAGTTGTAAGGTTGGCAATACCAATGGCGGCAAAACGAAAGGGTGATCAAAAAATGTTTTATCATAGGATTACCATGGCAGCCGATAAAAATTCTTCTTTTATTTATTTATTGTTCGTTAATTTGAGATAAATGAGGTTAAAACTAATAGAACGACCATCGGTGCTAAAAAAAATGGTCAATATTTCATAGATAAATACTTCGATTATTCCAGGATTTCAAATATAGAATCAGGCTCTTATCACTACAGACTTGGATTTGTCCGATTTAACCCAGAAATAATAAAACCTAAACGGATAATTTAAACAAACATTTTCCAAAAACATGAATTTATTGAGTTATTTATTATTTTAGTGTGTAAATAAAATTGATTGATAAATTAAAACACCATTACGGTGAAAATCGGCTTGTTATCAGTTAATTTAAATACCTGTAACAACTAATTTAAACAATTTAATGCAATTAAAAGGTAATTTCGTGTGTTTGTGTAAACTAAAATTTTTTAAAGTAACATTAATTAACAATAACTAAAATAAAACACTATATTTTCATTTGCACCATCTAATCACTTAATTTAAATACTCGTGACAACGCATTAAACCCCTATTTTTCAACGAAATAGTGATTCGACTGAGTTCATACGCCCTAATATTAATTAAATTAAAGCACTTTGAGAAAAAAATTTAAGAAATAATCGTCACAAATAAGAAAAACCAAAAAACTCCCATAAAGACTTTAACAACAATCACCCTTTCGTTATCAATTTCTTATCAGCGACGGTGGCGCTGCTACGGACTTTGAATCGCGAATAAATCTATATTTAGTTGTTAGAAAATAAGACATGACTAACCTGTTTTTTTCAGAGGTTAGAAAAGTTAACGTGTAATGTTCGTTTTCTCTTAAATATATAGTTTTATTCTTTTTATAAATAATGTGCGTTTGTTATTCGCCTACAGATATATTACTAGAGGGGCCTTATAGGCTAAATTTTGAATCATTGAAAAAGTAATCTGACCACCTTCGCTTAGAAATAAAATGAAATAATCAGTACAAAATCACAATAACTTTTAAAGTAGAATATTAAATATACAAATTGCGGGAAAGCCAAAATCAATAGATAAATTATAACCTTAATTTAACCTTGAAAGAGGTTTCAATAAGGTTACAAAGAGCCCCTTAGAGCCCAAAAACGAGGTTTCAGGCCTCTCAATGTATTGAGATAGGCTATGCCAATCTAGTATATATCTCTATGCATAAAATTATCAAAATAACCGAAAATTTTAAAATGACGGTCAATATGGCGGACCAATTTTTATTAGATTCTGACGTGAGTTCCTGACGCAACCCTTTACTAGTAACATATTTAATTATAATATTATTTAAGACAACAAATTTGTTAAGCCTTGAAAAAGATTAAATTATATCGAAAGCTCGGCAAAATTAGTTTTTTTTTGTATTAATTAGGACCTATTCCTCCTCAAAAGCTTGAATATTATTTAATGAATGTATAAATAATTTCTATGATATCAAAATATAATAGAGTAGTGAGCAGAGGAGGTGGAATGGGGACAGAATTAAACTCATTTCTATAATTTTCTATTAAGAGTACTATAAACTAAGAAGGAAACAGACGCCATTCCCCCTTTCATTCCAAACTAAACCAATGCAAAAATATAATATGACTTTTGTCTACTAGTGGATATGCTGCTTCTTACACTCTCTAAGGAGGGAAATGTCATTTAAGGTGCTAGTAAACGAAACTGTTTGTAGAACTTACAATGCAAGGAATAGGTAAAATGATTAACAAATTGTTGATAAGGTGTGATCAGTAAGTATTAAGCCATGACATTAGAATTCAGCAAAATATAATTAAGTCTAACTGTCTCCTCCTTATCCAGGGAAATTTGAATTGAATACTTTTTCAGTCCATTATATCTAAAAATGTCTCAAACTTATTGAGATTTTGACTTAGAGATGTTATCAGGATATTTTCAAGTAGGAGAGGGAACACTGTTATTATTGCATTTGTTCAGGTGTGAATGCAAGGAGGGAGAGGTTATTGGATAAATGCGGCCGGGAAATTGTTATGGATGCATATTTCATGTACAAACCTTATTATTACCTTCTGCCATGCCATGCTAGTAAGTGCTAGGGGACTTGATACGAGGGAGCCCAGTATAAGCAAGACTATTTATCAGACTGTAGCATTGTTATGCCTCGGAGCGACATGTTCTAACCATATCCACAGATAAAAACAAAAAAAATCAAATCTTTCTTTCACTAGTTATAAGCTTCTCGCTGCTCCAAAAACAGAGGTTATAAGGAGACAATAAAACATGATGAAACTGATGATGACCGTTAAGGTTGAAAGCCGGTTTTGAATTTTATTAAATTAACTTTGTGGAGAGGCTTTTTCGTATTGATTATTATAATAAAACATATATTTTTTAAATTATTTTATACTATAAGAATAACCTTGAATCATTTACATTTTTAAATAACTGGTGTTAAACAAGTATTAAACTCATTTCTCTAATTTTCTATTAAGAGTACTATAAACTAAGAAGGAAAACACTTGTTAACACCACGTTGTATATGCTAAAATTAAAGATGTTATATTTACCGCAAATTGGAAAAGCAATTGAAGGATCAGCTACTATCAATACTTGCTGTTGGATATGAATATCTCTGAACCGAATTCGGCTTAGTTCAACTCCATCATCAGAAGGCAGGGGTACAATCCAGGTCTCAACTAATAAAGTTGTATCGGTGAATAACTTCTTGTCTCAATAATCCCGACGTGTTCTCTCCTACTCTCTTCCTCATCTTCAAAGGAATCTTCGTGCTTATTAAGATTAGAATTTTTCACTGTTATATCATTATTAGCTGAGAGCTCAAGTGTTGTCTCGCTTGCTGATGATGGCGTTAAGCTGAAACCGGTTCAGAGATATTCATATCCAACAGCAAATATTGACAGTAGCTGATTCTTCAATTGCGTATGCTAACATCGTGTAAGCATATTATATTACTCCCTTAATGCAGTTAAATATCTGGAAGCTTAGCAGAATCGGTCTCTCCATCCCCCCCCCTAAACTTCCGTCATCAGACACCTTATAAGCTTAATTTTCTGATAGAAACTCGCAAAATGTTCTGAAATAGTCAAAATAAAATTCGCTAAGATAATATTAAAAGAATGGAATAAAACAGAGTCACTCTATTAATGGTATGTAATTGACATACCCAGGTTTCAATCTTGGTGGTGAGCAGCGAAAAAAGAGTCAGGGACAGCGATTAAATCATTCGTATCTAATGCTTGTCAGCTACAAACCTCTAAACCAAACTGTTAACACTGTCTCCTCACTCCTTTTTCCGCTGCTCGCCGATTATGATCTATTGGCATTAAGGAACTTATATAAAGGGGAAGTTATGACCTTCACAATGTAAAAAGGTGTCGCCAACTCCCACCACTATTCCCTCAGGCACTTGTAGAACAACTACATCCATCCTATCGTCAGGTTATAAACATGTTGAGTAAAGTTTTAGTTCGTTATTATTGTGTAGTAGTTCATTGTACATATTTAATGTTATTCTTACCTTGTTTAAGATTATTAAGTTATGAATACTAAGAAAATACTAGAATTAGAGTCTGTTGACATTTAACGTGTAAGTTCTTAGAAGTGAAAAAACACAAACTTTATACGCTTCTCCAATACTTTTAAACTCTATACGGGACAAGTTGTCCCATGCCCATCTATTTTCCTTGAAAACGGTGGCGACACTTTTTTGCCTTAATTCTCCCCCTATAGTTTACATTGAAAGCTGGCTACGTCAAATGCACATTATTAAAGTAGGGACTGTTTCATTTCATTACTTAAAACTCACCAACTCATTTTTCCTTATTATTAATATTAAAAGAATTCAATATTTTTTTAAAAAAAACATCTTAATCGCTTCATCTTAATCTTTTTTTTACTATCGTAAAACTTTTACTTCCTAACCTTTCTCTCTCTCTTTCCGTTCATTTTTTCTCAAAAAAAGGTAAACGACAAAACAGTAAAAAAAGAAATAAACAATAAAAATATCAAAACAAGAAATAAGCTAAAAGAAAAAATCAGGAAATAAAAATAAATCACTAAGTCTAGCTGCCGAGTCACGCCAGTTTCCCGCTGACTTTATCTTACCATTTTCCTTTCCCTGCGGCATTCCTTAATTCCCTATTATTAATATTATATAAAACTTTCTTTAGTATGTATATTAACATTACATTAATTCCTATTATTAACATTTCGTTTTAAAAAGCTTTTCTATATTTATTAAAAGATTTAAATAAGATGGATTTAAATTTAGGCTAAAAGTCAAACTGTGCGTGTGACAAAAGTTAACTTTAGGTTTATTAATAAAATAAAATAATAACCCAAATTAGTTTTTACTTTTATTAAAATTCGCTAAAATTATGGCTTCTGTTAAAATTTACTGTTAACATTTTCAAGGTTTACATTTCAATAGATGCATTGCTAAGGGTAACTGTTCCGTTCTATTTTATTCCTAAAAGAATTGTTTTTAGCCTTTTTCGTTAATGAGGGAAAGTTTATAATTTAATCGATTTGAACTGTCAGGTTCTTGCTGTAAAACAGAATAAAATTAAGCAAAATGTAACTATCTTCACTAATTATAATATCAAATATCTGACTTTTCTTTTACTTTTCAGAATTTAAATTTAGCACAAATAGCCTAAAAACAAAACCGTAATTAAAGAGATCCATATCAAGATGGTACTTAACTAATAGTTCTAAAAATGTTATACCAAGGTATCTATGTTATACCATAGATTTTATAAGATATTTTCCACAGCACCTGAGATGATTGATGTTTAATGTCAATTCTTACATTGATTAGTTTTTATTTATTTACAAAAGATTTCCATGTTGAACCTGGACAACTGGAGGGTCACTAGTAGGTAACAAAGTAAAAATGTTTTGAATTATTTGATGGTTTATTATTATTTCTTGTTACATAGCATTTTGCCGTATATTTAGCGAATTTTTATCGCCTAGTTTTATAAGGCCGTTCCACGGGCCTGTGAGGGCCCCGTAATTACTCAAATTAGATATCCAACAATTGCAATGGTTGCAAAGCATCCCAATTAGCAACCCAACCATTGCAATCGTTTCATTATATCCTCAATAGCAATCTAACCATTTCAATGTTTGCATGGCATCCAAAATAGTAACGCAGTCATTTATTGCATCTTAATTATCAACACAAACATTGCAATGGTTGCAAACCAACCCAGTTAGCAACGCAACCATTGCAATGGTTTCATTGCATCTAAATTCGCAACCCAACCATTGCAATGGTTGCAAACCAACCTAGTTAGCAACGCAACCATTGCATTGGTTTCATTTCATCTCAATTCGCAACCCAACCATTGCAATGGTTGCAAACCAACCTAGTTAGCAACGCAACCATTGCATTGGTTGCAAACCATCCTAGTTAGCAACGTAGCCGTTGCATCTTAATCATGAACTCAAACATTGAACTGGTGGCATATCATCCCAATAAGCAACGCAACGGTTGCATTTGTTCTATTACAATCTAATTAGCAATAAAGCTATTGCAATGATTTGATTTGGTTGAATGTTCAAGAACAATGAACCTTACAAAATTACTTAAGGACTTTTATAACCAAGAAGGAAGATAAAGCAGTACAATTTTCACTTAAAGAATTTACGATATTAGACGACAATTAGAAATCGTCTATTAAAGTACTTTTCTACATTGGTTTCCTAGTTTTCTTGGCTTGAAAAGTAAATGCATGTTTAGAAAATAAAGACATTGCTTTCCGACAAAGCAGTACAAACGGTGCAAGAACCTTGTTGAGTTTTCTTTAGATTTATAGGTCCTTAGGGTTTAATCCTAAGGAAAAACCTTTATATTACTTGTTGGGATAATCCTTACTGTCCTAAATTTACATTCCATAGCTATTTCGTATGCAAATGCGTTCTTACTCGGGGGTGCTGTCGATGTTTTTGTTTTATATTCTATAGGTTTTAATTATTTCACCCCTTTCTAATACCTATTTATTACCCTTAACTTAAAGGAAGGAGAAAGACCCTAACAATGCCTTTAAATATTTTATGTCTATACAAAATAAATTTAAGCGAGATTTTCTAAAAAAGAACTTATTTCTAATACTTTTTAAAAATGTTGATATATTTTACAAACGTTTGAAAGAAAATTTTACAGAAAGATGAAGACTTCCTACGAAGATAATCGGTTACCGACATTAGGCTCAAAGTCACAATGCTTAGAACCTATAACAAATCCTGTCGACGTTTTTATCCAGTCTATTTTAGATATATTTGCTAACAGTCTTCAACTGTTACTAGTACTCCAAGATAAATCAAGTTAGAAGTACCCTTCAAAAATATTTGTATATAATAATTTTGAAAAAAACTCATTTTACACCCTAAGAGCACCTAGAGAGTAAAATTAGGTAATGTATTATAAATAAAAGGCTTCAGTCTGAAAATCCAAGGCTGGCAATGACGAACATTCTTTTCTCGAAGTAATTCGGAGCATTTTTTACCCCCTTGTTAACCTAGAATCTTACAATTAGGCAGACGCAAAGATTATATCTATACAATATTACTTGTGAAGTTACAATTCTTTATCTATTATAGAACACGAGGAGAAATATCGCTTTGAAAATGATTAATTTCGACCCTGACTAACTGACTCACTCACTCACTCATAATTCTAAGGCACTTCTAATAATCGTAGAAACTTGAAATTTGAAATGAGGGTAGGATTTGTTTGATAAAGCAAGGAAAAAATGTCAAACTTGCAATATTTTAATTTGATCTCCTAAATATTACATCTGATATGAAAAATTAGTGGTTTATAAAGACTTTATCAACAGTATATGATTTATTATTTGTAACATGAAATATAATATAATGACTGTATTATATAAGTGATATATTTTTCTTAAATCTCTATCAAGTATGTTGAGATATTTAAATTATTTAAACTTAATAGCATATTGTTGATTTCAATATGAAGCATCGATCTTTATAATTATTTCAGATGCAAAATGAGTTATTTTACATGTTGGGTTGTAAGAAGGGCTCGACCAAAATCAACCACTGAAATATTATCTGGTCCACTGGTCTAGAATCACTGATATAAATAACTCCATGTGCGACATTTTCATAGCATCAGTTGCTCATAGTATTTTGTATCTGCGAGTCTTAAGGACTTAGTAAGTCAAATATCCTTTTTACATTTAGACAATATCATAAAGGTAAACAAGAAGGTAAGTGAGTGAAAGGACAGAGGCAATAGGTATAAAGGGTTAAAGGGCCACTTAATTTGCCTTTATGACCGTGTTGTTAGCCAAAGTCATTTATTTGACAAAAGGGACTTTTGAATATTTACAATCTATTGGGGAGTCAAAAGAGGGACATATAAATTACTTTTATTGCCAATCAAAGGTCCCTATCATGTTTTAAAAAGTGAAATGATGAAAATATAGAACTAAAATATTCACTTGTAAATGTGTTATGTCTCCCTAAAGAACTGTTAAGCGGTTTCATCAAAAAAGGTATGGAATCATAGGTTTTAAAGGTATAAAAACAAATGGTTAAATTGGAACAAAGCTCTGCATTGTAAAACGTAATTAGACCTCTTTTTATAAGAGTGTATAAGCTTTTGTAAAATTGATTCGAGTGATTTCATAAGTAGACAAACTCATTAAACGATATAATTAGACATAAAAGAAGATAGTAAGATAAAGTTATTATATTTTGATTTTTACATAATATCTATTCATACGAGTAGGAGCTAAAACAAATGCATTGAAACAAAGAAACTTAATATGTAAAGTGACTTTTAAAGTCGAATTTACAATAGAAATAATAAATATTATATAACTTAAACAAAAAATTAATATTGTAGATTTAAAACTTAGTTCAAATGAATAGGGCTTGTATATCTACGGTCTACATCAAGCAATGTAAGTGCCTGAATGGGTGACCGCCGCAAATAAAACGGATGTTATACCTGTGTAAGGACCGAGCGAAGGCAGTCTGAGGTGAGGATGACCATTGATAATCCGTCATGGTGAGGAAACGTTCTGAAGTACCCTGTACTTGGTTTACAAAATAACTTTCAAATAACCGATAAAGCTTTTTCCGCATTTAAATATTCAACATTATTTCTTTTTATTACATCACATCTAAACTTATATTGCATCAAATCTAATTTCAATAACACCTGAATAAGATTCAAGAAAATATATTGTTTTATAAAATGTATCCTTTCATAAATTTTAGTTTTTTAGACTGATTCTCGAGATAAAAGGCCTTCTTAAAAGAATTTAAAGACTTTTAGGAACAATTGTGAGCATAAATCTGGAATTTAAAGCTAAGCGAGGACATTACTGAGTCTGCTAAGCTTTTTCTAGGGAAATAAACGGCTCGACGAGAGAGAAACTTCTTATTTTAAGAAAATTGTAAAATACTTTGTATTAAAAGAAAAAACATTTATCTTGAGAGCTTTTCTTTAAATTTCAGCTATAAATGTACTTCAATTAAAATAATGTGCAAAATAGAAATAGTGCAAATGAAAACTGCATCACTAAATTATCTTATAAAATATATTATTATAAAAAAAATTAGAAGCTGTTTTAAGGCTGAGTGGTAAAAAAGAAAAATGAACTTTGAAAATAAAAGAAAAAATGTAATATGCACATTTTTAAAAAATTTCAAGATCATTCAAGGTGTAACGGTCAGAAGCCCATCACTCAGACTGTCCGAGTTCAATCCCAGTTGGTCTCCATAGGTTTTTATCTGATGGTTGGAAATCTATAGACGTGTTATTCGAAAGCTATTAGTTTCGAGCCTGAGCGATATCAGGAACTCGTAAAAGAACCAAAACCTAAATGATCTTTGTTTTAGTTAAATTTATAATCCTTAATTATAGCTTTACTTATAAAATACGTATTCTACCTTATGGTTTTACGAGCAGGAGAGTTTTACACTAAGCCTATTTAACGAAGTTAGCAAAAAGGGACCAACTACGCGGCCATCTTCTTAGGTGATCTATACGTTCTCTTGAATTTCCATTACTAAAGTATCCATAATAACATAGAATGTAATTTATTATTTATTTTTATTTTATTTGAACCCAAAATTTAAGAACTTTTAGAAGTTATGCTCCTAAATGCTGACTGCATGTAATGAAAAAGTATATTAAACCAGCTGATATTACTGGTTGGGCTAGTCGTTTTTTTTTATGAAAACTCCAAATAGCTAAAAGTGCATAGTAAGAAACGGAAAAATAGAAAGGAAATATAATTTATGACGGGAAATACAAAAAAATAATTTATGATAAAGGTATATAATTTAATAAAAAGAAACAAGTAAATAAAATAAAATACTAAATAAAATAAAGTGCAATACGGGTGTGCTTGTGTGTGAGTGGTCAGATGAAAAGAAAAAAACATAATGATAATTTATAAATATGGCTTTGTTTTTAGTACTAAAGGGATATTAAGGGCTGGGTAGGGTTTATAAGGTTATATATTAAGGTCTAGGTGGTCAGGCAGAGGTCAAGCTCTATATAGAGCTCTTAATTCAACCTCCTAGCAGATTAAGAGGCTTACACCCCTCTATCCAACCGTGGTTTAAATTTTTATGCAATTAGTTATATGTCCATTAATAACAAAAGAAACAGATGGTTTAATATTACATAATAAATATGAATAATAACAATTTTTTATTAATAATTTTTATTCAATTCGTAATAATTTAGTAAAAAATTCAAAATCGTTGTAAACGGTGATATTTTATGTGTCTATATTATTTCTTATACTGCCTTAGATTTAAAAGTCTTTATTGAGAGAAATAAATACTATGTGTTTTAAGTTTGGGGTTCGAATCAAGGTCCCCACCCTTCGATAAATAACCTCCCGCAAAGCCATTCACAGTAAAACACAACGTATAATTGAATCGCACTCGGGGGATCCATTTAATAGGTTAAATACAGAGAATTATTTTTAAACGTTGGGCGCCAATACTAAACGTTTTGGCGCCCATCGCTAGACTTTTTCTATTTTATTTTTATTTTCAATATTTATACTTTTAAATTTTTAAATTTTTTAAATTACTGAACTCATTTTAAGCAGGAAAGAAGTGTTCTGTCACTTTATAACAGTCAGGAAATGATCTTAACACTTTCTCAGCCTAGGGATTAAAAGTTAGGTAAATACACGAATATTTCTCATAACTCCTTAGGCAGGGAAGTATAAAAACCGTCTGCTTTGACTAATCAGAGAATGTGAGTTTATAAACTATATCGCTGATGAGGTGTATTATTTGATAACAAGCACGGACTCGTTTTGTGTTTATTACTATTAAATCACTTAATTACTAATTACACACTTGCTTTGCTTGTTTGTTTTGGTCAAGTCTCTTTTTACTTTCTTATCACCTCTATTTTGTTTGTTAGTTTTGAGTGTAGTTTTGGCTAAAAAACGAGTTAATTAATTAAAATGGGCAAAGAAGAGAGCACTCTGGAGCTTAAACATTAGTGACACGTATATGACATTTGCTTTCACGGCTGAGCCTCGGCAGTCAAAATAACCTACTCTCGCCTTCAGCTCGGGATTAACATTTAAACTAGTCAGAAAAATTCCTTTTTCCAGCCTAGTTACATAAATAAGTATATTTTACGTTTAAGTAACTCATACATTAACTTCGAACTTTAGATTGACTACAGATTTTAATTCATCAAGCAACTTGTCACCAATTGTAAGCAAACTTTATAGGGAACAATTTTTTGAAGCTGTAACGCCTCATCAAGCTGAAGTGTGCCGTAATCAATTCTTCATCTCATCAATAAAAAAGCAGCTTTAAGTTGTTTTTTATTTCACCCTTCTTCAACTTCTTAAAAACTCTTTATTTCTTTAGCTCCCTGTATTTGTATTAAGTCACATTAGGTATTTTAAGTAAAACTAACATTTTTTTGTAGAAATTTTTAATCGTATAACTAAATCTTAATAAATACAGGTAAAATACAAAATATTTATATTAAAAACATTAGAAAAACAATGCAAATTATCTAGTAACATAAATAATTAATTTTAATCATATTTTTCCTACTTTTAAAACCCCCTCAACGTTTAAGACGGATAATATTAAGAAGGAAAGTATAAAAAAAGTTTCCAACAAAGTCACTCGGTAAGATAAAAAGATTTTCATGTCAGTGTAAGTTTAGTGTATAAATCACCGACTTCAGAGGCAGCGTGTGGCGGTGTAACTGCCCCCACCTCAACTTAAATATATCACACTTTATTATAAGAAACCTTTCATACATTTTATGTTCTTTGTGTCCCTATTTCTCTGACATTGTTTATGCCACAATTGTTTTTATTGTTATAAGTTCTTTTATTTATTCAGGTTCGTTAAAGGAAATATCAGTTAATTTTGGTTAGAGAACATTTTCAACAGCTCCAGAGGTTCTTGCTATTGCAGCTTCTGTTCTTGCTATCGCTGCAAGAATACCTCGAACCTGTTTTTGCAACGGAGGTTATTGTTATTTGAGGTTATACAATCATTTTTTTTATCTAACCTCCTGATTTGTTATAGCGCTGTATTATCTTTTCTTCTTTTTTTTTATTAAAAAAGTATTTCTTTATTTAAATGAAAATACTAAATAACAAAAATACGTCCAACATGAATCTAAAAAAACATATATTATAAGAAATGAAAATACATTTAGTAGGAATTAATTCCTACTAGTGAGTGAGTGTCCTTTGCTCGGAAGATTTCGATAAAAATCGGGTACGTAGTTACTGGGAATATTTGCTCATCACATCGAATTTATGCACAACTACACTTATAGATTTCGTACAAATTTTCATCTCTAGCATAAATACACTTGGAGCTACGATAATAACAGACACACACACACATGGGCACATACATACAGTCAAATACATAAACATCACCCAGGGAGTCATTAAAACACCTGAAACGAATACTTCAGGTGAAATCCAGGTTTCATATATTTAATGAAACGCAATACTTTTCCTATATACCTACCCTACAGTTTGCAAATGAGAAATATAAACATTTTTACAATTATTACTTACAACTTCACTCGAATACGAAAGGTGACAAATAATTCTAAGATAAAAATATGACTCCTCTACTTTATTTTAATCGTTTTAGAACCTAGCGAGGGTTTGTGAAAATATTTTAGAAAATAGCTTGACGCTATTTTGACAATGACGGTCAGGTAAAATTTTAAAACATTCTAAAAAAATGTTTTGCCTAAAAATAATTCATTTAGAAGAATTCTAAAGCCAACAAGACCTTAACCACATTAGTGGTTAGCACAGGGTAGTTCTTGAGGTATTTAAATTAAAAATGTGGAATTAAAGTAAAATATAAACAATTAAAAATGTGGTTTTTTATTATATAGGTAAGCTTAATCCAAATTTGGCAGATTTCATTTAAATAAATTTCGCGTTTACGTCTGTCTGCTAATAGATCAATTAAAAAGTAAACAAACATATCTAACGATTTGTTTTGGTTAAATCATACTTTGATCAAAAAGTGTAAAAGCAGGATTAATATTTTATTGTTTTGTCAATAAAAAATTCTGGCGGTTTGTCGAATCGCGAAATTTTTATAGGATTCCAAACCTACTATATTAACCACACCGTACTTCATTTCCTGAAATCTTAGATTAACTTAAATTCAGAGAAGTAAACTTTTTATTATTAACAAATATAAAATGAAAAAGTTTCCTTTATCTTTCTTGAAAATTAAAACATAGATATACAACTTATCAAGTCATAAATAGACTTTCTGGAAACAGGTAGAAGCCGGTGAAAAAACAAGTTTTTTTACGCTACAAGGGATCGAAGGATGTTTCCCGCATGAGGTCCAGTCTCTGATGATAGATGGAAATGCACTTTTATGATCAATTAGTTAGCGCCATAGAATTTCCGAGGGGTTTCACTTCGCTTTTGTTTCCCGAGACGTATCCAAAATTCCCATTTAATCCACAACCTATGCTGCGTATTAAATTTTATTTACGACTAATTGACTAGTTTTCAATAGATTCTTCCGGCTTTTCAATTTTCTTTAATCTTCAAATTCTAACTCTCTTTAAGGCCCGTTGGTCTCAATTTGTCAATTATGCCTCAGTAGCATAATTTTCTTTGAAAATTAGCAAACAAAAGGATAATATAAGTAAATGAAAACAAATTTTAACCTTCTGATTTAAACCATTACCATTATAATATTACAAAATATACCTAAATAAATACACTTCATTTTGGATCACCGTATTTCCTTTCCAAATGGGAAAGTGATTTTCTCACTCTGCCAGCGACAATGAAATAGCTATTTCCGATACAAGGAGTAGATGAAAACAGTTTAATCCCAAAAATGTATAATTGAAGTTCCTTTAACTAGTTGATGAAAAACATATAATCAACTCACCAGGAAAAGCTAAAAAAGGTTCAAAGAGTTATCACCTGATACGGATATCAGGTGGGGTTTAAAGTGTCACGTTTCAAGAATTGTTTCTCCCTTTCAAAGGTAAACGGTTTTTAAGAATTCATAGTCACCGTTAATTTGGATCAAATAACATCCATCGAAATATTAGGATATTAGGGGTTAAGGACATTTGTTCGTTGTTCTTGAAGGTACTTGGCCGTTAATGATTCTCTACTTCTTCCTAATCCCAGATTGTCGTCTCTGAGATCCAACTCTAATTTTTCTCAAGTCAATCTCAACACCCTTAACCCTTCATATACTTAGCCTTCCTCTACTTCTTTCATTTACATGACTACCATCTATTATCTCTCCGGACACTCTCTTCTTGTATCCATGCAGTATTGCCAATACACCAATCCATATAATACTTTCGAATTTAATGAAGGAAACAATACCTGATTTTTCGAATGAATCTAATTCTCGGTTGGTACGTAGATACCATCTACCGTTTTAAAACATACCGCCGAATTTCTTCTTAATAGAAGTTGACGCTCCAATCATTTAACTTTCTACTCTTGGGATAAGCATAGCATAGCCCAGGTTTCATGCCAAACAATGGGTCTTACTGCACCTTTATGAGCGATAAATCATTTCTACTAAATCTGTCATAAAAGTTAGGTTCTAAAGAACATACTTTAGTACGACATAACTTCTACACTGGGTTCACAGAACGGATGACATTACGAAATTATTAGAGCTTAACAGTTAGACTCTTGACTTGTCATTGAGATAACATGACTATCACTATTCAAAGACCAATAACATTGTTTACGAAGAATTGACTTAAACTCATATCTAACTGGTAGTATCACACAGCCCTATCGTACATTTTAGGGTCCACAGGTCCACATAGGGTTTATTTATTTAGCCAAATAATAGGCTAAATATATCAATAGACTTATATTAAGCTAAATAGCATTTTCTGGTCAGTCAATAAGTTTATAGAGTAAGAGATTATTAAATATATTAGCAAAATTCGTTTAAAACCTTAAGATGCACCAAGTAATAAGGGTAGCTATTTCCTTAACTAGGATAGCTATTTGATAAAAATGGTACTGCATTTTTATCAAATGCAGTACTAATTTTATCAATGAGTCGACAATTTTTTGATTATAGAATATTTTTCACTGAAATAATTACTTGAGGTAATTATCTTAATTGTGATATATGAATATTTGCCTAATTTGAATGATTAGACAAAATACCCAAAATTGTTAGCTTTACTCATACAAGATCTTACAAGCATCATATGTGAAGATAAACAGCAATAAGAAAGGCAATAGAATAGACATAAAAAGGAAATACGAATACAGAGGAAACTTTAGTAGTTCCCGACTTGGAAAGGCTAAGGGAGATAAACTAGTTACCTTACAGAGGGAGATTACAAACATTTTGACTCCCGAGGCTTTATAATGAAGAAGATAAAATAAGCAGAGCTGAAATCTTCCATCCTGGTTGTATAGTTTGTTTTATCTATGGCTACTCATCAAATACAAACAGACTTTAAACAAACACAGAAGCTGTGGTTTTAAGGGAAAAGGGTTTTGAACATAATTAATGATAAAAATATTTAATTAATGTACAAATTAATTAATATAATGGAAAAATATAAAGGTAGAGCTGTCTGAGTAGGGGGTGAAGTAGGGGAGTCAAAAAAACAAAACTATCGCACCATCCTCGCTTTTGTTCTCTATTCAATGTAAATATCTATCTGAATTTTGTCTGCACATGCGAAAAGCTGCTACTTACACTTCCTGAAGAGGGAAATGACATTTACGAGTTACCCAGTCTGTAAAAAGAACTTACAACGCAAGGAGTGGATTACCTGATTCCTTCAAAAACGATTTATTTTATTTGTTGTAAGATCTACAAACTATGCTGTGACACATACCAATAATAAGATTAATTTACCTAGTAAACAAATAATAATATTCGGTTTAGCTTGAAGTCACAGTAAAAAGAAAAGGGGTAACTACTGCCCAGACCCTCTTAATAATATCATAAGGAACTGATGTAACCTGAGACCTCTTCATTTCACTATTACTACTACTACTCTACTCTATTCTTACTACTCTACTATCCCCCTTATTTTGTGAAAAATTCTGGCTCGGAGATCCGCGAAATGGGATAATTGTGTTTGGAATCCTTTCTTTTTTGCTTACCAATTAAGTTCAACTCCCGCCATGACGCCTATCCTAGAAAGTCGCGATTCATCCCAAAGGAAATTCGCTAAAAACTAAATTTACAAGCCGCAAGTGAGACATGTACCTCTAAGGCGAGAGGAGTACCTGTAACTATTCATCTTTCCTTTGACTGAAAGTTTAAAAATAATGACACCCTTAATCACTCTTATATTTATTTTAGTATTGAAATGTGGTTTATAATTGTTGGTTATTACCACATAACTTTGTGATCATCATAGCGCATTCACATTTTGTTTTCACAAATTGATAATATCGGCGAGTTGTTTTAAAGTTAAGTTATCACAAAGACGACGTAAAAGATTTTTTTCAGACTTAGTTACTTCCATTCGAGAGATTTAAGTCCCATAAATTACCTTTCCCTCCCACCAACTTTCATCCCTCGTTTAACGCTAACTCACCCTAGTTGAAGGGTATTTCGTTAAACGCTACCCTATGAGTATTCGACGGAACACACAACCCCCGATCAACTCCTGGACGTGGACCCTATCAGATGATCCTAGCTATTAGTACAACACTAAGTCCTCCCTTCTAAAGATAACCGGAACTTCTAAAAATCCCAGTGGGGCCAGTGATTGTCCGAAGTTTCACTTCCATCTTCTAATTTTTACTTCTCTTTCAAAAAGTTTACACTTGATACTTCTCTCGGTTGTAGAGCCTCTTTATTCTTTGTTTAATTTGAATCTTTTTAATTTAATTTTCTTCAACGATAACTTTTCCTCACAGGAAATTAGTGAGTATACTCTGAATATTCGAGACAATGTGTTCAATAGTATCATCCGTTTCAAGCATTTTTGTTTTTAAGAGAGTGACTGTGTCACACTAGCTTTGTTTATGCTAGAGGATTGAAACAATGCTCAAAAATCAGGGCTTAAAATACGCTAAAAATAGCATAAACTGAGCTTCAAATAATGCTGTACCGTACCTATGGTTATTTCATACTATATCCCAAAAATTTCAAAAAAAAATGATTATTTTTTGAAATCAATGAAAGTGTGTATTTCAAAGCAAATCTACTCGGCTTACGGACCTTCGCGCCATCATTTTTACTTTATTTATTACTTCATTTTTAGACCGAAATAATACCGCATTAATCTTTAAGAAAACATGAAATTTCGCAGACGAGAGAAGTGAGTCCCCGGAATCTCATGTTCCCCGTACCCAATATAAGTACCCTCGAGCCCATATTTTAATACCTTTAAAGTATAATTTAACATCAAAAGTCTAAGTACAAGTATTATTAAGAAAAAACAATAGCAATCTATACTTATGTGGCTTAGGCTTCATGATGAGCTAATAAGTTCACTGATGCTGAGTCCTACATTGAGTCATTTATAACCTTAATCTTTTATTGTGCCTATCTCAGTAGGTATTTTAGAACAATTTTAACATTTCAGTAGACATTCAATGATTAAAGCAAACAATATTAGGAATGTGAAATTTTCCATATCTATTATACCTATAATTTCCATGGGATGTATTTTAAAAATCGTGGATCCAATCATATTGATCCAAAAACAACTCACTAGATGAAAACGGGTTTTTCTTTGTAACAGACATAATTTTAATTTTCTATATAGTTAAAATAAATCAATTATATAAAATACTACTACTTAATATTTAACAATAAAATGTTCGCTATAAATAAATATTATAAATCAATAGATGTCTCTTCCTCTTAATTAAATGAATATAAAGGTAAAAAAGAGCTGTTAAGAAGTTTTGCGGTTAAATAGGGTCGACTTTACGCGCTGAATTCATTACACACCCCTCTGTCTGACTTTAATTGAATCGACTTCTTACTTTCTGCTTAAGATTCAATATGATGTTGAAAGATCCTGAACAGGCAGAAAACTTCAAATCAAAATTCATTTAGAGCTAATAAGAGTACTCGAAGTTTTAGATTCTAGAATCTCGTGATGTCAATGCGTAAATGACAAAGAACTTAGATAACAATGAAAATAGTTCCGTCTTAGAACAAGATAAAAGAATAAAATATGCCTAAAAGAATTAAATAAATCACATACCACCCATCATAGAACCTACCTTCAACTATAAAAATTCTGACACGGTGGTCCGCATGTCGGACGAATTTCCTTTGGAATGCGTGTTTCCGTGCTTAACAATCTATTTGTTGCTTAAGGTTCTGGCTTATGCTTTATATCTTGAGTAGTTACTCAATTATCAAGCACTAATCGTAACTCATTTTTTCTGTATTTTTCAAAGGAAATGCGCATAATTATAATTATCCTGTTATTTATACAAAACTCCGTCTCAAAATTTAGCGGCGCACACCATTATTTGGACTAATTTTATGGTCAGTTGGTGTTTTTCTTTAAAGGATGTAGAGCCTTTCTTTTGAAAAATACAGAAAAAATGAGATACGAGCAGTGCTTGACAATTGAGTAACTGCTCAAGTAATGAAGCATAAACCGGAACATTGAGCAAGAAATGGAGAGTTAAGTATGGAACATGCATTCTAAAAGATATTCGCCCGAAGCGAATATAGTTCATGCGAACCACCACGTCAGAATTATTTTGTAGTTATAAACTTATATAATGTAAAAAAACTTATTTCAAACCCAGGTACTCTAATTTTAAATGGTCGTGCCGACTCTGGACTGTTATCATTCAACTCACAGGCCCAAAAACATCGAAAACGATGAAAGGAACGAAGAAAAGAGTCTCTCCACAAAACAATAATTTATTCAAAGCGCTTTCAACCTAACATGAGGCCATCATCAGTGCCAGATATAATAGAAAGAATAAACGGCTAAGAGAAAGACATTAAAGGTAAATACACGTTAAACTGTGGAATTCGCAGTTTTCCTTCTCTTCTTTTTCGACTCGACGATGTCGGGTGAGTCGTAATAGATGTCTATTACGACTCACCGACATCGTCGAGTCGAAAAAGAAGAGAAGGAAAACTGCGAATTCCACAGTTTAACGTGTATTTACCTTTAATGTCTTTCTCTTAGCCGTTTATTCTTTCTATTATATCTGGCACTGATGATGGCCTCATGTTAGGTTGAAAGCGCTTTGAATAAACTATTGTTTTGTGGAGAGACTCTTTTCTTCGTTCCTTTCATTATGAACAACTCCACTGGTGCTCATTCAAAATCATATCGAAAACGATGTTCATTACTTGAAAAATTTTGTTCACTGGCCGTATTTTAGATTTTTTGGTAATTGACCACCGTTTTTTAACTTTTTGGTCACTTGAAGTGGTCGTATCTTCTTCAGAATGGTTTTATTCGATTCAGCAACCCAAAAAATTGAAAACAACACCCTATTCCAAATTTAGTCTTTATCAACTGTAATTTGGGTTTCCGGTAAATTATTTTGGTGTTTTAGACTTTTTGGTCACTTAGAATAGACGTAAAGACTTCGGAAGGAATTCATTCGATTAAGCACTCTAAAAAACATAAATATTGACCTTTCCGCAGCAAAAAACAATAACCTTGAATTTGTCCAATTTTTGAAAATATTGCTTACTCAACAAAACGTGTTAATGACGTCACAACAACCTGGTTATTAATAGGGTTCGTGTCACCCTGAGGTTGATTTTTGTACCAAGTTTTTTTGTGGTTAGGAACCTTTGAAACGGATATTGGTCATGGTGTGAGGTTCGACTCCTGCCATGACGCCTATCCCATTAGCGACTTTTTTCAATGGAAATCGCTAAAAATGTTAAAAAGTTTTATTCATATAATTATGTGTTTAACGATGGGAATTGAAAATTTACCATAAATAAATAGAAAGTACGATGTTTACTAATTTTGTAAAGAGTTAGTGAGTTATATAAAAATAAAGTAATACTTGGGACCTATTTCTGGAATCTGTTAAAATCTCATAACGGTTAGGTACTTAATCAAAATTTTATCCTCTAATAACTATTTCTGTAATTTGGCAAGCAATCTACATTGTTTTGATGAGCAAAGAAATCATCCACAAGAAAATCCGATTTATTGTAAGAAAAGATTTTCTAGGGCGATGAATAAACCCTTTAAATGTCCAACAAGATTTTTCATTCACCTAATAGGTTTAACTTGGTGTATTATAAACTAACTTGCTAGTTGACAGGTTGACCACCTTTTATAGAGATAAGAAAACCAACTAAATTTAAAGAAAATCTAAAGGAAAAAGAAAATGGACAAGAAAATCTTTTGTAATTTACGGTTTTCTGTAACATTGGATACTCAATTCAGCAAACTTACTTAATCGCATCAAGTAAGTGTCGACATAGAAACTTTTAGGCTTAACACTGTAGACACACTTACATTTAGACTTTATTAGACAAGATGTCATTCTAAAGAAAAGAGTAAAGGCTAACAGAAAAAGGGGAAATGATTTTTCGTCATTTCACTCAAAAATGTCCAGACATAGAGTTCTTCCATGAAGCTAAGCGATTTTCAAAGAAAATAAAAGCTGCCTTCATTTTTAAGCCCCATATTTTAATATTTCGAAAAGCAAAGTCAAAGCTTTGACTTGCTATATAAGCAGTTGACTGCTTATAGCAGACACTAGTTCTTTCTATTTAATGAACAGAAAATGACGGCATAGAAAAATTATGTTCCAGATAACTCAACAAGACTAAAGGATTGATTTTTGTACTAAGTTTCAACTCTAGGATACACACACTGAGAGGTATGATAATAACAGACACTCACACACTCATACAACTTTGTGAAAAACACTCAGGACGTCTTAAAAACACCTAAGACAACAATTCAATTGAATTCCTGCTTTCGGATTTTTAGTGCAAATACAATAATTTTCCCATAAACCTACGGCATAATATACCTACGGGCTTAAATATAACCTCTCAAATTTAATCATTTAAGTAGAAATAAAATCTTAAATTTATCATCACTGTTATTACTTTTCCAAAACCAGCTATATTTAACCCTAATTTGAAGAATTATAGAAAAACTCAGCTACCGTCAAAAATGCAATTGGATATAACCGAGAAATGTTAAAGTACCTAAGTTCAGGTCATGATTGATCGAAGAAACACTTGCTACTACATTCCCTGTTATGGGTTCTGCTAAACGCCATCATCCATACCAAACAGGGCCAAGGAAATTCGTTTCAAACAGCAAGTATAGAATCTAGTTGCAAGTGTTTCTTCCATCAATGATGACCTGAACTTAAGCACTTTAACATTTCTCGGTTCAAGATTTAATAAAAGTAAATCTTATACGATTTTGAATGAGCACCAGAGGAGTTGTTCATAATCAAAGGAACGAAGAAATATCTCTCCACAAAAAAATAATTTATTCAAAGCGCTTTCAACCTATCATGAGGCCATTATCAGTGCCTACACAAAGAAATAAAACCATATAAAATAATTAGTAAATAGTCAAAACTTAAAAAAATAAATAAAATATAAATAAATAACAAAGTTAAAACAGTCAAACAAATATAAAATAAATATGAATAAAAATTACCAAATCTAACAAATTTCTTTCTCTTAGCCGTTTTTTCTTTATGTTATACCTGGTAATTTTTATTTATATTTACTTTATATTTGTTTGACTGTTTTAACTTTGTTATTTATTTTTTAAGTTTTGACTATTTATGATTATTTTATATGGTTTTATTTCATTCTATAGGCACTGATGATGGCCTCATGTTAGGTTGAAAGCGCTTTGAATAAATTATTGTTTTGTGGACTCATTTCTTCGTTCCTTTAATTATAATTTCATATTTAAAAACATTACCTTAAGCATGACCACAACCACAACAAAACAAAACTCAACCCCTCCCACGGGAGGACTTATGTCCTTTGAATACCTAAGTAGAATAAAAATCAAGATCCCTTCTCTATATCATTTCTCGATTTCCTTCTTATTGACTTTCCAAAAAAAAAATAGTTTTCACCTTAAATAATACTCTATATTCCCTGAAGCTACAAGCGAGATATTACCTAAAAACAATCAACCCTTATAACCTTTGTTTAAAACATTAAAAACAAAACCAGATAAAAAAATTGTAGTGTCTTGACTCTACGTTGGAATACTGACTGACATATATAGAGCAATAAAAAATGTCCAAAGTTAAAGTAAAATGTCATATAAGATAAACATATAAAAAACAAATCCTCATAACAATCTTTGCATCACCATTCGTAGTAGTCATTAAAAAAAACTTTTACATTTCCACACCTACAACAAATTTTACATTTTTTAATCAATGCTAACAAAACCAAATTAAAAATATTTATTCTTAATTTTCTTCTATCGCGTGACATATATAAACTATAGCAACAAACTTTGTCATTTGCAAGCGAAATGTCATTGAAGATGCACATACTTAGTATTATTTCGATTTAGTTCCCTTCCTGAATAATATTTATATAAATTGTTCAATTTATTTAGCTTTTTATTGTTAGTTTGTTTCTTATAAAGATTTTTTTGTTTTATTGTCTCTGTGGCTTTTGTTTATGGGTTCCGTTTAAAAGGTTTTTTTATCTTATGTCTTTTTGATCCTGTTTAAAATACAGAAATAAATGAGTAAAAATTTCAATAATTTATTTATCTGAAGTGAAGGGAGATTTGAGAAAATACACATAAGTAATAATAAGAGGTTTGAAGTTTTATTCATATTTATTTCCTTAGAATAATACTAATATAGAAGGAGTATTAGGACTGCAAACACATTATTTTATAAACATTATTTTATAAATGTGTTATAAATATCTACGGACGAGGACTACTTTTAACATAATTTCAATTAAAAACGTTAAAATATAATTTAAAATCCTTAAGATGTTGTAATGATGTAATATTCTTTATTGTTCACCACTTGTACAACATTGCTATATGCGTCTATATATGGCCACATGCGTGACCATTTGATCCAATCCATTTCAATTTGATCCAAATATTTTCCACGTTTACCATTTCACCCATCCAGAAACTGAAATTGCTTGTTTCTGCTTAACATTAGCGATCTATCAAAAACCGTTCACATACAAGCCGCATAAGAATTGAACTGAGCATACTTATTTATTAGATAAACAAACAGACTCGTGCCGAAATTCAATTCAATTCATAACTTTTTTCCAATTCGAAAAGCTTAATTTCATATTATTTTTTTTTTTTATTTTTGCCAGGTAATAACTTGGCAAAAAATTGGAGTTAATAAACAAGCACAACACAATTTATTTTATTTTTTATATTATTTTTAATTCATATTCGTTTTTTCTTTTCCTAAATGAGGAAAAGGAAAAAGAATTTACTTAAATAATTGTCCAATGCAAATGTTAAATAACTCAACTTCAAAATCAATTTCGTAAGGTAGATTATTATAAAAAATACTAAAGTTTTTTACGTTCTTTAATTAATTAAAAACGTCAAATAAAAAAGCAATATGAGTAATGAGAAATTTGCATGGGTTGGGCACCACGCGGGGTAGTTTCGAAACCTTATCAACCATCTATTGATAACACTGTTGGAAAAACAAGAGGAATTTTTAAGTAAAATGCATTAATCACATGTCACTGAGTTCAAACTTGCACGAGGTTTGATTGATTCCTTCCACCTACCTTACTTTTCCTCAGGTCCTCTTAGTACATACGATTACATTCTCTCATTTATCCATTTCATACATACTTTCTCTTTTTACGGAATTATCATCGTGACAATGACGTTTGTGAGGCTGTTCGGATGACGACAGTTAAGGGAGCGAGTGAGGAGGGACCGATTTAAATAGGTTTACTGACACCAAAAAATATCTCAAAAAGGTTTTATATATATATATATATATATATATATATATATATATATATATATATATATATATATATATATATATATATATATATTTGTGTGTGTGTACAATATCTACATTTTTGTATGGCAAACGATAACTCTCGAAGGCTTTCTCAAATCAAAACGAAACTTTGAATATTTTGAAATGTCAGAGAGGTTTGAGTCCTATCGTTTATTTTCAACCCAAGTTATGACGTCATGATTTTTTTAAAATTTAGTTAATGAAGTTATTACTAGTAAAGTTATACTTAGTTTGACGGCAAGCTAATATAATTCCAAAATGAAATTATCAATTAAAAAACCCTTAATCACAAAAAAAGTTTGTAGAATATAAAATTCGGCAAATTTATAATGCAACATGTCAACATAGTAAATGAATCCGTTTCATTCTCAGCGGTCACCCATACAGCACTACCCTGCTCAATGCTGCTTAATTTTTATGATCCAACAAAAATCATGGATATACTAGTCTCATTGAAAAGAAACTTAGTGTACTTATTTAATAAGCAAAGGTATGCCCTTGTACTAAATTTCAACTCAATTAAATCATTTTTCTGATTTTTACAGATTTTTAAAAAAAGTACACAAGTCATTCAATAAAATTGTAACTAATGCTGATAATGAGATGAAACTTGTCACATATGTTAATAGTTTCAAATATGTTTTCACACGTATTTATAGTTTTAGCCTCATTTTTATCGCTAATACACTAAGAATCTATTCAAAAACGCCCAACAAACAATACTTAAATTGAACCACAATGCCTTTAGGTGGTATACACGTGAAAGTGATAAGAATTGATAACATGTTTTCATATCCTGCCACTGGGAAGCGCTAGCAGTTTTCTTTACCGGGGTGGCAAAGGAAAATTTTACCACTCCAGTGTGCCGTTAAGTATTGAATCGTGCACAACCACGCTTTCTCTCACCTCGGTTATCTCCACCCTGGACCACGTAAACCAGCATGTAAGATGTTTCTTGCAATACTTCTAATTTCCCTTGCATTGCCAATTTTAAATTTCAACCATTTATTTTTAACATTAAAGGCTCTTATCAAGTCTATAATATATTTATATTTTTTAACATTAATTTTGTATTATATTTTATTTTTATTAAATAATAAAAAGCAGAAATAATAATTTATTTTTTTGCATAATTTCAGTATGCGCACGTTGTAATTTTACTATGTTATAAATTATTTTAAACATGGCAAAAAACAGCCATAATGTGACTAATCAGTCTTTGTGGTCGATCCTTCAAGTCTTTGTGGTCGATCCTTCACGTCTTTGTGGTCGATCCTTCACTTTCTACTGTATAAATTAATTAAAATGGAATACTTAAGCCTCAACTATGATAAAAAAATAACACAGCCCTTCATATAATTTCTACAAGATAAATCTATAATTCCGTTACAAAAATCTAGGAGTAGTATTATGACTAGCACGTGCACCTGCTACCCAGGCTGTCCGGGTTCAATCCTGGAGAAACCTCTAAGATTTTTACGCGAGGGATGAAAATCCTTACATGTGCCGTCCTTTAAAAGAGTTAAAGATTGGTGTTTCCGAGCCTGTACGGTGTCAGGTACTTGTAAAGGATTCCTAAACTAATTTAGGATCAGGCAACATTTAGGACCTTCAATAGTAGTTTATATAAAATATATATGTTTCTGCCTCATGGATCTGAGAGCAGGAAAGTGTAGTCTAGCAGTGGGGCTCGTTTTGTATCTAGTTAACATTTTAGAAACTTCATAGTAAAATAGCTCTTCTGTGGATTAGAAAAAAAATGTCCGATCTAGGACTTTTAAAGTAAAACACTTTCATCTGTCAAAATGACGGATGAAATTGTTATAGGTTATTTATCACTCCCTTTAATTATTATCACTATATATACATACATACATAAATACATACATACATACATACATAATAATAAAATAAATAAATATAAATATATATATTATATATATATATATATATATATATATATATATATATATATATATAATATATATATATGACATCGGGTTTTTCCTACAAAAGCACATATGAGTTTGTATCGAGATGACTAGGTTTTCTTTACCCTAAATTTATAAAAAAAAAAAAAATTATAGTATTTGTCCAAAATACTTAGTATTAAATACTAATATTTCATGCACATAAATTAATGTTTATCATTACAAATTTATAATATATATAAAAAAATTAAAAGAAGTTTATAGCATAATCCATATTTAATAAGTAATTGGCACATTTGCTTAATTATTTTGTAATTATTTGGGCTACAAAGTCACTTTTGTTATAAAATTTAATTTCCTTACGAACTTTCACATTCATTATATTATTTCAATTTTCCAACTAGAATAAAAATATTTAGTTAATTATTGTTCTAACACCATTGAAGAACAATTTAGCTGTAAAAAATATTCATTATTTAAATATTAAACTAAAATAATCACCAACACAGTCATAAATATAAATACGGGCCATCGGCCCGTAGCCGCTACGGCTAGAGGTAGAGGCCCCTCTTTTATACTATATCCCCACCCTCTAACACTACTGAACCCAACAGATATCGTACGAGTCTTTGACCTGGCCGTATACATATATACAACATATTATATATATATATAATATATATATATATATATATATAATATATATATATATATATGTATACTGTTTGCGCCATTTGTGATGGTTTGATTCAGCTGAAATTGGTCTCAATCGATTCAGCTAGCCGTCTACCTAAACATGAAATACCTTGTTTTAAAGCCATTTTCTTTCATGACGTCATAACTTTGATTGATGACGTCATAATGTTTTTATAAACAATAGGCCTCGTAACCTCCTCGACATCTCGCGATTTGCAAAGTTTCGTTTCAATTTGAGAACGCCTTCGAGAGTTATCGTTCGCCTATACGAAAGGGTAAAAACTCTTATATATTATATATAAATATATATATAATATAATATATATATATATTATATAATATATACATACATAAACGTTTTTCGGACATATTTTTTTGTTATCAGGAAGCATGGAAACCGATTCCGCTCACTTCCATCCTCAACTCTGTCATCCGAACAACCTCATAAGCGTAATTTTCATAATGAAAAATTCGCTAAAAGAAAAACTAATGTTTCGAAAAGTTTTTCTTAGACATTATTTCCAGAATTACAACTACGCCCTAAAGACTAAATGTGTAATAGTTTTCAACTCTAGCACAAATACACTGAGAGCTACGATGTAACAGCCACACACACACAACACACACACACACACAACACATACAAACAGACAACTAAGGGAAAACCAGTTAGGAGTATCTTTTCAAATATAAATTAAACATTACAAATATAAAAACATTAAACATTTATAAACATTAAAAAATAAATAAATAGTACCTAAATTATTAATGACTGCTAACATAAAATATACAATTAATTTATAAACAATTAATATAAAAAATATATTTTGTAACACTAAACAGCGAGAAGTTATGCGTGACACAAAAACACAATGACAGGCAGTATAATGAAAACCATTTACGTAATAAAAATACCAAAAACGGATAATTATAATAAATCCTCGTTTTTGGAATTTTATAGTGAAAAAATTACGATAGTAGGCGTGGAAAAGTAAAACTCCTAGAAAGAAGTACAATATAATGAATATTTGTTTTCATAACTAAAAAAATCGGGTACGGGTACATAGGGACTTCTCCTCCCAGCTTCGGGCTCGCTTCGCTCGTCCTCAGGGTATACAAGTCGTTATGTTTATACTTCAACACATTTTCAGACTCGCTTCGCTCGTCTTTAGATAGTAAATGCATCCGTTAAATACAGTAGCCACTCTCACAAGCACTAACCACGCTCGATTCTGCTTAAGTTTTATGATCCAACAAAAATCATGGATATATTTATCGTATTGAAACGAAACTTAGTGTACTTATTTATTAAGTTCAATTAGTTATTTATTTATACATTCATGTTCTGTAGTTATTTATTATTCATTACAACTATTTACCTTACTGGTACCAAATTTTAACTTAATTAGGTTATTTTAATTTTTTTTAATGAACGTACACAAGTCATATTATAAAAATTAAACTAATGCAGGTGCAGATGATAGGATAAATCTCGGGACATATGTTAGTCTTATATACAGCTACATGCGTGCCAAATCCCTATCTGATAGCATCATTTTTTCGCCTTTTAAAATTTTTCAAAATTTTCGCTGAGTCATTATTGCGAGTTAATGACGTAATAAAACATATTTACAGAATAGCACAACTGCAGACTTTTTACAGACTAATATTTGCACAAAGTTTAACTCTCTTTAGCATAAATACACTGGGAGCTGCGATGATAAGAGACATACACGCACACAGGCAGACTACTTTGTAAAAACCACTTAAGAGGAATTAAAAACACTTAAAACGAAAAATTCCGGTAATATCCCGGTTTCGGATTTTTTCGCAAACACAATAATTTTCCTATAAACCAGCGGTATAAATAAGGAAAAGTAAAAACGTTGCTAAATTGCACCCAGTTAGTTAATTGATGACATAAAAATAAATAAAATTAACTTATAAATAATAACTAATATAAGTTATTATAAAAAATAATTTTAATTTCGTGTTCATGTTAAATTTTCCTTTGACTTAACAAAAAAAAACATTTCGAATTAAAGTTAATTCATTTACAATAAAGAAAATAAAACCTGGTCATGTCACGCACTCTGTCAACCTAAAGTAAAAATAAAATAATAAAAATAAAATATTATTTCAGCGGACGTGTTTTATTACTTTATTTCATTGTAGCGACACATTATGACATATTCGTGCTCTGTGGAGGTGTGTGCGTGTGTCGTGCAAAATAACTTTTGACTTTTTATTTCTAATGTTTCCTTATAAATTGTATTCTTTATATTATTTTTATTTAAAATGTATTATTAAGAAAATCATTTAATGTAGCACAGAATCCCACCAGCAAGTAACTTTTAATTAACATGCAAGTGTACTGTAATATTAAATTTTAAAATAATGATCTATAACATAGTTCTATTTTCAAAGCCGCAATTATTTTGATTTTTATTAATAAAAATGTAATGATTTCAAGAAAGTACATAAACCATTATACTTATTAATAGCTTAAATTTTACAATGAAAATTTAGACGTCATGACGGAATAGGCGTCATGGTGGGAGACGACCTGACAAAAATCCGTTTAAGTGATCCCTAACCACGAAAAAGTAGCGAGACATTATATGAATGTTTTTTGGTGATGAATCTCTCGTTCGGATAAATACTTTTAAATAAAACTTGGTACAAAAAGAGGAGAGGACAGACACCCTATTGAATTATCATCATCCCGGTTTTTTTATATATATATATATAATATATAATATATATATATATATATAATATATATATATATATATATATATATATAAATAATATATACATATATATCCCAACAAAAACACTCCGTGAAAAATGCATTTATAAAATATAACTATTTTAACTGCC
The DNA here is from genome assembly GCA_018340805.1 of Microvelia longipes. Lineage (NCBI taxonomy): Eukaryota > Metazoa > Arthropoda > Insecta > Hemiptera > Veliidae > Microvelia > Microvelia longipes. The sequence goes on from JACMZG010000002.1 coordinate 1,808,629, forward strand.
TGAAGTTAAAAGCAGGTACTTATTTGCTAACATGTGATGATTTTGGCCGAGCCCTTCTTACAACCAACATGTAACTGAAATAATTATAACAATTGATGCTTCATATTGAAATCAACAATACACCATTAAGTTTAAATTAGTTAAATTTCTTAACATACTTGATAAAGATTTAAGAAAAATATACTACTTATATAATACAGTCATTATATTTTTGTTAGACGTATATATTTTCATGTTACAATTAATGAATCATTTACTGTTGATAATGCCTTTATAAGGCACTAATTTTTCATATCAGAGGCAATGTTTAGGAGATCAAATTAAAATATTGCAAATTAGACAATTTTCCCTTGCTTTATCAAACAAACCCCAGCCTTATTTAAAATTTTTAGTTTCTACGATTATTAGTGCCTTAGAATTATGATGAGTGAGTCAGTCAGTCAGGGTCGAAATTAGTCATTTTCAAAGCGTAATTTCTCGTGTTCTATATTATATTATAGATAAAGAATTGTAATTTCACAAATAATATTGTTCCGATATGATCTTTGCGTCAGCCATATGAAAAAGTTCTATGTTAATCCAGTCAAAAGATAGAAGGGGGGAAAATGCTGCGAATTGCTTCGAGAAAAGGGTGTTCGTCAGTGCCAGCCTTGGATATGAAACTTGTACCATTTAAAGCAAGACTTGACTGGGACACTGCCGTGCCCCCAGATTATCTGTGTGCGTATTTATGATAATTTTACCACAATATTTTAAAACAGCAATATATATTGGATAAAAATTAATACCGGAGATGGATTTTTAACAAAAAAAAATTGAAAAACATATTTTTAAAATGAATACAATATTTGCTTTTATAAAAAAGCAAAATAATTTTTTTATATTTTGTTATAAAAATATATTAGAGATGGAGATGTCAGTCAGAATAATAAGTTTCATTTATCAACCAGCCAGTGATGATAATATCCAACCAAGTCAATAAAAATATTTCAAGAAAATGGAAAAGGAAAATTATTTTTAATAATTGTTTTCCTCAAACAGATGAGTCAGTGTTCTGATAGAATAATTGATACAAACTTTGTATATATAGATTGAAAATAATATAATAACATTAAAGAAGTTGCTCAGAGACTAGACTGGGGCAAACAACTTTTAAATGCTCATTTTATTGCGTATTATATGGAGCAAGCTGATGAAAAATAACTTTCACTTCTCATTTATAAATAATTAGAAAAAAGATATACTGCTCTCGAGAACTTTAAATATGTCGAGATCTGTGATAGTCACCGATGTAGTTGAGGTCTTCTTTCACTGAGAACTCATCTATACATACATTTTTTTATAAATTCAAACACCATCTTTTTAAGTTTTAAAATCGTTAGGAGCTGAAACGGGTACATTAGATAAAAATATGGGTGTTCATTATTTTATCTTTTTTCTAGCGCATCCTCGTCTATTTAAAGTGACAGAGAAGCAAAATAATATTGATTTTTTCTAACAAATTTAATTTTTTTTTAAAAAATAGAAAAAAGCAGCACATTTAAGAAAAAAATATTCAAGTAGAAGGATAGGTTTAGACTAATTTTCATCTCTAATTCAGATATTAATGTCGCGTTATACTAAATAATGCAGTTATAACCACTAGCCCCCAGGCATAATTACAGTTCTAGGCATACAAAATAAACACTGAGATAATATAAAAAGTTATTATGAGCCTTATACAATCACACTTTATAGAGTGTATACAAATAATGATAGCCAACAAACAACTTTTAAATTATTTCTTCAACATCATTTTTAGATCACCCAACAGGGAAATTCACGTTTTTTAATCAGTGAAACATAGAGGGAAATATATAAACTGTCATAATATATAATAAACTAAGCTTCTTTGTCTTGCTTTTCCAAAATGAAAGAAAATCTTAAGCCGCCTCGCTGCCCGAATTTCAAATTTTGAATATCATTAGACCTGATTAAGTAGAAAAATTGATACATTTAGTACTCAAACACTCCGAAAACAAGAATACAATGTCTACAAAGAAAAGTAAATCTAGCGTAACTCCAGTGTCAGATTCAAAACCTGTCATTTATAATGATGAGTTGTTAAGAGCATTTAGTGCAATGCTTGATGAGAAAGAATAAGCAACCATAAGAGTGATTTAGATCACTTAAAAACTATTATAAAACTACGCGAAAAAATTAAACAATAGTTTTTAATAAAATCGGGTACGGGGTACCTCGGAGCTTTTCCTCAGTACTTCGGACTCGCTTCGCTTGTTCTCAGAATATATATCTCTCGTCCAATGTATGCGGCAACACCTTTTCGGACTAGCTTCGCTCGTCCTCAGATATTAAATACATTCTTTTCATCCTCAGCGATCACCCATACAGCACTGACAACGCTCAATGCTGCTTAACTTTTATGATCTAACAAAAATCATAGGTATACTTGTCATATTGAAACGAAACTTAGTGTACTTAGTGTACCATTTATTACATAATGGTACACACTTGTACCGAATTTCTACTTAATTAGATTGTTTTCCGATTTTAGATTTTTCAGACTATAATAACCTATTTTGCTGTCATAAAAAATTTGAGTAATACCAAGCTAGCCTAAGTAATAGCATCTAAGGTTGTATTAAGGCTGTTTATATTAGGTGTATAATGATTAGGCCTATAATATGTTAATCATAACATTCTGTACGACAGAAGCGATAAAGAATCGTGAGGCCTGCGAAACATTTAGAAAAGATTCGAAGACCTGCGTTTTTTATTAATGTGATTAGTGTGAAACGAATATTACCGCGCTAAAACCAATATTACGCTACAGAGACCAGCAGCTTCACATAGGACTTCAACAACTATTAAATTAATTTATTTTTTTACAAGGCAAAGATCGTTTATTATAAATTTGTAAATTAGCCTTTTTAAAGCTAGTATTTCAAATTTTAACCGTAGTATTAAATAAAAATTGAATAGTTTAACCACTATGTTTAAAAACTTTTGACTTGAGGACAACCAAGAAACAAAAGGAAACAGATTGTAGCGTCTCAGAGAAGCCACAGTTACCGCAACAATCCTTAAGACTATTCAAACTTTTCTATTACTAATTGTAACCACAAATCTCAAACAAAACTAAAACTCTTTTATTCAAAAATCAGAAAATGTAAAATCATTGTTTTTACGTTACAAAAAGTTAAATGCACTTAAGTCAACTGTATGAAAAGTATAAACATTTAGAAAAATTAATTTTATTTTCCAAATTCCACAACCATACGAATTTTAAATTCGCAAATCAAAAATATAGATATAACTTTCACATTTTATAGATACCTTATGATTAGAAGGGAATGGGGCTTATGTTCATTTAGAAAACCCACAGGTTTTCTTTTCTTTTTAACAATGAATGGCATACAGAATTCATTTTTTTATTTTATAATTTACACACGATATATATATATATATATATATATAATATATATATATATATATAATATATATAAGTATACTTTTCACAAAAGCATGTAGGTTAAGCAATGAAAGAAAAACACACATTTGTCCAGCTTGTTTTGGTAGTAAGCCCTTATTTTAGTAGTAAAGCAAAGCGAAGCAAAGGAAAGAGAGGCAGAGGAGCTCACAAAGGGCCTCTCAGTCTGTTTACTTAGTCCTTTATTTAATTAGCTTCATCGGATTCAAGCACTCATTCCTTTGGTCCTCTGTAAATTCGTTTTTATTTTTTTCTTTATCCACAACTTTTTTGTATGCTGTATTCATTTATTCATGTTGTCGTTGACATTATTTATTTATGGTTTAAAGAAATATAATCCGACCAAATTAATAAAATGTACTTCTGAAGTAATCTTTATTAAAGGAAAGTAATTTTTCAATATTTTTAAATTAAGCAAGTTTTTAGTTCTTTTTTTAAATTTATACAAATCAGAAAGATTTTAAGAAAGTTTTGTTCTTTCTAAAATGCCGTTTGTTTTCTATCCGGTCGAAAAATTTATAAATTTTTTGCATTTAATAATTTTGAATAACTTTTATGACTTGAATTAGTATAACTGAAATGAGAGAGTAAGTATAATTATATTTATTATAATTATAAAATGGTATTATAATTATTGCATTATATGTTAATTTTAAAAATAATAAGTACTATACATTTTAAATTTCAGAATGGGTTGACATTCCAGAAAATCGCTTGTTTCACTCTTATCAGCTTATTTTTTCCTTATGAAAATTCTATCCTTCACAAAAAGGCTAGACAGTTTTCTTACAATAAGGAAAACTCATATAAACTTTCAGGACAATATTTCCAAACTTTTCTTCTCAGGGAAAATCAAATTGTCAGGAAAAGGCCCTTAGACTCGTTTTATTCAGTGGAAACGGTTGCCGTTTTATTCAGTGGAAAGTTAGAAGCCATTATAAAGGGCACAACTATGTTAATGGTCTTAATAAAGTTCCAGCTGGGGAATTTTCAGACACCACAGAGGTTTAAACAAATCCTGTAAATTATTAAGTATTTTATACATACCTAGAGTGCTTATAGTTATTTTAACTAATATTTGGACAAAACTAAAATATAGTAAATGTTATTTATCCATAACTTAAGATGTTAAATTAGCGTCATTAGTCATCAAATTTGTTTTTAAAATTCTATAAATATAATATTTTGTGTTTATCTTCAAAGAGAAATCGTAACTACAAAAACGCGATCTGCTTTTTTACTATCCCTGTCCACAACTATGAAATATTTGTGTTTTTTTATTTAATTACAAGAATGACAGATTCCATCCTGCAAGTATTCATATATTTATTAAATATGTATTAACATAGAGGTATATACTATACGGGGTATAACCTATCTCATTACATGGAGAGGCCTGAAACGTTTGTTGGGGCTCTGTGTAATCTCATTGAAACCTCCTCCAAGAGTGAGTTAAGGTTATATTTAACTCACTCACACGGCTTCCAGTACATTGTTTGTGTTTTGATTTGTACTAGTAACGATATACTTTATAAGTTACTGAAATTTTGTACTGATTATTTGATGGTATTTATAAGCGAAGATGGTCAGGTTACTTTTTCGATGTTTCAAAATTTAACCTCTGTAGTTAATATATATATTTTATTCCCCTTTGTGCGTCGGTTTGAGTTTTGTTGTTCTCTAATGTTTGAATGGCAACCATATAGATAGAATTAGTCCGTTAGCTCGTCCTCAGAATATAAAAATCACCAAATTTATTCAGTAACACGTCTTTAGATTCGCTTCGCTCGCCCTTACACAGTAAATACATTGGTTTTACTCCCAGTGGTCACCCATCCAGTCACTGACTTCGCTTAATGCTGGTTAATTTATATCATCCAATAAAAACCGTGAGGAAAATTAAATAATTATTCCACTAATATTTTAACGCTGCTCTAATATTATAATTTGGCAATTTTGGCTATTGAGCTAGTTTGAACCATGACATTATTTTATTCTCTCTTCCTACAATTTATTTATTTTAGTTATTGGCAAAGTTATGGGAGCAGAATTCTTTTTTCTTAAATCTTTTCATGATTTTTTCTCTATCTTAGACGAAGAAAGTAAACTTTATTCCATATATTTCGTCTTTGCTTTATTTGAGGTCCCTTCTGTACATCCTTTCACAAACTAAGGAAAGGTTCATCAAAGAAAATCATAGAGGAAAAAGGAACATGGAGTCGTTTGAAATGTTGTAGGGGTCACACATGTGCTTGTCTACATACACTCAATTACTAATAGGGAATAGTTCAGACTGTAATACTGTTATACATGGACTGTATATTATTCTGCGACTACATATGACGTATATTATTATTTATCGTAATTCAATGAAACGATATAAAGATACGATATTTATATATAAAAAAATTATATAAACAATAAAAGATATGATATAAACGATATTTATATATAAACGATACATATAAAAAACTATATAAACGATATATATAAAAAACTATGACACATATAATTGTGCGAGAGACACCAAGGAAATGTAACAAGCAAAATGCAATGCTACATCTGGGAACTGTTCCATCATTCGCACATTCGTCATACTTGATGGCTGACTTTGATGGCGTAGTAATCAAAATGATATATTTTGCTGCCATGCATGGCGGTATATGCTCTCATACCGCCATGATGGCGGTATGAGAGCACCGCTCGTCTCTGGTAAGTACTTCCACATTATATTCTTCGGAATTAATTGAAGGTCAGACAGAGTTCCAGGCTCTGTCGGCGCCCTTGATGAGTTAGACGTAACGAAACAGAGTGGGACATGACATTATGTCGAGCCATCAATATGACGAATGTCGAATGAGGGAACAGTTCCTAGATGTAGCATTGCATTTGCTGTTACATTTCCTTGGTGTCCTCGCACAAATTATATTGTGTCAACTATTCATGTTTGAAAAACTGGTAGTATCAAATGTATATAAAAAAACTATATAAACGATATATATAAAAAACTATAGATATAACGATATATAAAAATGATATAAGATACGATATAAACAAATATGATATATAAAAAACTATATAAACATATATATAAAATGATATAAGATACGATAAACAATATATATAAAAAACTATATAAACGATATATATAAAAATGATGTAAAGATACGATATAAACAATATATATGATATACATAAAAAACTATATATACGATATAAACGATATAAAGATACGGTCATTAAGTATCAAGTAAGCTTTGGTATATACATATACTATTTTGTGGTTTTATTTAATTATAATAACAACACAATAAATAAACTTAAAAATTATACAAAATACAAAGCTTTGTCTTCTTACTTTACCTCATTTATACCTCAGGTATGTAGCAAGTATTGCGGGTTTACTATATGTGACAGGGATTTTACCTAAATAATTTATTTCAGATAATTTGATGCCCTCCTCAGTGGTTCTTACAAAGGTGCTTGTCTATCTGTATGAGCGTGTGAGTGTCTGTTATTATCGAAGCCTGTGATACTCGATGATAATACTCGAATGCTTGAGAGGTAAAACTTGGAAACAAGAATTAATTTTTATGTTTAGTTTACTATCCAAAAAATAATGTTTTTATTGCTTTATTAACCATAATTAATAAGACAACATTGCAAATGTGCCATGTTCCATTTAATTGTCAACACTAGTTCAATTTTTATCGAATTACATTTTTACTTTTTCGTTAAAAAACGTTAAAATAAATAAAAAATCGGGATGTTAAATGTTAAAAATATTCCCATTTAAAAAAATGGGAATATTTCCGCGGAGAAGATTTTATCGTCACGTCGAATTTGCTACGCTCGTCCTCTGACAGTAAGTATACAATCGTTTTATTGCCAGCTGTCACCAATCCAGGCACTGACCTCACTTGATGTAGATGAACTTTTATGATGCAACAAATATAGTAGATAAGACTTGCCGTATAGACATGATTACTTATTTATTACATCATAGAATTTACTTATTTTAAATTTTAACTCAATTGCATTATTTTTTTAATTTATCACAATTTTTTTAAAAAAACGTATGCAAGTCATTCGATACAAATTGAGCTAATGCTGATAATGAGATGGAACTTGGCACACAAGTTGGTCTTTTATATGACTACATGCATGTGAAATCCTGAATCGATGAAAGGTTTTTCCTAGTTTCATGAATTGTGATTCATTATATTTAGTTAATGACGTCACTAAAAATAGTTTCCAGATAGGACAACTAGACTTGTAATTTCCTTTGTAGCCAGTTTTAACTCTCTAGAATAAATACTCTGCAAGCTATGATGATACACACACATACAGACAGGCAACTTAGTCAAAACCATTTAGGAGGTCTTTAAAACCCAAAACCGAATAATTCAAGATCTTGGTTTTAGTTTTTTTAAACTTAATAATTTTCCTGTATCCCTACGGTATAAAAAAAGGAAAAGTAAAAGTTAAGCGAGTCTGAAATCTTAAGATTTAGAGTAACAAATGTGAGGAACAATTTTAAGGAACTCGATGGCTTTTTCCAAAGCTAAAACATTTTATGATAAATATTAAACCTTCTTAAATATTTTTAATTAATTTTTATTACCTTTCTAATTAGAGCTTCATCCTTCTGCTGTTATCATTCTTTTCTTTTTATTTTCTTATGCCTTTTTAAAATTCCATTTTATAAGTATATTATTACTCAATTGTTTTTTTATATCTTCTTAAAAATAATTTATTCCTTAATTGCCTCTTTACATTATACTTTTTTTTATAAATTTGTATTTCATTGTTATATGGTATTTATTTTCTGTTAATATAATTATTAAATTTTATGTTATTCTTTTGTTATTTACATCTTTATGTTATTGAAGACTTGAGAATCGAGTCTGAAAGGGAATCAATAAACGTCTAATTAGTTTTGTACATTTTGTAAAAATCTCTTCTTTGTTTTGTTTCTCTCTTATTTGAGAGGTTTTAATACTTATCTAAATGTTGGAAGAGTTAATCCTCTTGTTTACAAGGTCCTCCCCTTTTCCCCACTCTCCTAATAAGAGAGTAATTTTATTTTTAAAAATAAAACAAAAGACTAATTTTATTTTTAAAAATACTTTCTATGAGAACCAAAGATTTTTTGATTTCAACTTTGAAGTAGACAAAAAAATCCAAAACTCTCTTTTGTAAACCTTTTATAGAAATTACAATATAAACAATGAAGACTATTATTGAATAAACATCTGAAATCTGAATAATACAAAGACATCAAACATTTACTGACTCCATTCACACACTTTGTGGCAAACACATAACACAAACACACACTGAACCTAATCCTAATATAAATACGGGGACAAATACACACTTATTTATTCTGAAACTCTAAATTAAAGCACTAAAGAAAGACAAAAACACTTTTGTTTGTTTACTTTTTAAACATATGTTCTTATTATCTTAAAAATAATTAATGAAACAGAGTCTCGTCGAGAAATAGAGTGAGGATGTGGCAAATAAAATGACCAAAATATAATTGTAGTATTTTCTTCGTCTAACCATAATGCATTTTTTGTTACTTCTTTAGATTAGATGACCGACCCCTTTAAGAAGAGAATATAGGCAGTTAAATTTATAATCACATGATTAATAAATCATGACGTACTAATTGGTACACTTAATAAATGGCACAAGTGACTAGAAGGTTACCTAAACTAAAAAAATGCCCAAAAAAGTGCTTCCTAAATTTTAGAAAGCACGTATAGTAGTTACTTTATTGTCGTGAGGTACAAAGTCGTCAGTAAAATATTATTTGCTTTTACAACGAGCAGATGTAAAAACCTAGTTCAAAGCGACAACTTAGCTCTTCGTCCCACTAAAAGTTGATTCTTTGAGAGTCGAATTTTTTATTATAATCATATTCAAAATATGAGTCAAATTTTTTATTATACTTATATTCAAAATATGAGTAGAATTTTTTCGTATATCACATATTTACTTTGATTTATTGATGCATTAAACAAATGTATACAATAAATTTGATAACTCTAGAAATTATTTATTGCCTTTTCTTCTCCCCTCAATAAAAAAATCCGAAGCAATAAAATAACACTTTACAACCATAAGCAAGATTTATATTAATTTGTTTAGTAAGATATACAAATTTTTAAACGAACGCGAAAAAAATCAGGTATAGAGTACCTCAGACCTTCTTTTACCTTATCTGATTCATTTATGGAGTACAGACCTTCTTTTACCTTATCTGATTCTGGTATGAGTACCTCAGACATTTTGTTACCTTATCTGATTCATTTGTGGAGTACAGACATTCTTTTACCTTATCTGATTCTGGTAAGGAGTACCTCAGACATTTTGTTTACCTTATCTGATTCATTTGTGGAGTACAGACATTCTTTTACCTTATCTGATTCTGGTATGGAGTACCTCAGACATTTTGTTTACCTTATCTGATTCATTTATGGAGTACAGACCTTCTTTTACCTTATCTGATTCTGGTAAGGAGTCCCTCAGACATTTTGTTTACCTTATCTGATTCATTTATGGAGTACAGACCTTCTTTTACCTTATTCTGGTAAGAGTACCTCAGACATTTTGTTTACCTTATCTGATTCATTATGGAGTACAGACCTTCTTTTACCTTATCTGATTCTGGTATGGAGTACCTCAGACCTTTTTTTACCTTATCTGATTTATTCATGGAGTACAGACCTTCTTTTACCTTATCTGATTCAGGTATGGAGTACCTTAGACCTTCTTTTACCTTATCCGATTCGATATACTTATCCACACCACTTTAGACTCGTTGTGCTTGTCCTCAAAATATTATAATCATATAATTTATAAAGTAATACAGATTTACTATAAAAGAGTAAATTTGTTGGACTGGTATGATATATATTTAGAATTTAAATTTCTTGAAGACTACAGTCCTTTAAGATGTATGTAAAGTTTATTAAATAAATTAATATTTATAAAGACTGTAGTCTTCAAGAAATTTAAATTCTAAATAAACAGATTTACTATGTACTATTTATTAATTCATAATATATTGGAAATGTCACTGTCATTCAGTGTCAATCTGTTAATTGTAAAATATTTAATATATCAGTCTTTCTTCTGATGTTCAAGTTATAGGAATTAGTTCTTTTTCTAATAGGCCCAGCACGCTTCCACTGCGTAATACATTGACGTACTGAGTTAGCTTAATGTTGCATGGTCATGGTCTTTGACTAATTTTAAAGTGATCAGACAAAAAACAAAGATAAACTGTCTATATTAAAATAAAAGTTGGCATACTTGTTGATTACATAACTACCCGTGCCAAGTTTCAACTTAATAAGATCATTTTTCAATGTTACTGTTTCAATAAAAACAGTAAACATGTCAAACGATAAATATTAAACTCAAGTTGATAATGAGATAATCATTATATAGGCTTGATGCGTCCTACATTATATAGGCTATGCGTCCATTATATAGGCTTGATGCGTCCTACATTTTAAACCAATCCAGACATTTTTTCGAGTCATGAATTTTTAAAAATGCATACCAAGTCGTTAATGACGGTTAAAGAACTTAGAAAAATATTTTAAATATATAAACACAATATTTGTACCAAGTTCCAACTCTCTAATACTCAATATCAGCTGCAATTCAGATTCTTTATAACTTAAACTTTCTAAATAAATTGTTTTTGGTAAAGAAAATAAATAAAGACTTACTGATATAAGAACTTAGCAATTTTAATGTTTAAATAAAAATCATATCATTTTCTTTTAAAGAAAATAATTAAAGTAAAATCCTTCTAATTGTTTTCTTTAGTTCTAATCCTTTAATTATAATAAAAAGAAAATAAAGAAAAAGAAAAATAAGAGAAAAAGTAATTGTTTAAAGAAAATGTTTTAAGGTAAATTGCAAAGGACTCGATTTTGCCGGAGTAATTACGGGGGCAGAGATGGTCCTGCTCAGGGGAATTTAGCGGAAGAGAAATTCCTATAATCTAACCAGGTAAAGCTGTGGTTTTCAAGAAATCTTTTAAGAAATCCTCCAACCAAGCCGTTAATTTGCCAGTTTAGAGAAAGATTTGAATAAAAATATAAAATCAGGTACATTGGAACTATTTCTCCCCTTATCGAATTTTATTCTCAATGATTCGGACACGCTTCGCTCGTCCTCAGAATATAAAAGTCACCTAATTTACATTGCAGTTCTTATTCCGAACTCACTTCAATTGTCCTCAGACATTATAAACGCTCGTCCCTACTCACATTCACACACACACACACACACTGTTCTATTCCAAGTGGTTACCCACCCAGGTTCCAACCATGTTTGCTGCTCAACATTAGTGATCCAACAAAATTGTTGATACAGTTGTCGTATTGAAATAAAATTTAGTATACTTATTTATTGCATAAAAGGATACATTTGTACCGAATTTTAATTCCATCAGATAATTTTTTGATTTCAAATATTGTTAAAAAGTCATTCGATAAATTTAAAGTTTATGTGTATTACTACATGTTGTAGAATTTTATGATTCCACCACTATTTCAAGTTTTATAAATTTGTAAAATATTTGCTGAGTTTTTAATAACGTCACAAAAACTATTACTCGGGTAGCACAACTTGGCCCCAAGATTAATTTTCCAACTAAGTTTCAACTCTTTAGAATAAACACACAGGGAGTTACGATGATAAGACACACACATTTAGACAGACACCTTCGTAAAAACACTGAAGAGGTCTTAAAAAAATCTACAAAGCACAATTTAGATGGAATTGTGGTTTCGGATTCTAAGTGCAAATACAATACTTTAAACATTTCTATACTATTAACACACAATACGATAGTAAAAAAATACTCTCACATATCAACAGCATTGTAAAAACATTCACGAGGTCTTTAAAATATCTAAAACGGAAGATTCGGGTGAAATTCTGGTTCCAGATATTTAGCAAATATTTATTAAATAGGAGAATCAGCTACCGTCCATACTTGCTGTTAATATGTAAATAATGTGTTGATAAATATAATAAATATTTATTTATGATAAATAAGTTAAATTGATTTCAATTCTATAAATACAATTATATTTCGCTCTAATAATATGGTCTAGGATAATCAAATAGTTTTTACTCCGTTACTTTGGCAACTAGACAACGAAAAATTGTTAACCTGACAATTCGAGTCACATTTTAGCTTAATTTAAGACTAAAACTAAAAGCTATAAAGAAAGATCTTAAATAGACTTAAAAAAAAAACAACATAACCTTAAATAAAAAGATAAAGAAAATATAACAATGTTTTCCTTGGATTAGAGGGCTAAAATAAAATCTTTAAAACAATTATATAATTAACTTAAAATAATGTTTATTTAAACAGTTAATATTTTAAGGGTTTTTGCCGGACTTGGGAGTCGCTTTGCTCCGCCATAAAGGTAATAGTAGATTAATGCCTCCTACCCTATCGTACCTGGTAGGACCTTTAAATATAGGGGTTATTGACTCCTATAATTTTGTTAGAGGGCAAACTCGTTTTACAAGTCCTCAGAAATCGAAAGGTATCAACAAATAAATTAAAAAAATCTTACGTATAAATTGGTTATTGGTTCTACTTTAAAACTCAATGTAACAGAAAAACAGAAAAAAATATTACTTCAAAATTAAGGACAAAATGGATTCCTTTGAGGTTTTAACGAAGTTAGGGTCAAGAAAAATTCTGGCGCGGTAATCCGCATGTCGGGCGAATTCCCTTAGGATGCGAGCACTCAAACCCAGAGTACCTTGGTCAAATCCTAGTAGGACAATAAATTTTTATCGTTTTGTACTAATATAAGTTAACAACTAGAAAATAATTCTGGCGCGGTGGTCCACATGTCGGGCGAATTTCCTTTGGATGCGTGTTTCCGTGCTAAACAACCCATTTCTTGCTTATGCAAGAACCATGCCCATAGCATGGTTCCGGCTCATGCTTTAGAACCTAAGCAGTTACTCAATTGTCAAGCACTGCTCGTAACTCATTTTGTCTGTATTTTCCAAAGGAAATGCGCATAATCATCCAGTTGTTGTACAAAACTATGCCTCTAAAATTAGAAGTGCGCACTATTATTTGCACTAGTTTAAAGCTTAGTTACTTATCTTTAAGCGTAGTCAGTTATCTTTAAAGGTTTAGAGCATTTCTTTTGAAAAAATAGAGTGTTTTACAAGAAAGTGTCTAGAAATATATATATATATATATATATATATATATATATATATATATATTATATATTAATATATATATATATATGTATATATATATATATATATATATATAATATTAATATATATTATATATATATATATTATATATATATATATATATATATATATATATATATATATATATATATATTATATATATATATATGTATTATATATTATATATATATATAGTTGTGTCAACAAATCGCGGGTCAGTACCGGCAGCGATGTTGTTGACAAGAGCCGTAATAGAGTGTTTACAAGAAAGTGTCTAGAAATACATATATATAATATATATATATATATATATATATATATATATATATAATATATTATTATATATATACATATATATATATATATATATATAATATATATATTAATATAATTATATATTATATATATATATATTTATATTCGTGTCAACAAATCGCGGGTCAGTACCGGCAGCGATGTTGTTGACAAGAGCCGTATAGATGTTTACAAGAAAGTGTCTAGAAATCATATATATATATATATATATATATATATATATATATATATATATATATTATATATATATATATCGTGTCAACAAAATCGCGGGTCAGTACCGGCAGCGATGTTGTTGACAAGAGCCGTAATTTTTATTTGTTCATATTTTAATACAAGTTAATCGTGAACAAATAAACTTAAATAAAGATTAATATTATAAGCGGAAAATCATCTTAGGTTAGTGCGGGTAGTCAATTAAGCTAGAAAGGAGGCGCCTGCCGCCACAAAGTTTTTGATTAATACATATGAAAATTCGCTTATATCTTGGTTTGCCAAGATATATTGCTGGTTATATAAACTAGTAATATGACGAACTGATTTAAGACGACGACCATGTGGCAACGAAGCGGCCAATTGGAGTCGCGGGGGCCTCGAAGCGACATCCGGCCTGACGTCGAGGAGCGGCCATGAGGCCGAAGGCCACTTGCTAACTGTTTAAAATATAAATTATAAAATAACCCATTAGCGAATTGATTCCCAAAGGAAATTCGCTAATATTAATTAATCCAAGATCCAAGGAATGAAACTAATATTTCTTAGGCATCAATTTTAAACACGTAACCTTGTATAAGCATCGATGTAGAGAGTGAAAACGTTAAATAAACAGCAACATTCATAAATGATACATACTGATACATTCATAGACTGATACATACTGATATATACTGATACATTCATAGACTGATAGTCTCTTGCAATGCACTATTTAAGTGTCTTTTATCAGCTGAAAATATAAATCATTCCAATTGTATAGTAATTATCAGGTATTGCAACTATTTAAACACCATCTATTCCTTGTTACCGTGTTGACAAAAATATAAAACAAAATGAGTCATTTTGTTTGCTTGGAGAAAGAGAATCCATATATCATACAATGTCAAACCTGTCTTCTGTGTTATAAAGTATTCTCAGGATATGTTGTGTGTATTGGTGAGAGTAAAGTAGAAACAGTAGAGACATAAAGACTTAGTAATGACTCTACCGAGAGATTTCGACTGCTAAACATTGAAGCAACCTATTAGTCAACGTCATATGGCAACTTTGTCAGAAAAAAAGTATTTGATAACAACATAACAAGCCATGTAATTTACCAGGTGATGAGTAGAAATTCATGCCATTAAAATTACACTTTTATTTTTCTCAACAAATAAAATTACTAATATATTTTTAAGTAGTATATATATTTAGAGCTCTGCCTCAAATATATTAATCGAGAATTAAATACTAAAAATATCAGCAGTCATACTTGTCAGTATAGCCTGTTGTTCATTTCGATCCTATATATTTATTTTATTTTATTATTGTATTGTTTCTTTCGTTAATTCGAATTTTTTAGGTAAAAAGTCATAATTTCGACAAATGTTATATAATTTTAATTATCTTACTAATAAATATATATTTCCGCCTATACTTAAAACTAAAATATAAATAGCTATAGAATTTGTACTGTTAATTTGATATGAGTTTAGCTACCTTAAACACAGATAGCTTAACACACATAGTACATAGTAGCATATGTACATAATATGAATGACTATATACATAGCCATACATTGTCATAGACATGTATGACTATGTACATAGTCATACATTGTCATAGACATGTATGACTATGTACATAGTCATATATTGTCATAGACACGTATGACTATGTAAATAGTATATTGTAGGAAGAATAAAGTTATAGGCTGCCAAAGTTTTTAAATTCAAAACTAGATATTTTCAAAATAGCGACAGCCACAGTGATGGTTTAGGTCTCTAATCTATTTGCTCTTCCATAGGAATTGATTATTCTGCTAAGTTTCATTGAAACTGGATCAGCTATTTGAGCTTTAGCGTGTTTATAAGAAATATGTACATCTATACATACATACAGACGCCTAATTTATTCCATTTTTGGGATCAGTAGGTTACCATATATCAAGAAAGTAATAGTTTGAACATAATTTGGGTAGACATAAACATCATATTATCATATTACGATTACGCTTATGATAAAATTCACTTTAATATTAAAGGTAAATTTAAGTTATCCCAAGCTCTAAAACATCGAGTAGATTATGTACGATATGCATCTGAATACACTGTCACAAACTGTCCCACCCATTTTTTCTAAAGCCTTTAGACGAAACAAAAAATATTTGTGGAAGGAAAATCACTAATAAAAATATTGACGTAATTAAATATGACTCTCAGCATTATACAATTGACTGTACGAATAAGCAAAAACGGCAGATGCATAGTAAGATTGAAAAAAATAATTTGGTAAACAATAAATCAGTTATATGGCATCAAAATATTAGAGGCATGAAATCAAAAGCTTGCTCAGATAGAATCTAGTATCTGCAATCAAAACTTCGCCCATGTCATTTGTTTATCCGAACACTGGCTTAAAAACGATGAAAAGAATTTATACTCTCTTGAAGGTTTCGAGCTTGGTAGTTGTTTTTGTAGATCAAATATGACCCGAGGAGGAGTCGCTATTTTCTTAAAAACAAACTTAATATTTAAAGAATTGAATGAAATCAAAGAAATGTCCGATGAAAGAATTTTAGAATGCTGTGCTGTCTTAGTTAATAATTTAAAATTAATTATATGCTGTATTTATAGATCACCAATAGATAGTAACTTTAATATTTTTCTTGATATAAACTAGATATTTTATTAGCCAACTCTTAAATTATTCCCTTCCTCTTGTTATTACAGGGGATTTTAATATTGATTTATTAAAAAATTCAAATCAGGCTAAATTATTTAGAAATCTTTTAAAACAACATAATTTGAAAATTTTAATTAACGAACCGACCCGACACGACTTGAACAGTAACTCAGCCACTTGTATTGACAACATACTTACTAACTTACACGACGACTGGTTTTCTTCTTCAGTTATAGACTTAGATTTAAGCGACCACAAAGCCCAGTCTTTGACTATTAATAAATTCAATAAGTTTCACCATTCAAATCGTCCTACTTTTTCGTATCGAAAAATCATTGAGAGTGATATAGGTTTTTTGCAAAATTCTTTAAGTCACGTTAGTTGGGGTCCTCTTTATTTGACTGATGACTTAAATGATAAGTTTGATATGTTCGCTAATACTCTACAACTTCATATCGATGCTTTTCTTCCTCTTTTAACTAAACCAGTTAGTAAAAGAAAAATCTCTCGGGCTTGGTTCACTCCTGAACTTAAAGAGTTACAGGAACAGTACCTTAATTTAAAACAATTAAATGAATGTTTAAATCCTAGCGACGAAGGCATTTATTTTAAAAAAGAAAATGTAAAAAAATTAAATCTAAATATTTAAACGCAATAAATGAAGCAAAACGTAAATTTAATGACAACGAAATTAAAAAAGCTAAAAATAAAACTAAAAAAACTTGGGAAATAATCAATAAAACCTTAAATAAAAAAGAGAAAAGTCAGGGGAATCCTCCCTGCAATTTAAATGCAAATAAAATGAATAATTATTTTATAGATTCTGTAAATAATATTGTAAGCAACATAAAGCCGTCTGAGAAAAAGTTCCAGTATTATTTAAATCTTGCTCCTAAAGCTGAACATGTTTTCACTTTGACTGAGGTATCAGTTGAAGAAATTTATAATATTTTAAATAATTTAAAAAAACTCATCAAGTAGGGATGCATTTGGAATTAATTTTAAAATTTTTATCTATAGAATTAGCTGAACCTATTACTCATTTGATAAATCAGTCATTTAAGGAAGGTAAATTTCCTAATATTCTTAAAATAGCGAGAGTCATACCTATATACAAGAAAGGATCAAAGAGTGACTATGCAAATTACAGACCTATATCACTCATACCTGCTTTAGCTAAAGTAATTGAGATCAGTGTTCGCAATAGAATAGTTAAATACTTTGAAAATAATAGTTTGTTTAGTAAAAATCAACACGGATATAGAAAAGGCATGAACACCATCTCAGCAATAACTAAGTTCGTAAATACTTGCTTAAGTAGTTATGATCTAGGGAAAAAGGTCCTATCAAAGGCCTTTGATTTATCAAAGGCTTTTGATTTAGTAAGCTCGGTAATTTTAAAAGAAAAGTTACAGTATTATGGTTTTGATACAAAATCAGCTGACTTTATTGTATCCTACCTGTTAGGTTGGGTTCAATATGTAAATAAATGATCTACAATCAGATCTACTAGAGATCCTACACGGAGTAAGACAAGGATCCGTTCTCGGACCTATTTTATTTCTAATTTTTATAAATGATCTGCCATTTGCTTTTCAAAAATTTAAAGATATAATTTCTTTTCTTTTTGCCGATGATTTCGGTGCTGTTATCACAGGCGATAATGTGGAAGACTTAAACACTCTAGCAGAGCAAGTGACTATCATACTGACTGACTGGTGTAGAGCTAACAGACTTAACTTAATGATGACAAGACGGAACAAATTTACTATGACATACAATCTACATCTCTCCATTCCTTTAAATTTTTAGGAGTTCATATCGACAGTAAATTCTCCTGGGAGATTCATTTAAATAACCTAAGTAAAAAGTTAGCAACAGGTATTTATATGCTCAGAAGGGCTTCTTTTGATTTATCATTGGAATCCTTAAAATCTATTTATTATTCTTTTTCCATAGCCACCTATCATACGGTACATTAGTGTGGTGTAATGCCACTAATGCTAACCAAATATTTTATTTACAAAAGAAAGCAATAAGGATCATTTATAAATTATCTCAAAGAGTTAGTTGTAGAAAAAGTTTTAAAGAAAATGAGATCCTGACTATGTACTCTTTAGCTTGTTTACAATACCTGACTTACATTCACAGCATTAAAGATGACTTAAACAGACACACACGTACATGACTACCATACCAGACATAAGACCAAACTTACTACTAACAAACTAAGGCTCTATAAGACAGAAAGGAACCATATAGAACAAGTTGGTATTCACCTTTATAACCATCTTCCCTTAGCTTTCACTGAACTTGACCCTAAGACTTTTTATAATAAAATTAAATGTATTTTAATAGAAAATCCAATGTACAAATTAAAAGATTTCTTTACAATTCATCTATAAATTTATGTAAATTTTATTTATCTATATGTTTTATGTTTGTTATGTTATTATTACGATTATTAATTTTAGTAGTCAGGGGAGTAGCCCCTACTTTTTAAGGGGATAAAATAGTTGAATTATTATTGACAATATGATCAAATACTATGTATATATCATAAATAAAAATATTTTGTATTTTGTACCATTAATCATCCTATTAAAAGTCGACATTTGATGAAAAAAATGGGTTAAACATTTCCTGCTTATACAGTGCTTCCATAAGGCTGTATAAGTGGTAAGTAATCACTTGTTTTAAGTAGCTTCGAATGTGGTCAATAGATGCATGGGGAACCGCTGGAGGGGAATTACTGTCTTGAATTAGATGATTTTCACTCTCTAGGAACGAGGGAAGATAAACTAAAGTGGTGAGAATATGCATAGCGAATCTATGGTTCCCCTCTGAAATCCTAGGAACCACTTGCTCTATGTTTTAACTTTTACTTTCAGCTTCTTTTTCGTTTATAATTATCTTACAGCTAAAGAAGTATAAGTGTTTTCTTGTAAATCTTTCCTTAACAGTCTAAAATCATAAGATAAGGGGGCTGGAAAGATTTGGGCCTCGAGCTGTCCAAAGTGTCAGTCAGATTTGTTTCACCCTTACAGACTGTGAATCCCGGGGGCGAAAAACTTGGGAGGCCTGCTTGTCTGTAGGGGCCTACTTAGAGTTTTCAAGTAAAGCAAAACATATTATATTGATTTTAAACTATCTTTAAGATTTATTTTACCATAAAATCGTCACAATGCTTAACATCAATATTCAGTGCATTAATGCTGAAAACCTCTACCAGACATTCAAACAAAATTGGAGTTACAGAGTCTAAACACATGTATGTTATATGTAAACATATAAAAAATCGATTGCCAGGTACCTCGGACCTATTAATAACAACTAAAAAAAATTGTATTTTGTTTAAATACAAATGTTTATTTAAACTTGTGTTTAATAGCTTAAAAATGAATTTAATTAATTAATAATAAAAAAAATAAAATAAACCTATGCCAAATTTCAACACGACTGGATGATACATTTATGTTTAACGATTTTAACTAACGAATGCACATTTCAATCGATGTTGCTTATTAAACTAACGCTGATAATAGACACATGTTTCTGGTCTTACAAACGTGGGATTCAATTTCTTTTAGCAAATAGATAAAAAAACTCTGATACCTCCGATGATACCAGACACACATACAAAAAAACAACTTAAAAATCACTCAGGGTGTCTTATACACACCTGAAACGGACAATTAAGGCTAAATTCAAGTTAGATTATTTCTAATATTTATTTATAAAATATTTATATTTGTAAATAGATTATGTAGATATATGAAGTCTTACAAAAGAAAAAAAATGGACTGAATAATTTTTCTTTTAACCTGTAATAGACTTTTTTTCATAGCCGAATTTTAAAACAAACACGCAAGAAAATGTTAAATGATATCCGTCCGTTTTTATTTGAAGAAAGATGAAGCTAAATCATTACATTCAGAGATATATCATGCTATCCCTTCTGAGTTTGAGATGTATTTCTTATCTTATTCTATCCTTACAAAGGATATACAGGGACAGGGGGCATTCCTGTGCCAGGGACATGATATGCTCTGTCTAGCCCTTACCTTGGCCTAAACCTAACTCTCAGTCCTTGATGGATTTGTTTAAAATCCCTTAAAACCCGAAAATCAATACAACTGACCTAACTAAACCTCCCACAAATTTATCAATAACGCGAAAACTATTGCCTTAAACTAAATCTAAACAAAAATAGAAAAAATCAGGTACGGAGTACCTCGGAACTTTTCCTTATTACATTGCATTCGCTTCGCTCGCCTCAGAATATACGATTCGTCAGATCGTATATCGTCAGATCGCCACCCAGACTGTCTGGGTGGCAGGCAAACGTGCTAACCATAACACCCTCGTGTTCAATTCAGAAAGTCAAAAGAATGAATTTGCTCCCGTTAAATTTCGTAATTTTGAAGTCATACTTTTTTAAAAATAATACTTCTTACCCTCTTATAACATCATTTATATAACATTTAAATTTCAATACAAACAAATAGATCAAATAAATAACAAATTAATAACATAATTCCAATTAAGATATTGCGTACTAAATATTCCAATCTTTCAAAAGTGATATCCGTCAAGAGTTCTACGTAACACAAGCTATGAATGTATCGGAAGAAATCAATACTATGCAATTTCGGAGTATTATGAAATGTTTAGAATAAATTAATTATGTATTCGCTATATAAATTCAAATTTAATTGAATTTGACCTACCTGTGATATCATCAAATATTATATACAATGATTTAATACACTAAATTAAACAAATACTAAAGTATTTACTTTTACTCAAGTGTAAATTTACTTATTTTCAAAGTTCATATTTTTCGGTATAATGATGTAGAATTTTCAAATTTCAGAATTTCCACTGAAGAAACACACAATAGTTTACGTATTATAAGCTAAATGGTTCTTCTGATTTAAAACAATTATTAATCGTTAAAATTTAATAAATCAATAACACAAAAGGTCAAAAACTTGGTTGAAACTAAAGCCTATATAAATATCAGGCTCAAACATTAAAATGAGGTTCAAAAATATTACTAGAGTGCGAGTAGGAATTATTCCTATATTAAAAATTTAAGCCAGTATGACTAATTAGCAAATAGCAAATTACCATCAGAAAAAAACTCTAATGAAGTTGTTCGGACGAAAGAGTGAGTAGATTCAGCGTATATATATATATATATATATATATTATATATATATATATATATATATATATATATATATATATATATATATTGTGTCTATATATTTGAGTCTATATATATTGTGTCTATATATATAGACACAATAATAAGTTACAGAGGGTAAAAATATAGATGTTATGGTTATGGATTTTAGAAAATTTTCGACATTCGTCATCGTTGGTCTGGTGGGAAAGGAATTATCCGAGCTACTTAGCTACTACTACTAAATTTAGTTCGGAAACTTTCTTGCCCACTAGACTGACAAAGACGAATATTTTCTAAAATCCATAACCATAACACCTATATTTTCTCCCTCTGTATATATATATATATATATTATATATATATATATATATATATATAATATATGTATATATATATATTATTATATATATATATATATATTATAAATACTATATATATATACATATATACATATATATATATATATATATATATATATAATATATATATATATATATATATATATATATATATATATATATATATATATATATATTATATATATATAATATTTATATATATATATATATATATATATATATATATATATATATTTGTTTGTGAGTGATTTAAGAGTGTTACGATGGCTGTTGTTTGTGGAATATCCAAGACGCCATTACCCATACCACATGTCATAAAATTTCTAAGTTGCGTTTAAACAAGGTGTAATTCGACATGCTAAATAGATTAAGACCGGTTTCAGCTCAATCAGTCGATCCTATGTTTGTCTAGGGTTCAATTCATTCTTGTGAGAAGTATAAAATTGAATCCTAATGCCAGTGCGAATCAAATTATTAACTTATCTGCTCAGCTTATCTCTTTTATAAGATAACTAAGATACTGAGTAATGGAGTTAACTCATAAAGCCATACAAAACACCAAAATCTCTTTTATAAGAGTTTTAAACTTACACAAATACAGTAAAGAGTAATTCTTTATTATTCCAACATTTTATTACACGGCTTATCTACATCGTAGTCGAGTATGTTGATTATAAAAATACATTATTTTTAGTATGTCAAATGAATGATTACTAGTAATACAGCTAAATGTAATAAACATGTTAAATTAGGCATGACAAATATTTGACATGTTTCTGCTAGGAGGCATGCTATGTAGCTAATTTTTAACCCTAACCCCTCTAGGCATGAGGGTAAAACAATGCAGTATTGTGTCTCAGGGGAAAATGTATTAATGCTAAAACCCGCACGACTGCAGTGTAAACCTGGCTTACTCTAATCAAGTTCTTATTATAAAGGTATAGAATTACACCGACTCAAAATGTAATTGTCTCTATCATGTAAGTATTCCTAATAAATACCTGATAATAACGTACATTAAGTAGCATAGTAAGAAATAAAGACTTATTATCTTTAGCATGGTTCATTAGTCCGACTGGTAAATCTAGTTCTATACACAATAGTTATCAAACAATTTTATATAGTTAAATAAATTATTGAGTGTCTTAATGTAAATTTAGTATACGACAGACCATAGCTCAGGTCACAAAACCCAAACATGGATTGTGTAATATCCATACATAATACTAATGGAGAGGAATAATTTCATGTACATTTAATGAATAAAAATTCTGGGAACCTCGAAATCTCTTATCACATCGGATTTGCTATGATCATCCTTACTACATAAGTCTAGCTTAGCGTTCGTCCTCAGAATACACATATCACCTAATTTTAACTACAATTTCGGACTCGCTTCGCTCGTCCTCCAATAGTAAATATATTTTTTGTCATTTCCAGCATTGACATCCAGGCACTGACCTTACTCATCGCTGCTTTTATAATTCAACAATAACCCTTTTTATGATTTAACAATAAACTTGCCATATTGAAACGAAACTTAAGTAGACATATTTATTACAGGAAATGATATACTCGTATTTGTATCAAATTTTAACTTAGTTGCATTATTTGTCTATGTTTTACAATTTTTGAAAAAACGTATACTAGTTTTCCGATTAAACTTATTCTGACAATAAGATGAACCCTGGCATATGTTGGTCTTATATATGTCTACATTCGGACCAAATATAAAATCGATTGAACTATTTTTCTGCTTTTATGAACTATCGAATCTCTTTCAGTCATTATTTCCGGATAGGACAACTAGACATAAAGATTGATCTTTATACCACTTTTTAACTCTCTAGCATAAATACACTGAGAGCTACAATGATAACAGATACATACAGACAGAAAACTTTATGAAAACCACTCTAAGAGGTCTTAAAATTATCTAAAACGAATAATTCACAAGGAATCCCGGTTTCGGATTTTTTTACAAACACAATACTTTTCCTTTGTATATAAGAAAAGTATCAATGAGGAAAAGTATAAAGTAAATGCAACATAAGCTAAGACTAAAAACAATGAACTTCCGCAATTTAATCAGACACCCTATCAAATTAACAACTAAAAATGTCTTAGTTACCTTAAGTCTTCAATTATACACAGAAGTAGTAAGACCATTGCGTTTTTAACGCAAACTATAAGTACTGGTTATCAGTAGAATCGTTGATCAATTAATAAATAATACGTAATAATTAAATGTAGTACTTTCAATATATAATTGCTGTATGCGCCAACATTAAGTTAATAAATAGTAAATAAGACAAGGACCTACACGAAGGTCGCTACTTATAAATCTCAAGGCATTCATCAGTGACTTTTTGTATTACACAGTTCTGATACTGTGTCATTATTTAGAATATTTACTTGATACTTTAGGCCTGTTTTTAAGTTTCAAAAAAAGCCTTGTAGCCTAATTTACTATTTTTTTAAATTAATATATTCTAAAGCTTTGATTAAAACATGTAGCCTAGGAGTTGTAAACTCCAAGTATGAATTGTCCTGGGTTTTCCTATCTTGTAGAGAAAGCCTTAGAGTCCCTTAGATTCAACTTAAAATTGATTAACTTCAAACCTTACCTTCTATATTACGGACAAAACTTTCTTAATCTAAAATAACATTTTTCTTACTATATATGTCAATAAATATTTCATTATATTTACAATAATAATATAATGTGAAATTATTTTTTAAATTGTATAGTTCTGCAAAGTATTTACTTTAAAAATGTGTATTTATTTTTGTAAATTATTTTTAGTTGTAGCGGTTGAGAATAGTTTGTCGAAAGATATGATGACGAAGTAGTTTGTCGGTCTAATGGAATAGGACGTTGTCTGTAGCTAATCAGACACTGATTCATCTCTGCCCCTACTAGACGTGAGAGAGAAAATTAGGTACTTAATGTGTTTTGCCACCCTGATTACAAGGAAAAACCTTGGGAAATGCTGTGCTAACCCTTGAGAAAAGCATGCAGCCCGGAGAATTTTTAACCCCTTTCTTATTTGCTCTGCACTTCGAAACCACTAATTCTCTTTAATAAACCAAATATTCACTCAAAAATTCAATTACTCGATTATAAGTTTCTAAAATACAGAAGTGATTGCTTTATAAGCAACTCTGTCTCTCAGGCTAAATTAGTCTTCATATGTTAAAAATGCAAGAGACTATCTACAAAAATTTCTTAGCCTTATGTACGTACATAATATTTTAAAAAAGCCTTATAAAACAGAGGCCATGTCAATTTTGAGATTATTTGAGAGGTTAATAATATCATAAACATTTCATAAATAATAGGGTTCTATACCACTATATGAATAATTTGTACCAATAATCATTCCGACCCGAGAAACATACATACGAGTATAAATATTATTTCGTAAGCTCTTTTATATTTTGAAACCTGGCTGAAAATAAAAATACTAATAGGTACATGTCCCTACTAAGACCCTCAGAGAAGTAGGAATTCCATTGAAAAAATTATATGAGAGTAATAATTATTACAACAACGGAACAAGTGTGAACATACAAATATCTTTCTTTAACAATTTCAAAATTTTCATTGTTAATTAAATTTTTTGAATAAATCTGTTATATTGTTCATTAAAACAAGCAGGCTGAACTCATAGTAATAACTTTAAGTAATAGTAATTTACAATGAAAGTAACTATTAAACTAAAGCAACTTGTTGTTTAGATAAAACAACATGCATGATAAACACAGCCATTAACTATTAACAGGAATTAAATTCGATTACATAAAAATTGGTTTCAGTAATATAATAAAAATAACAACCAAAAATAAATACCCATATATTTAATTAATTTACAAATAAATTTCATTTTTACACAATTATTACCATTTACAATATTAAAACATTACAATATTTACAAAATATATATATTTTATAATTAAAATTATAATTATAATTAAAATTAAATAAGTATTTAATTTTATTTTTATAATGATTTTTTTATGTACATAAACATACCCATACCGATACCACATTCATATTCGAGTTGTATATGAGTTGGATAGATACACCCAATACAAATAATATAACCCAATACATACATATTAAACTTCTATTTATCCACATATATTATAGTTACGATATTTTTTGAACTTATTTAACAGCAATTATACAAAAGGAGAGGTTTTGATTACTTTTCTTAAATTTTAAAAATAAAATTCTTCAAAATTTTAATTCCTTGAATTATTGATAACAATAAATTCTGTCAGCTTAAGATAAAGGTTTTTAAGCAATTTTTTTCAGTGAAAATGTGATAAGAAGAGGTTGCGAGTGAAGAAAAGTGATTAGTGGGGTCGAATATGACCCCCTAGGGTGGGGAAATGCGCCACTCCCCCCCCCCTACCAGGAAGGAACGTGACGAGAAAGTATAAACCTTTCATAAGATGCTTTATTGACAGTTTTTCTTCACCTTGGTAAAGTTCAAGTAAGAAACCAGAAAAACATTTATTTTTTTACAAGATAATGAATCATGCTGACAAAATAAACGATGTTCATCTTAAATATGAAAGAAAAAATCGGGTACGGGGTACCTCGGAACTTTTCCTCATCATATCGGATTCGCTACGCTTATCCTCCCTAGACCGGACTCAATCCGCTCGTCCTCAGAATATACAATTCGTCAAATTTATACAGCAGCACATCTTCGGACTCGCATCGCTCGACCTTAGATAGTGAATACATGCGTTTCATTCTCAGCAGTCTCGCATACAGCACTGACCACGCTGAATGCTACTTAACTTTTATGAATAACAAAAACCTAGATATACTTGTCAACGAAACTTGGTTTATTTATTTATTACGTAATGGTGTGTACTTGTACCAAATTTCAACTCAATTGCATTATTTCCTGTAGTTTACAATTTCCAAACAACGTACACAAGTCATTTGATAAAAAATTTAACTAATGTAGATAATGAGGTCAAACTCGGAACACATGTTAGTCTTATATATGGCTACACGCATGTCAAATTTCAATTGGATCACATCATTTTTTGCGTTTTATATTTTTCGATGTCATATTTGCGGGTTAATGACATCATAAAAAATTTTTTCCGAATAGCACAACAACAGCTATAGACTGATTGTACAAAGTTTCAACTCTCTAGCATAAATACACTGAGAGCTACGATGATAACAAATACACACATATACAGACAGACAACTTTGTGAAAACCACTCAGGAAACCTTAAAACACCTGAAACGAATAATTCCGGTGACATCCTGGTTTCGGTTTTTACCACAAACACATACTTTTCATATATACCTACAATACAAATGAGGTACAGTATAACAGTTAAACAGTTATGAAATAAGTACTCGCGATGCGCGCAATGGTTGATGTATCGCTTTTTATATAGACATTCTTTAAATAAAATGTAATAGCTTATGCCAGAATAATAAAATCGGGAACGGGTTACGTTGGTATTTTTCTTCAAAACTTCAGACTCGTTCTCAGGAAGTCAAGTTTATTCACACCCTAAGGTGATATAACTTCGGTCACTTAGACCAAAATAGGAACGGCAGAAACACACAGACAGACAGCATGTTGAAAACCACTCAGATCGTTATGAAAATCCCTCTGAAACGGATAATTATGATGAAACCTCAATTTTGTATTTCTATGGTGAACACATAAAAATACATCTTTCCGCATACCTATGCTAGTAGGAAGGGTAAAGTAAAAACCACTGAAATCTTTTTTAAGGGTTATAAAAATTAATATGATGGAGAAATTAAGTTGATCAGAAAATTACAGATTGAAATAATGTGAATGAAAGATGAGACAAATCAATAATAAATTTGAATAATTGTTAGCAGTATCTTGTTAAATTGTCAGTTTTCAATGTGGCGATGTATTCATTTGTATGTTTCTAAGCTTTAAAGAAAATTAACGATGTATTAGTTTCTGAGCTTAGTTAGAAACTTGCATTTTATAAATTACAAAGTGTCTAATCTTGTCTGTATCTATACGATATATTATTTTGAAAGTGTCGAAGGTATGATAGTAGGTTTACAATGTAAAAGTTCAAAAGTGTCTAAGATTGATTTAAGTTTGTGATGTTTTTAGTTTGGAAATGTCTAAACTTGATTTAAATTTACGATGTATTATGTTAAACTTGTCTAAGCACTGTAAGTTTACATTGTCTAAGTTGGGAAAAATGTAAGCTTTATTTAAGTTTAAAATACAGCAGTCACATTAAACAACCATCGCTTGTGTAAATTTCTCTACAGTCATACAAGTAAAACTCAATTTGGAGTTCAAAAATGATTGCTATAGCTCAATTGCCTAATTAAATATGCCGAATGAGTTGCACTATTTTTCTGAGAATGCATGACTAAACAATAGACAGACCACCTGGTTTGGACTTGACTTAAAGAAAGGATAAGAAATATTTGAAATGTCTGTTATGCAAAAGCAAGGGAGAAAGTCCATTATTCTTGTCATTTCTGCCATTTTTTACAGACTTGGCTTTAAGAACTGGTGGACAAAGACATATGGAGTTGTGTAAGGAGTATTCAACTTGAATACAATATAGTATTGACTTGGAATGTACCAAGGGCAGGGTGAAGGGCGTGCGAAGCAAGTACGATGTGGGGCGAACGGATAAGTATTTGAATACAAAGTTGTAACAACACAGTGGAGCGTTTGAAACATTGTGCAGACTCATCAATCAGTATCCTTGGGTCCTTTTTCCCTTCCGTTCCTTTAAAGCAATCCTTTACCCCTCTCTATCACTCTGTATGCATCCCTCTACTCTAGATGCCCTTACCAGCGAAACTTGCCCCTCTAATCTTACTGAGCTACCCCTCTCTAACCACAAAATTCCCAATGCATATCTAGCCGAATCCCGTCATACCGTTTTTGTTTCTTCATTTACCATTTTTTTCTTTTGTTTTCATATTCTTTTGTCTTTAGCCAGGATTATTTCAATTTTTTTCTCTCCCCTTTAATTTTTTAGATTCTATGAACCGTGTTTTAAGATATTATTATTATTTGAGTCATGTAAATTAAGACTTATAAAGGATATATAATATCGTACACAAAAATAAACAAAAGGCGTAGCTTCACTCGTTTCTTACAAAAACAAATCGGGTACGGGATCAATCAAAACTTTTTCTTATCACATCTAATTCACTACGCACATCCTCCCAACTTGAGACTTGCTTCGCTCGTCTTTAGATTATAAATTCATTCCACCTGTTCACCCGTCAAAGCACTGACCCCGCAACATACAGCTTCCATAGATATACTTGTCGTGTTGAAACCATTCTCAGTGTACTTATTTATTACGTAAAGGTATACACTTGTACCAAATTTCAACTCAATTCCATTATTTTCCAATTTTATTTTTTTTTAAAAAACACACACAAGTCATCTAATAAAAATTAAACTAATGATAATGTATCGAAATTAGCACATATGTTAGTCTTTTACATGCGTCCCAAATCTCAATCATTTTGTCGCATTTTATGATTTTCGAAATTTTAGCTGAGGCATTAATGTCGGTAATGACGTCATACATTCGGAATATCACAACTAAACCCAAAGATATTTTGTTAGAAAAGTAAAAATATACTTAATATTGTAGCACCTATTTCGACTCTCATTCAAAATGCATAAAACTGATCTTTGGTATCTTGATACATTTTCATATAGATATGGCAAATTTTATACGGTTTCATCTAATAACAAGCATAATGTATCCACTAAATATGTTTGCATTTTTATATTCAATTAAATACTTAGAATGCACCCAATTCTTATCAAATATGACACACTAAGGTAGAAGTAAGAGGTAAGTTAACGTGACCATTAACTTATAAGCATGCGATTTAAAAAAAAAGCTTTGCATTAAAAACGATTGAAATAAAATTTCTGTAATAGTAAGTTTATCAAGCATCAAAATTAAGTAGGTGAACAAAAAGTAAAGCAGTTTTCTTACCTATAAGTGGTTTTAGAGGATAAAACGTTGGGATAAAGTTCAAACTTACAAAAGGTCGTAAAAAGGATCAAAAAGCTTCATAAATGTTTATGAAAATTTCTTAACAAAAGTGAAATTTTACTTTTTGAATAAAAAAACATTTTTACCTCTTTGTGATTTACTATCTTTCTTGCCTTTTAAATAAAGCATCTGTTAATGCGGATGAAGGGCGCGTTCTTACAGCGCGCCCTCAGCGCCCTTTTCTGCAAACCTGCAGCATAAATCACGGGCTTTTTAAAGCTCCCAGAAAAGCTCATGAACCTCTTTTAAACCTTTTGAGTGAAAAGCTTATTAAAATATCAAACAATTATATATGTAAATCTATAATTACACCATAAAACAATTATTTTCTTAAATAAATACTTTTTAGGTTTAAAATACAATATATAGATATTATTAAAGTGTTGTATATTAAACAATAGTAATGACTTATACAATAATACCAGGCATGAAAATTCGAGTATCATGATATATGCTTGGTTTCCCGGGTTACAGATGGGTAACCACTAAGTCAAACCGATGAATGAAATATATTTACCAGAATTATAAATCTAGAAGCCACAGTTCTCTTGATTTTACATCATTAACAACATTTTCCTGTAGAAGATTTATTCGAGAATCCGGAAATGTTAATTTTTAACAACTGACATAATATGTTGAGGAGAAGCCTTAACACAGCATTTCTCATCTTAAATCCACGTCAGTTCGTACAGATTTACCTAAAGAATGATGAGATAAATAATTTGTGTTAAACAGAGTATTCAGCGTAAGTTGGTTGGTTCCTTTTAATAACATCTTAAACTTCTTGGTAAATGGGACCTAACCCATGCCCGATTTTTTTAATTGATCTTGCCATCAGCTGTCTTGTGTTAATCAGATAAACTTGATAATGTCAATTATGTTTACTTTAACTCATTCATAGCTCATTCATTTTAGCACGCATAAAGAAATATGCCAAGATTAGCACAATCATCATCATTAGTTTTATATCTATTAAATGACATGGAATCTTTTTAGCAAAATTGGAGAAAAAATAGTAAGCTTATGAGGTTGGGATCATGGAATATCATATCGAGAATATATATATAAATATATATATATATATATATATATATATATATATATATATATATATATATATATATAATATATATATATATATATATATATATTTAGTGTGTGTGTATGTATGTATGAGATTTTGGTCCTAGACGTTTCTATGGGACACGATAACTTTCGAACGCTTTCTCGTATCGAAATGAAACTAAGGTCAAATATCAACCTTGTTAATGTTTCAAACCCTATTGTTTATGAAATATGCGTGACGTCATTAACCTGCAATAATAACCCCACAAATATATAAAAAATCACAAATCGTCAAAAAGTGTTAGGATGGGGCTGAAACTTGTTACCTGCTACCATGTATGTTTAACAGAAACACCAAGTTACGTTTTACTATCAGTATTACTTCTTTTGTTAATACTTGACAAATAAATCTAAATAAAAACAAATCACGTTTGTTGACTAATACATTTGAAAATGCGCTTAAATCGTGGCATTAAGACACTTATATAAACCAGTAATATAATGAACTGATATAGGACAACAAACATGTAGCTGCATAGCGACCGCTGGGAAACGCCGACGCTACGTAGCGCCCGACACGTAAAGCGCCCAGGCCACAGAGCGGCTAAGAGGCTGAAGGCTTTTTGTTTTAACATTAAAAAACAAATAATTCTAGTGCGGAGGTTCGAAGGCGAATTTTCTATGGTCTCACTTTTTTGCTCATAAATCATTTTGTGCGACCATTTGGATAAGCATTAGGAATGTTAACACAATGACTAGACAGAATGACTAGATAGAATGACTAGACAGAATGACTAGACAGAACGACTAGACAGAATGACTAGCCTAGTAAGGAAGAAAGCAAGCATTTGAAAGGGAATCCACTTCTCTGGGGAAGCTTCCGGACCTCCGCGCCATAATTATTTTTTAGTTATAAACTTATAACTATAAGTTAAGGAATTGTATACTTATACCAATATAACCATAAAAAATATCTTCGCAACCAAAGATTCAAATTGATTGATTACTCGGGATTGATTACTTTGAGTCCTCGAATCGACTTCGAACCTCTACCGTTCGATTTAGAGCCTTAAAAAACATTGAAAACGACACCCTTCTCGAAGTTTGTAGTTCCACCCACCGTATTTAGATTGACCGGTTGTCATTTGGACAAATTTTTCTGCCGATTTCATTCAAGTCACAAAAACCTGGTTTTTAATAGGGATCCTCTTCTTAATAAGGTTGATTTTCCACTAAGCGTCATTTTAACATAAATATGTATTCGTGCCAGCGCTAACATACTAACACAAAATGGTTAGTTACACATTATACATACATACACACACATACATATATACATATATATATATATATATATATATATATATATATATATATATATATATATATATATATATATATATATATATATATATATATATATATATATATATATATATACACATATTTCTTTGTTGATGAATGACCAAGAATGACTTACGTTGATTTCTACATAAATCAGTAAATCATTTATGTAGAATTATTTAAAATTATTGTAAAATTATCTTCAGCAGCTAAACTAAGAAATTGTATTACCGTTGAAAAATCAATTATTTAATGAGAAAGTTAAGAGTAAAAATGAAAAGTTTCACAAAAGCATGTACGAGTATAATGTGAAAAATCAAATAAATATAAAAGAACATTTTGATAAATAAGATAATACAACTCACCTAAGTAAGATAAAGAAATATTACAACGTATGAAGAGGTATACAAGGGAGAGAGTAACAGAAGAAACTGGGGGGTGAGAGGGAAGGAAGATGCAGGAAGGGGAGGTAATTGAACACAGGAAATATAACCTTTCTCTGACTTTACTGTAAAAAGTAAAAAAATATTTTGTTGTTATAACTCTCAACTTATCCTGGAAAACAAAATGGAGAGGCTCGGATATCAGTCAGGATGTTTTATCTTGCCCTTATAACGTCACAAGTTAGCTCTTTTTAAACCTGGTATTATTTGCCGCCAGTTCAATTTAATAAATTCCGTTGTGATTATATTTAGGTTGAGAAACTTGACCATAAATTCTTGTCATTAAATTTAAATAATAATTGAGGCTCTTCATCTGGATCCACGGCTATAAAAATATAGCTTTTTGAAGCATTATATTGGTAAAAGTTATTTTAGATTGACCCAACTATAATTAAAGATAACAGGCAAATTATTTTGGATTGATGAAACAAATTAGGATAAAAATTTGAAAAATAAAAACTTAACGGAACCTACAAAGACCAAAAACCTTTAGTTAAATATAGGTTTCGAAGGGTTTCCAAATTGGGGACCGATTCTAAGGACATAGAAACACACACCAAGAGCCAATTTAGCAACACAAACATTTAAATAAATACGTGGGCTGAATATCTGAATCTACTTATTTAGTCGTATCAGGTACAACTAGCTATTGCAATGCTTTCCATTCAATAGCGTGAAAAGGAAAAACTCGATATATAAATACTTTCTATTTTACTTTCAACTCCAAATAAAAAAGAAAATAATGTAAGAAAAATATAAAAATAAGAAAAAATGGAAAAAGAAAAGTATAAAGAAATGTTATTCTGGCTTTTATTGTGAAAATGTTTATTTGTAACAGTTATAAAGTTTCTCGTCGGGAAGTTGGATGAAAGTCGGACAAAAGGTTGAATAAGAAAATGAGACAATTTCAATTCTAGTCAGTTTTTACCTCAAAATATATATTTATTTTTTAAAGGGTCTGATTTTTTCTTTAGGAAAATCACATAGGATACAGTGGACGCATTTGAAACGGTAGTGAACATCCATTTTTGAAGTTATTGGAAAAATCAGCATGGAAGCGTGAAATCAGTGGTATTAGTGATACCAAAATAAATTAACGCTAATCAGACATAAATGTACAACTTTATATGTTCTGACGTTAATGTCAGATTTTGCAGGACAAAACGTCTGTCGGTACTTTAACTATATTTGGTCGGTTCTTTCTAGCCTTTTCCTAGGTTGTTGCTAGCCTTCTCTAAAGCCCAGCGGAATTCAGAAACTTTTGAAATATTTCTTAGGTTGAAAATGAACATTAAAGCAAGGAAGAAGCTAGAAACAACCTATAAGAGATTTTCTGATTATTCTGAAAACGGACCTTATTGTATACTTAATAATACATACAGAGTATTGACATTCTTAGTTTTTTACAATCTAAAAAGCAATTTATTCATGGTTTATGAATTTTACGATGCTAAAGTTTTGTGTTGGGTATTTATGTTTCTATTTACACTCAGCAAAATAAAGAAGGGTCTAAAGAATCTCGTACATTATCCTTTTAACTGAATAAATCTCTACCTTTGCCAGATAAAGAAAACTGACAATTAATCATCAACACCTTATATTAAGAAAACTTTTGGGGGACGTAGCACCCTCAAGAAAGCTCCACATATAACCATGGTCACATCTGCACCTAAAGAAAAAACCAAACAGAATAATGATTGCAGTGGAAAACTTTTTCCCTTTTCTTCGACCTCTCCCTGGGAACATCTGATGCTTTCTTTCGTTGGGAAATTAGTTGCATCCGGTCCTGGGTTTGAGGAAAGATAAATTGTTTTAACTGCAACCCAAAAAGACACAGGAATTGTTTTCTTAGAATAACCCTCTGGTTTATAACAGAACAGGAAAAGCCACAGGATGACATAGTTTAAAAATAATTGCTTCTTTCAAATTTCACTAGCTTGGTAAGGTAAAAAAACTTTCACTTATGGTTTTCAGAATAAAAGCTTTATTACGTTATTTTTTATTAATTCAAAATGTTCAGCTTATTTGCAGGTGATTTACGTAGAAAAGTAACTTCTTTGGTTCTGAAAAAGTTTTTAAATACATTCAATAAACCCACTAATACCAAATTTATTTGGAAGTGAGTATAGGCAAAATTTAGGACCCTCAAAGTAGATTCATTATAATACTATAGTGTGTCTGCTTTGAAGTTTAAAGTGTATGGAGGTTTGGTTTAACAGCGAGGGCACGTGTTGTTCTTAGTTTTCACTAGACTATAAGAGTGAGTGAAAATATGTATGATTGCTTGAAAAAAGCATGAGAGGAACCATAGAAATCAACGGCTCTTCTGTCTAAATTAGATAAAGTATACCTACATTTGAAATTAAAAGGAGTAGAACACTATCTTAGGGAGCTGGCAAAAAGGGCCCAACAACGTGGCCTACTTGCCTGGTAGTTACTAACACTCCCCCCATATTACTATTACTAAACTCATACTTTCTGGTCCTCCTCAAAAACAAGCTAAGGCTTTATTATGACTGACCAAGGAAACCGGACATTACGGGAGTTTATACTGGTCACTGCAGATTCAAAACAAATTTGCAATCTAATGGGTCTAGTTAACAGCCCAAACATATCATATCATACATATCAGGTAGCCTAACGTAATAGATCACCTCCATTTTTTCCTAAACTTCCGTATTTCACACAATCTCCTAAGCGTTATTTTCATTATAAAAATTTGCAATAACAGCAGATTAATAGATTTAAACTCGTACAGGTATGCCTGTTAGAGGTATATATAAAATAAAATCACTATAAAGATTGGAACACAACTCATTGGTCCCAAAACATCGCTGTCCATCTCGACTAAGGAACAGTTCCTTATAATCAGTAGCTAGATAAATATGTTTATTGCTTTCCTTTAATACCATATTTATGCCAGATTTAAATTAGTCCAATACAATTTTAATGACATCAAGGTAAGCCAGCCAACCATAACCAGTTTTTATAAAATGCAGCTAACATGATGAGCGAATTAGCTCGCAATCTAAAATATGCAAGTCAGATTGATTATATTTCACTAACATCTTAATAATATCATGGTTACCTTGTTCAGATGCCCAATTAAAAGGATTCTTCCCATTGTTATTCACTTTATTGATATCTATCTTTTGAGTTTCTAATAAATATTCAACAACGTCTAACCTCTTATGTATAGTAGCCAACATTATAGGAGTATTGCCAGCCCCATCTGATATATTAAAGTCAGTATCGTTATATTTTGCAAACAACTTGACAATATCAAGGTGGCCTTGTTCACATGCCCAATTGAAAGGATTTCTTCCATGATTATTCATTTTGTTGACATCAACTTTTCCAGTTTCTAATAAATATTGCACAACCTCAAATTTCTTATTAACAGTTGCTAACATAATAGGAGTATACCGGGATCCATCAAAAATATTAAAGTCAGTATCGTTATATTTTGCAAACAACTTGACAATATCAAGGTGGCCTTGTTCAGATGCCCAATTGAAAGGATTTCTTCCATGATTATTAATTTTTTGACATCAACTTTCCAGTTTCTAATAAATAATGCACAACCTCAAATTTCTTTATTTACAGTTGCTAACATAATAGGAGTATACCGGGATCCATCTGATATATTAAAGTCAAGTATCGTTATATTTTGCAAACAACTTGACAATATCAAGGTGGCCTTGTTCCACATGCCCAATTGAAAGATTTCTTCCATGATTATTCATTTTGTTGACATCAACTTTTCCAGTTTCTAATAAATATTGCACAACCTCAAATTTCTTATTAACAGTTGCTAACATAATAGGAGTATACCGGGATCCATCTGATATATTAAAGTCAGTATCGTTATATTTTGCAAACAACTTGACAATATCAAGGTGGCCTTGTTCACATGCCCAATTGAAAGGATTTCTTCCATGATTATTCATTTTGTTGACATCAACTTTTCCAGTTTCTAATAAATATTGCACAACCTCAAATTTCTTATTAACAGTTGCTAACATAATAGGAGTATACCGGGATCCATCTGATATATTAAAGTCAGTATCGTTATATTTTGCAAACAACTTGACAATATCAAGGTGGCCTTGTTCACATGCCCAATTGAAAGGATTTCTTCCATGATTATTCATTTTGTTTACATCAACTTTCCAGTTTCTAATAAATATTGGCACAACCTCAAATTTCTTATTAACAGTTGCTAACATAATAGGAGTATTACCGGGATCCATCTGATATATTAAAGTCAGTATCGTTATTTTGCAAACACTTGACAATATCAAGGTGGCCTTGTTCAGATGCCCAATTGAAAGGATTTCTTCCATGATTATTCATTTTTGTTGACATCAACTTTTCCAGTTTCTAATAAATATTGCACAACCTCAAATTTCTATTAACAGTTGCTAACATAATAGAGTATACCGGGATCCATCTGATATATTAAAGTCAGTATCGTTATATTTTGCAAACAACTTGACAATACAAGGTGGCCTTGTTCAGATGCCCAATTGAAAGGATTTCTTCCATGATTATTCATTTTGTTGACATCAACTTTTCCAGTTTCTAATAAAATATTGCACAAACGTCAAGTTTCATATTAACAGTTGCTAACATTAATAGGAGTATACCGGGATCCATCTGATATATTTAAAGTCAGTATCGTTATATTTTGCAAACAACTTGACAATATCAAGGTGGCCTTTTTCACATGCCCAATTGAAAGGATTCTTCCATGATTATTCATTTTGTTGACATCAACTTTTCCAGTTTCTAATAAATATTGCACAACCTCAAATTTCTTATTAACAGTTGCTAACATAATAGGAGTATACCGGGATCCATCTGATATATTAAAGTCAGTATCGTTATATTTTGCAAACAACTTGACAATATCAAGGTGGCCTTGTTCACATGCCCAATTGAAAGGATTTCTTCCATGATTATTCATTTGTTGACATCAACTTTTCCAGTTTCTAATAAATATTGCACAACCTCAAATTTCTTATTAACAGTTGCTAACATTATAGGAGTATACCGGGATCCATCAAAAATATTAAAGTCAGTATCGTTATATTTTGCAAACAACTTGACAATATCAAGGTGGCCTTGTTCACATGCCCAAACTGAAAGGATTTCTTCCATGATTATTCATTTTGTTTACATCAACTTTTCCAGTTTCTAATAAATAATGCACAACCTCAAATTTCTTATTAAAGTTGCTAACATAATAGGAGTATACCGGGATCCATCTGATATTATTAAAGTCAGTATCGTTATATTTTTGCAAACAACTTGACAATATCAAGGTGGCCTTGTTCACATGCCCAATTGAAAGGATTTCTTCCATGATTATTCATTTTGTTGACATCAACTTTTCCAGTTTCTAATAAATATTGCACAACGTCAAGTTTCTTATTAACAGTTGCTAACATTATGGGAGTATACCGGGATCCATCTGATATATTAAAGTCAGTATCGTTATATTTTGCAAACAACTTGACAATATCAAGGTGGCCTTGTTCAGATGCCCAATTGAAAGGATTTCTTCCATGATTATTCATTTTGTTGACATCAACTTTTCCAGTTTCTAATAAATATTGCACAACCTCAAATTTCTTATTAACAGTTGCTAACATAATAGGAGTATACCGGGATCCATCTGATATATTAAATCAGTATCGTTATATTTTGCAAACAACTTGACAAATCAAGGTGGCCTTGTTCACATGCCCAATTGAAAGGATTTCTTCCATGATTATTCATTTTGTTGACATCAACTTTTCCAGTTTCTAATAAATATTGCACAACCTCAAATTTCTTATTAACAGTTGCTAACATAATAGGAGTATACCGGATCCATCAAAAAATATTAAAGTCAGTATCGTTATATTTTGCAAACAACTTGACAATATCAAGGTGGCCTTGTTCAGATGCCCAATTGAAAGGATTTCTTCCATTGTTATTAATTATATTGACATTAATTTTCCAGTTTCTAATAAATATTGCACAACGTCAAGTTTCATTTAACAGTTGCTAACATATAGGAGTATACCGGGATCCATTCTGATATATTAAAGTCAGTATCGTTATATTTTGCAAACATCCTTGACAAATCAAGTGGCCTTGTTCAGATGCCCAATTGAAAGGATTTCTTCCATTGTTATTAATTATATTGACATTAATTTTTCCACTTTTCAATAGATATTTTATAATGTCTAGTTTGTTATTGATCGTAGCTAACATGATAGGAGTGTTGTTTGAACTGTCTGGCATGTTTAAATTAGTCTTTATATAATTTAATAAATACCTTACAGTTTCATACTGTCCATGTTTAGCTGCCCAATGTAAAGGATTATATCCATCATGATTTCTTATATTGACATCAACCCTTCCACTTTCTAATAGATACTTTAGAATGTCCAGATTTTCACTTATAGTTAATATCATTATAGGGGTGTTGTAGTTATGTATATTCAAGTTAGTTTGCTTATAGTTAACTAAATGTTTTATGATATCAATGTAATTATGTTCAACCGCCCACAGGAATGGAGTATATCCATATATATTTCTTATGTTGACGTCAGCATCTCCACGATCTAATAGGTATTTTACTATGTCATTGAATTTACCTACCGTAGCCGTCATTACTGGAGTATTATTTTCATTATCTAATATATTGATGTTAGTTCGTGTATTATTAACTAGATATTTTACTGCATCAAGGTGTCCATATTTTGTTGCCCATAGTAAGGAATTTAAGCCTTTCTTATTTTTTATATTAACGTCTACCTTTTTGTTATTGGTAAGATATTGTAAGACGTGAAGATGCTTATTTATAGTTGCTAACAGGAGGGGTGTATTGTTTTCATTATCTTGAATATTTACATTTGTTCTTCCGTTACTAATTAAATAGCTAACAATATTTAGATTTCCAGTTTTAGCAGCCCACAGTAAAGAATTAAAACCGTTATTATTCCTCATATTAACATCGACTTTTCCACTATCTACTAAATATTTTACGACTTCTATGTGCTCACCAATAGTGGCTAATATTAGAGGTGAATTATTTTCATTATCTAAAATATTTACATTTGTTTTTCTATACCTCATTATATTTGGATACACAATTTTATCTGGGGTAATTTGTGTTTCATTATCACTACCTGTTATACCATTTACCGTGTAATCGAATACGAGTTTGCTTTCGGATGATGATAAAAGTAGAGAATTATTTGCAGTGCCTTGAATATTATTAATTCTTCTATTATTTACTAAATATTTAACAATAGTTAGGTGACCATATTTAGCAGCCCACAGTAAGGGATTAGAGCCGTCATTATTTTTCACATTGACGTCAGCTTTCCTACTCTCTACTAGATATTTCACAACGTCAAGGTGCTTACCAATAGAAGCTAACATAAGAGGAGAATTGTTTTCCCTATCTCGAGTGTTTACATTAGTTCTTTCATTATTTATTAGAAATGCGACAATATCTAGATGTCCATTTTTGGCAGCCCAGAGTAATGGATTATATCCATATTTATTTTTTACATTGACGTCAGCTTTTCCACTATCAACTAAATATTTTACAACTTCTAGATGTTTACCAATAGCGGCTAACATAAGAGGAGAATTGTTTTCATTATCTTGAATATTCAAATTAGTTATTACATTATTTACAAAATATTTAACTATTTCTAAATTTCCATGTTTAGCAGCATAAAGCAAAGCATTGTACCCATCATTATCTTTAGCATTAATATCAGATTTTTCACTACCTATTAAATATTTAAATACACCAGAATGTCTGATTTCATTGTATTTAATATGCTTTTCATAAACTAAATATTTAACAAAATCTATGTATCCATTATCTGCAGCAATGTCTATGGCTGTTTTATTGGCTTGACCTGTAATGTAAAAATCAATGGTGGGCTTGTCAGACAAATATTTAGCAATATCTAAAAACCCCTTCTTAACTGCCATGAGTAGCGCTGTGTCATTTTGAAAATATTTAGCATTAATATTAATATCTTCTCTATCAGCTAGATATTTAACTATATCCAAATATCCTTTACTGGTAGCTATATGTAAAGGTGTCTCACCATCATTACTAATAATATTACCATCAGATCCTGAATCTAATAAGATTTTTATTATTTTAATATTATGATAAAAAACAGCAAGATGAAGAGCAGATAAACCGAGCACTGTCATTTCACCTACCGACGACCCACTATTAATAAGATTATTGATAACATTTGGTCCACTTGTAACTACAGCCGCGAGTAGGGGTGTAATATTCTCTCTAGTGACCAAGTTAACATCCGCGCTACTATTTATCAATTGTTCAGTAACACGATCCATTTGTAAGGAGATAGCTAACATTAGTGGTGTCCAGTTGTTAGCGGATAATGAATTTACATCAATCTCACTTCTAGATGTTAAAATCTTTACTATATCGATATTACCGGCCATAATAGCAAAATGTAGCGCTGTTAGATTACCATCTGCTTTAGCGTTTACATCGATTCGGTCACTCTTAAGCAAAGCTAAACAGACAGCGTAATTATTAATAGCTGCTATATGTAAAGGTGTCAATCCAGTATTTGACTTCGAATTTATATCGACTTCATTTTGGTCCCTTAAATATTGAACAACATTTAATCCCCCTAAAACAGCGCTGTGAAGAGGAGTAAAACCATTACTATCTTTCACGTTCATGTCAATATTATCGTGATTCGACAAGGTTTTTATCACAGACGTGAATCCATTTGAAGAAGCAACATGTAACGGCGTATATAACTTAACCTTTGTCCTTACATTGACGTCTGCCTTACGATCTAACAGCAATTTCACTAGATCATTATTACCAGTGCCAGCAGCAATATGTAGCGGTGTATAACCATTCATATCTTTGGTGTTTACTGTCGACAAATCTTTTTCTAAAACCATTTCTGCGAGATCAATATCTCCTAGGACTGCAGCGTGCAAAGCATTTCTACCTTGATCGAACTTAACTGTAACATTGGCACCACTCATTATTAAAATTTCTGCATCACCATTTTGATCTAGTGACATGGCAGCATTATAAAGATCTCTGTCAATATCTCTAAAATTAGTCTGATAATTGTCGCTTTTCAGGATTCCAACCAACTCAGGTTTATTATTAATGAACTGTCTAAAGATAATCCTGTTCCTTCTCTGACTATCGA
The DNA here is from genome assembly GCA_018340805.1 of Microvelia longipes. Lineage (NCBI taxonomy): Eukaryota > Metazoa > Arthropoda > Insecta > Hemiptera > Veliidae > Microvelia > Microvelia longipes. The sequence continues at coordinate 1,851,311 of JACMZG010000002.1, forward strand.
CAGGGAGTTTCACGATGGGTTTGCTTTACCACGTACACTAAAAAATGCTGACCAAGGCCCAACCTTAGAATAAATACCGTTCATTTCAAACTGCACTGCGTACCTCACTTTAGCACCATCTCTCCATTTCTGCAAAGGGGTCAAAATGTGCGAACTTCCGAAATCGGGGATACGTCTGAGTCTTTGGGGCACATCTGTAAAAAAAGGCAGTTCCATTGCGAGAATTTGATGTTTCACTTGCCTTAAACCTTGCATTTTTGTAGGTAATTGATACAATATGTTGGGTATATCCGTACTCATGCTGTTAGATCCAGATATTTTGTGGACTCTCTTCATGACATTAATGACATTATCAAGTAAAGAAGCATTAAAAACATTATACTTGAAATCATTAAATTTATTTCGAATGGAATCAAAATATTTGTTAAAACTTTCGATATCTAATTGTTCATAGTAGAAATCAGCGAGATATGCATATTGTAGTAAAAGGTCAAACGAGGCAGATATGTAGGTCTCAGTTCCATAGATAAGAGAGTATAACGCGCTATAACTTGTATCTTTATCATTAGCTAGTACATATTTATTTTGAATGATTTCTAATAATATATTATACAAACTATGAGACCTTGGTGATTTCATTTCAGTCAGATAATACAAAAACCCACGATCTTCTTCCAACTTGCTCACGTATTCATCTTTATCCAAATACTTATATTTATTTTTTTCCTGTTGGAAATATTGAAGGAAATTATTAATACTAAAAACTATTTGTTCGATTTTAGAATTTCTTGATTTCGTCAATAAATCTTGAAATCCTTGTTGCATTTTTTGTCTCGATTTTTCAACAATTAATGAAGTTCTTTTTTCCATTTTCCAAATAGCTTTTAAAGCTATGTAGTTGGCGTACTCACTTTTTTTCAAATTTAAATCATCAAATCCTTGCTGTAAAATATCTAAATTTGTATCCAGTCCGTTGTCTGCTTGAGTAATTTGACTCTCGATCACATCTTTAAATCTCAAAAAACTATTGCTAAAATTAATTTTAACATCTTCTATCCTTTTATTTATTAATGAAGTTAACTGATGAAACTTAACATTGTAACAATCAGTTATATTATGTTGGCTGTATTTCACAGGAAACTGAATAGCTTGAGACACTGTCAGGGATAACTGACGAATAGCAGGTCCCAAAACAGAAACACTACTACTCGGGGGAATCTCAGCACTCCCATTATCATCAGATAGTAATTTTAGCTGGGAATCTAAACAAATTTTTGCATTGTTTATTTCCTCATTAAGATTAAGCTCCAAGTAACTCCTAATATTAGAGTTCCTCATGTTAGTATCCCTATTCGCAGCATTGTCAGATTGATTTGGTTCATTTTCAAATTTAACAATCGAAGTTAATTCAATGTAATTGATATTAACATAAATGATAAAGAAAATTACTGATTTCATTTTTCATTCATTTCATATTTTTCCTTAAATTCAAGCCTTTTGTTGACGTTGATAGTAGAGTTGTTTAAGCTGTTGAAGATTATCGCTTTTCTGACATTGCTCTCTCATGATATTGTCTTCATACATTGTTTTTATTTTAGATCCTGAAAGTAAACAAATAACAAAAATAGTATACACAGGGTAAAGAGGTCCGATTGACGGCTAAGAGCCAAAAATTCATATAAGCAAACTTAAAAAAAAATATTTTTTTATTCCAAACTCTTTTAAAAATACTTTGCAAAAATTGCTGGTTAAAAGCAAAGACGGAAGTGTGTCAAAAATGTTTTTGGGCTTATGCTTTATAATTTTTACAGTAGCATCACTAATTGTTACTTATTTTAGTTAATTTTCGAAAAATACGAGCTTATGAGGTTAGGGTCATGGACGCGGGTACGAGTCGGGGGTGGATTTTCGGAAGAGGGAATCACCGGTCAAGAATATTATATATATATATATATATATATATATATATATATATATATTATATATATATAATATATATATATATATATATATATATATATATATATATATATATATTATATATAATATATATATGATGTTAAAATAATTATTTTTGTCAATAATGTCAAATAGAGTTTAGTTTAGATTTTGACATAAAAGAGAATTTTATTGTAATATAGTTTTCAGAACATATATATATACACACAATATATATATATATATATATATATATATATATATATATATATATATATATATATATATATATATATATATATATTATATATATATATATATATATATATATATTATTATATATATATATAATATATATATATATATTTTAGATATTTTTAGTAAAAGGAAGATTTTTGTTTTAGACGATTCTATGGGACACGATAACTCAGATCGAAATGAAACTTTATACAGAAATCAAACTTGCTAATGTACCAATGTCTATTGTTTATGAATCATGTGTGACGTCATTAACCCACAATAATTATCCCAAACATTTTAAAAATCGTATATCTTAAAAAAGTGTTTACATCGGGCTGAAATTTTTTATTTATGTACAACTATGTATGGTAAGCAAAAAATTGAAGTTGCAATTTATTATCAGAATTAGTTAAGGTATTATTGATTGACATATATAACATACTGTAAATAAAGGTTTTTAGACTAATAAATTTAAAGTTCGCTTATATCGTGACAGTATACCATTTATATAAATTAATGATACGACGAACTGAAATACAAACCCAACCATGTGGCCTCGTAGTGGCCAAAAGACCGAAGGCTTTTTGTTTTCTTGAATTTTTACAGGTAATGCGCTACAAATATTTAGAGATTAGTATAACCATTCCATATGTAATACTGGCCTATAAAACATGCGTATTTCCTTTTGAAAATTTATAAAAAAGTAAAGTAACAAGTAGTAATGGTACTGTACTGCTCAGCCTGTAAAACTTAAATTAAAAAATTAGAAGACATAAATGGATACTTGAGCAAGGAATTAAGTGTTTCAATGGAAGTCCGACCAGCTTGCGAACTTACATGCCAAAATTGTCTTGTGTGAGGATGATTTGATTACAATTTTAAACTGTAATATGGATATTCTGTACCACGATGATAGAATTGTGAATCTAAATGAAGTAAATGTAGCAAAGGTAAAATAATCGGGCATGAGTTACCTCGGATTTCTTTCTGGTTCTTTCTCATCGCATGGATGACACCCAAATACTAACCTCTATAAAGTGACCAAATACATACGAAGGCAGTACACAGCAAGATATTCAAAAAGTAATTCAATAGAAATAAATAAAATACATAATTATTTTAATATAAGAATCAAGATTTCGAAGTTAAAGTCAATAACTGAAAATTTAAAAAATATTTTTATTTATTTAAATAAATAAAAATAATATTAAATAAAACTATTTAATATTAAGCTAATATTAAATTTAAGCTAATTTAATTTAAAATTAAAATAAAGAACAACTTACATAGACATAAGGTTGGAGTATTATTTGTAAAGATGTTTTCAAGGTAAGAACAAATACAGGAATAAAATGAAAAATTCCAGTTAGATATTCATCGTCAAAATGTAAATTACAGCCGATAACTAACCATCTATACTACAGGCATCAATTAATACGATATTTTTGGGTATGACTAATAAAATTATACTACAACGAACTGACTACTCTATAATTTTTGCGAATTTTCGTCAGAAAATTAAACTTATGAGATTTATCTGATGCTTTAGCTCAGATTTAAATTTAAATAGCTCAGGCAATTTAATTTGCTTTTTTAATTAACTCATATAATTTATACAGCTTCATAGATATTTTTTTCTTTCACTATTTTTAATAAAATATTATTTTACTTAACCTTATTTATTCCGCATGTATAAAAGAACAGTATTGTGTTTGCAAAAAAAACCCAAAATTTTTATTTAACAACTTGTAAATGTTTTTGAAAAATTGTAAAAAATCTAAAAATAAGGCAATTGAGTTGAAATTTGGTACAACTATATCTCTTTATGTTATAAATATGAATACTGAGTTTTGTTTTAATACAAGTATATCTACGGCTAGTTTTTGGATCATAAAGGTTAAGCAGCATTAAGCGTGACTGGATGGGTGACCGCATACAAATAAAGGAATGTATTTAACATCTCTTTAGATGTTAAATACATTGTATTTACAAGCAAAGCAAGTCTAAAGACGTGTCGCTGTAAACATTTTGTGATATCAATATTCTGAGGATGAGCGAAGCGAGTCCGATGTTAGACAGTTGGCGTAGCGCATCCGATGTGTTGAGCAAAAGTTCCAAAGTACTCCGTATCCGATTTTTTTACATTTTTTCACTTATACCGTATATATATATAATATATATATATATATATATATATATATATATATATTATATATAATATATATATATATATATATATATTATATATATATATATATATATATATATATATATATATATATATATATATATATATATATATTATATATTATATATATATATATATATATATATATATATATATATATATATATATATATATATATATATATATATATATATATATATAGAAAACTAGAAAACGTACTATTTTTCACTCTAAAAAACCGAATCGAGTTGACATTTGACACAAATGTACACCTGCAAGTGATGTACATCTAATGTATTCACAAAATTTCAAATTAAAATATAGGACGCCATTTCGAAAATATTGACTCCAAAATTTTAAAACTTTGACGGCGTATAGTTCTTTTAATTTTTAATCTCCCTCATTTAAATTGTAATTGTTTAACTTATTTAATTTGTTTTTTGCTCAGATATAAGAGCCGCATGTTTTAAGTTAGTTTAATGTAAGTTGTATTGTTTAATCAATTGTATTGTTTGAGTGCTGGCGGAATGGAAGAGGAGACTTTTGTCTCAATTTCGCCAGTTTAAATAAATCAATAAATAAATAAATTTATACCGTAGGTATAGAGGAAAAGTATTGTGTTTGCGAAAAAATCCGAAACTGGGATAAAACCGGAATTATCGTAGCACCTAGTGTATTTATGCTACAGGGTTAAAATATTGTACAAAAACAGACTACCGCTGTAGATGTGATATTCGGAAAATAATTGTTTATGATGTCATAAACCCGCAATAATGACTCAGCGAAAATTTTGGAAAACCATAAAACGTGGAAAAATTATGCGATCTGATTGAAAGATTGGCACGCATGTAAATATATATAAGACTAACATATGTGGTAAGTTTCATCTCATTATCAGCATTAGTTCAATTTTTATCAAATGATTTGTTTTTTTATAAAATTGTAAAAAATCAGAAAATGATCCAATAGAGTTGAAATTTGGAACAAATGTAAACCTTGACGTAATAAATATGTTTATTAAATTCCGTTTTGATACAACAAGTATGTCCATGATTATTGGTGGATCATAAAAGTTAAGCAGCATTGAGCGTGGTCAGTGTTACAGTGTTACTTTCTGAGGACGAGCCAAGTCCAAAGATATCTCCCAGTATAAATTGAACGACTTGTATATCTGAGGACAACGAAGCGAGTCCGAGGTACCCTGTACCCCATTTTGTTTTTATTTCGGTCTTATCTTAAAGCATGATCTCACCAGCTAAGTATAATTCTAAATTATAAAATATTATTTTTTTTTATTTTCCATCAAATTTACTTATGAAACATAATGATATATAACATAATATTAGTATAAAAAAACTGTGGTTAAACAAATAAATTAAGATTATAAAATTTTTGAACCATTGACTTCTCCGTCTATCAAAACTGGTGACCATATTGCTGCTGCGATAAATTACGGGAATCTTTCCACCTTAAAGTCAGAGAGCCCTGTATTGCGGATCTGTGTAACTATTTTACTTTACAAAACATCTACTCAAACCATGAATACAAATCTATATACCTTGCATTTTAGTGGCATATGATTTATTGTGAACTATATAAAATTAATAATGTTTATAATTGTAAATGAAATACATATTTTTGTTTTGATGAAACCTATGATAGCGCACAGAGGTTGAAATCCTTACTTATTTCACGTTTCTTTTTTGAGAATTTTCAAAAAGAATCACTCTCTTAGAAATATTAATCAGGATAAGATAATAATAAAGGATATATTTATTGTTTTTTATTGTTAGTGTATTATTGGTTACAGCTTTAGTATTAGCGAATTTTCATAATGAAAATGACGCTTATGAGGTTGTTCGGATGACGGAAGTTGAGGGTGGGAGTGAGTGGAATCGGTTCCTATTGGCTTCCTGATAACAAAAATATATGTCCGAAAAAAGTTTATATATATATATGTATATATATATATATATATATATATATGTATGTAAGAGTTTCTACCCTTTCGTATGGCGAACGATAACTCTCGAAGGCGTTCTCAAATTGAAACGAAACTTTGCAAATCGCGAGATGTTGACGAGGTTACGAGGCCTATTGTTTATAAAAACATTATGACGTCATCAACCAAAGTTATGACGTCATGAAAAAAAAATTTTTTTTGAAACTTCAAATGGCTTTAAAACAAGGTATCTAGTATTTAGGTAGACTGCTAGCTGAATCGATTAAGACCAATTTCAGCTCAATCGAACCACCACAAATGGCGCAATTGGTATACATATATATATAGTCATGTATATATGTATACGTCTAGGTCAAAGACTCGTACGATATCTGTTGGGTTCAGTAGTGTTAGAGGGTGGGGATATAGGATAAAAGAGAGACCTCTACCTCTTGCTCCATCATGGTAAGCCTACTGTCCCAGAGAGACAGGGCAAAAATGGCTTCCACTGAACCACGCCGAGCTAAGCAGACCCGTAAAGAGGAAAAACATCGAAGTAGTCTTTATATGGTCGAAGTTATTCTAAAACGAATGCGACCAGTTTTAGCTTAATCGGACAATCCTAAGTGACGCAAACGGTATTTTTATTTTAAATAATCATGAATATATTTTTTTCAACCTTAAGATTTTACTCAAATAAACAATTTGTTTACAAAAAAAATTTGACATATTTCTTTAAATTCTATAAACAATTATAAATGTAAGTAAGAGTTGAAGTTGTCTTTATATGGTCGAAGTCATTCTAAAACCATTGCGACCGGTTTCAGCTCAATCAGACAATCTTTAGTGACGAAAACGGTATTTTTATTTAAAAACAAAAATCATGAATAATATATTTTTGTTTATAATGCTTCTTAATTTTAATATTATAACATACTATTAATAATAGAGTATTAATAAAATCTCAATTAGTAAAATCAAGTTTGTGAGAAAGCCTCTCAGGCCCGCGAAGCGGGCCTGTGTGGAGAGGCTGTGAAAATTCGCTAGATACATGGCAAAATGCCATGTAACAAGAACAATAATGAAACAACACATAATACAAAACAACAACAATGTGGCCGCAAAGCGGCACAGGAAGGCCCCCGGGCCGCGAAGCGGCCCGGTGGGCCGACGCCGCGAAGCGGACGAGGCGCGAAGCGCCGAGGCCGCGTAGCGGCTACGGGCCGAAGGCCCGTATTTTATATAATAAAACGACCTCAGTACATGAATATTCAACACATCTGCACTTGACTAGGTCATCTGTTTATTTTATTATCTTTAGCTTGTTTATTAATAAGAATCAATTTTATTTTTAGCGAATTTTCATTATGAAAATGACGCTTATGAGGTTGTTCGGATGACGGAGTTGAGGGTGGGAGTGAGCGGAATCGGTTCCTATTGGCTTCCTGATAACAAAAATATGTCCGAAAAAAGTTTATATATGTATATATATATATATATATATATATATATATATATATATATATATATATATATATATATATATATATGTATATATATATATATATATTTATATATTATTATATATTATATATATATATATATATATATGTATATATATATATATGTATGTAAGAGTTTCTACCCCTTCGTATGGCGAACGATAACTCTCGAAGGCGTTCTCAAATTGGAACGAAACTTTGCAATCGCGAGATGTTGAGGAGGTTACGAGGCCTATTGTTATATAAAACATTATGACGTCATGAAAAAAAAATTTTTTTGAAAACTTGTAATGGCTTAAAACAAGGTATTTCGTGTTTAGGTAGACGGCTAGCTGAATCGATTAAGACCAATTTCAGCTCAATCGAACATCACAAATGGCGCAAATAGTATACATATATATATATAATGTTGTATATATGTATACGACCAGGTCAAAGACTTGTACGATATCTGTTGGGTTTAGTAGTGTTAGAGGGTGGGGATATAGTATAAAAGATGGACCTCTACCTCTTGCTCCATCCTGGTAAGCCTGCTGTCCCAGAGAGACAGGACAAAAATGGCTTCCACTAAACCACGCCGAGCAAAGCAGGCCGTAAAGCGGAAGAACCTCGAAGTAGTCTTTATATGGTCGAAGTCATTCTAAAACGATTGCGACCGGTTTCAGCTCAATCAGACATCCTAAGATAGACGGTTCACTCCGAGTGTAGGAGGAACACTCAATTGACAAGTTTTGTTTATGATTTAAGTTGGGGGCCTCATCACTAGAGTGTTGAATTTTTTTTTTTTTTTTTTATTTATTTATTTATTTCCATATTTACAAAAATTATTGAGCAACATAAACAAATTAATACATTAAACATGACGGTTAAATATATATAGAACTTAGATTAAATATTTATGAACCATTGACACCGTCAATCAAAAACTGGTGACCATTCTGCTGCTGTGATAAATTACAGGAATCTTTCCACTTTTAAGGCAGAGAGCCCTGTGTTGTGGAATGATTGTCTGTGTACTTTACTTAACAAAACATCTATTCAAACCATGTATGGAATTTTATATGCCATGTGATTTATATTTGTGAACTAAATAAAAATTTTTGTTTATAGTTTTAGTGGTTTTGTATAATAAAAAAAACGACCTTAGACCATAGATTTTAAACTCACCTGAACTAGATTAGATTATCTGTTTATTTTATCATCTTTTTCTTGTTTATTTATGAGAATCAATTTTATTTTTTTAGTAAAGACTGTTTTTGAAAGATTAAAATTAATGTATTTAGGTAAATTATTGTATAGTTTAGTACCGATGAATTTCCATTGCCTTTGTCCCATGGTGGTTTTCATAAATGGCTCAATCAACGTTTCTTTATGAGCTGATCTTGTTTTACCTATAACTCTAGGCATTTCTAGATTATGTTTGTGGAGTTGATTAAGTGAAACCATTTGATACATATATCTATTTTCAAAATATTTAGTTCTTTAAATAGAGGGCCTGATCTTTCCTCTCTATCTTTAAATTTCATAACTCTTATCAGGGCTTTCTGTAATATTAGTATAGGGTTGTCTAACTGTGGATGGAGCCGCACCCCAACCAATTAATCCGTATCTTAAAAATTGAATCCGCTATATAGCATAGTACAAAGTGCGCCTCTGATCCACAGTAAGAAAACCTCTAGCTCTAAGCATTATGTATATTGTTTGCCTTAATCGTTTTTGCAATTCATGTATATGTTGTTTCCACTTGAGGAAAGCATCAATATGAATTCCTAAATACTTTCTATTTTGGGACAAAAACATTTGTCCGGAAATGTATTTAAGCAATTTTTCCTATCATGAATACTAATTTCCTTGATATCAGGTCTAGTAGTAAAAATGATATAATAGCGCTAGTAGTAAAAATATATTTGCTCTATTCTCTACTAGATTGTGCTGTAGTACTTTTAGCGAATTTCCTTTGGAAATTCGGCTAATGGGATAGGCGTCATGGCGGAATTCGAACTCGGACCACGACACAAATCCGTTTTCAGAGGTCCCTAATGACGAAAAAATACATTTCGCGAGATTTATATATATATATATATACATATATATGTATATTATATATATTATATATATAATATATATATATATATATATATATATATATATATATGTATTCTAGACACTTTCTGTAAACACTCTATCTTTCGAACAGATTAATATTTTTTAACCAAACTTGGTACAAAAAATCAACCTTGGGGAGGACACGAACCCTATTGAAAACCAGGTTTTTGTGACGTCATAACCCGGTTTGCTGAGTCAGCAAAATTTTCAAAAAATCGGCAAATTCAGGGTTAATATTTTTCGGCGCGAAAAGGTCAATATTTATGTTTTTTGAGATGCTAAATCGAATGAACCGGTCCGAAGTCGATGCGACCACTCTAAGTTACCAAAAAAAGTCGAAAAAAACCATAAAAATTACAGAAAACCAAAATTACGGTCGTTGAAAATTAAATTTCGAGTATGGTGTTGTCGTTTTCAATGCTTTTCGGGCTTCTGAGTTGAATGCAGTGCTCCGGAGTCAATACGACCACTCAAACTCAGGGTACCTGGTTCACATCCTGGAAGGGTCGATAATTTTTTATCGTTTTTTTTTACTTAATATAAGTTTACAACTAGAAAATAATTCTGGCGTGGTGGTCCGCATGTCGGGCGAATTTCCTTTGGATGCGAGCACTCAAACCCAGAGTACCTGGGTCAAATCCTAGTAGGGACAATAATTTTTTTATGGTTTTTTAAACCTAATATAGTTTACAACTAAAAAAAATTCTGGCGCGGTGGTCCGCATGTCGGGCGAATTTCCTTTGGATGCGTGTTTCCGTGCTTTTTACATTATATATGTTTACAACTACTAAATAAATAATTCCGGCGCGGTGCTCCGCTGTCGGGCGAATTTCATGTAGAATGCGTGTTTCCGTGCTAAACAACCCATTTCTTGCTTATGCAAGAACCATGCCATAGCGTGGTTCCGGTTCATGCTTTAGAACCTAAGCAGTTACTCAATTGTCAAGCACTGCTCGTAACTCATTTTGTCTGTATTTTCCAAGGAAATGCGCATAATTATCCAGTTGGTTGTACAAAACTATGCCTCTAAAATTAGAAGTTCGCACTATTATTTGCACTAGTTTAAAGATTAGTTACTTATCTTTAAGCTTAGTCAGTTATCTTAAAAGGTTTTAGCGCATTTCCTTTGGAAAATACAGACAAAATGAGTTACGAGCAGTGCTTGACAATTGAGTAACTGCTTAGGTTCTAAAGCATGAACCGGAGCCACGCTATGGGCATGGTTCTTGCATGAGCAAGAAATGGGTTGTTTAGCACGGAAACACGCATTCTACATGAAATTCGCCCGACAGCGGAGCACCGCGCCGGAATTATTATTTAGTAGTTGTAAACATATATATGTAAAAGCACGGAAACACGCATCCAAGGAAATTCGCCCGACATGCGGACCACGCGCCAGAATTTTTTTAAAACAAACAGTTGCCAATCGTTTTGTAAAATAAATAAAGTAAACCAAGATCTATGGTATGCTGTAGTATTCGCGATGTATTTTTGTTTTATAAAACTTGGGGGCCTCATCACGCGAAGCAGCACCATCGTTTTCTTAAAAAAATAACAATAATTCATTTTTAGTTTTTTAGACTTAACATTTAAATTTGCTATCTGAGTATAACATCTCGGGTTGGCGCAAACGGATAAGTAAAGGAAACAAACAAAAATTGAAACTCTGACATTAGAGGTTCAAATCCAAGGGGGGACGACAGAATGGGTGAAGTAAGAGTGAGAAATTATTTTTTTTCACTTTTTACCAATTTATACGAAATTCTTATAGAGCTTTCTTGGGATCACTCATCCATCGACTCCTCATCATTCTAGCGCTGAAAAGCGGATGGAAAGACTTGATTACCCTCAACAGCTCGTTGTTTGGTTGAATAAAAATAAATAAATAAAATGTCAGAAATAAAAATATGTGACAGTTTCACGCTGTCACCACTAGACTGTACTACTTGAGCCTCCTGCATCCCATCAACTATTTTTTTTTAAATCTTTGAGTGAGCCATCTATGTTAATATTGTTTATCTATGATCCTAAGTGACGGAAACGGTATTTTTATTTAAAAACAAAAATCATGAATATATTTTTGTTTATAATGCTTGTTAGTTTTAATATTATAGCATACTATTAATAATAAAGTATTAATAAAATCTTAATTAGTAAAATCAAATTTGTGAGAAAGCCTCTCAGGCCCGCGAAGCGGGCCTGTGTGGAGAGGCTATGAAAATTCGCTAGGTACATGGCAAAATGCCATGTAACAAGAACAATAATGAAACAACACATCATACAAAACAACAACAATGTGGCCGCGAAGCGGCCACAGGGAGGCCCCCGGGCCGCGTAGCGGCTACGGGCCGAAGGCCCGTATTTTAAGTAAAGACTGTTTTAAAAAAGATCAAAATTAATTTTTCAAGCAACTTATTGAACAGTTTTGTGGAATGAATTTTCATTGCCTTTGTATCATAGTTTTTTTTCATAAATTGCTCAATCGACAATTCGTTCTGAGCTGATCTTGTTTTACCCTATAACTCTAGGCAATTCTAAGTTATGTTTGTGGAGCTGTGTATGAAAACCTATTTAATACGTGTGATCAATTTTTAAAATATTAAGTTCTTTGAATAACGGGCTGATCGTTCCTTAAAATGTATAACTCTTATTAGGGCTTTCTGTAATATGAGTATTGCTGTCTAACTGTGGATGGAGCCGCTCCCAAGCCGATAAAACCGCATCTTAGGATTGAATCCACTATAACGCAGTATAGAAAGAAGGAAAGAAATACCCTTTATTTGTCAGTCAAGTCACATACATAAAAAAACATTTATATACATTCGCGTCTCGGCCGCCACGCGGCGTCGGAGCTGAGGTTCGCGCCTCGTTGAACCTCGCGTTGAGGTTCGCGCGTTGTTTAACTCAGTCAGTTCGTTACATTCTTGGTTTATATAAGTGGCATACTGCCATGATATAAGCGATGATGTGGCTGTAAGGATGAGCGAAGCTAGTTCGAAGTTAGGAAAATAACCGAGATACCAAGTACCAGAGTTTTTAAAACAAATTTGAAATATTTTATCCTAAATAAAACTGAAAAAAAGTTTTAAAAAATCGGGTATAGGATACTTTAAAACTTGTACAACTATACACCTCATCGGATTCCCTGCTCCTCAATACTTTGGACTCGCTTCTCTTGTCGTCAAAATGTACAAATCGCTAATTTTACACAGCAACACGTATTCGTATTGGCAAATTTCAACCTAATTTAATTATTTTCCGATTTTTACAATTGTTAAACTTATACAAGTAATTTGATAAATAATGAACTAATGCTGAAATAAGATGTAACTTTTCATCATTTCTTGTTCTTATATATGAGTTCAAGCGTACCAAATCACCAATTGATAAAAAAAAACATTTTTTCACGTTTAATGAATGTTGAGTCTTTATTGCAGGTTAATGACGTCATTAAAAATTATTTTTTGTGTGACACAACTAGATATAAAGACTGGTTGTTGTACCAAGTTTTAACACTTTAGCATAAATACACGGGGAGATACGATGATAACACACACACACACACAGACAGAAAACGTTTTAAAAACTACTCAGGAGGTTTTAAAATCACCTGAACTGATAACTTCCAGGGAAATCCCTTTTTCAGATTTTTAGGCAACACATAGCTTTTTTTATAAACCTACGCGGTATAAACGAGGAAAAATGAAAATGTTTTATTTTGAGAAAAATAAAACTAAATAATAAAATGCTGGAATCAAGTTTTTCAAATCCTCTTTACCATCATGACCTAAAGTCGTAATTTTTAGGGTTAAAATCAACTAGCTGACTCACCCTAATCAACATATAGATGTATTCCTCCACAAGAAATCGTCCTTAAATAAATATTTTATAATAAATCCTTCTAAAGGCGTAAAACAAAATTAAGGTAACTCGAAATGTACGTATGTATGTCGAAGATAAGAAGAAACTTTAATAAGTCGTCCTTTTTTAAATCATTATTAAAGGAAAAGCCCTGGTAAAAACATTGTTCATTTTTTTTTTTAATTTTCCAAAGAATATATAGTTTAATACTCTTTTATAAATCGGAAAATAAAAACATTTGAAGAAAAAATGCTTAAAAAGAAAAGGAGATGAAAATAAAGGCATTAACAGCATTAAAGTCCTAAAATGGTGAGATTTCGTCTTCTTTTTCAAAAACATTACGTTTTGGCTGAATTTCAAGGGTAAAAAAGGAGTTTTTCTTGGCGGACTTTTCCAACATTTATTGCAAGTTTTGGGAGTTAGAGAGGTGTGAAATTGGAAAATCTCCCCGTCTTACTATTCAAAAAAAGGGCAAGTCACCCCAGATCAAGGCTCCCATCCCCTCCCTGATCAACTACCTCCAAGCTACTAGCCCCTCAAGCTTGTTTTTTGTAGCCTCTATCAACATAATGCCTCTTTAAGTTGATAAACCCCTCTTATATAAACTTTATCTACCAGTTTTTTAGGTATTCATCCTTCGGAGTTCATTGTTATTACAATGCAAGAAAAAGGTCGGAAGGAAATCATACTGAAGAAAAATTTTGATTTAAAAGATTTATGGAGGTCAATGATTGGTTTTTCACTGTTAACGTACAGGCTAACATCAAGACAAAATCAACCAAGATGATCGGTTCAAATATTTCGTATAAAATCTGTAAAACACATATTTTTCTCTTCTAAAATATTTTCTTCTGTAACATTTTTTCATAGAATGCACTTCTTAAATATTTATAAGACAGACCTTAAGTGATACGTCCATATTTTTACTGACCCAGAGAATTCAACGTTTTTTACATTCATAGATTAAAATTACTATCAATACTGCTAATAGAATTAATTAAAAAAATAAGTCTTAAAATAGCTAAAAAGGTACAGGGCTACCTTTTTAGACCGTGATTTCAAAATTCGGTCGTATCAACTTTTCGCGGCAATGATAATAACCATACATTTTGCCGATTTTTTGAAAATGTTACTGACTCAGCAAATTGGATTAATGACTTCACAAGAACCTGGTTTTCAATAGGGTCCGTGTCCTCCCCAAAGGTTGATTTTCGTACCAATTTGATTAAAAAATATTTATTTTTCTAAGTTTCTCGAATTTCGTCATCATACCTCTGAAACGAATTTGTGTCGTTTTTCGAGGTTTGACTCCCGCCGAATTTTTGCCAAAGGAAATTTACTATAATTTTTTAAGTTACTTTTTCGAAGTTTATCTGATGACAAAATTTATCTGATAGGGCCTCTCTAGTAATAATATCTCCATAAAATTTATAGTTTAAAAAGGTTGGTATTTACTTAAGAGCTTTAATAAAATATAAACTAAGTACAAAAATAATCAATAGAGTCGTAAAGTTTGAGAAATAAAGTACATTTTCTTTTTTTTTCAAAATTTACTGTTTTTCATTCCTGCGATTGTTTACGACTTTTTATCCCTATTAGAGATAAGGTAGATGGTTTTTCTTGGGAGATGGTGGAGGGGTTTTTAGAAAGGAGAGAAGTTGGAGAAAGCAGAAAAGAGCTAATATGGGGGTGAGCTGGGATCTGAAAAGGAAAAGAGTGACTACGACGAAACAGCGTCAAATCCCCCCCCCGGGGGAAAAGGGGAATACAAGTGATAAGAAGTAAAATACTCTGGATGGTAACTGCAGCACAGATGTTGTCGCCCCCTTCTATATTTTCTTATAAGTTATTTGTATTTTATTGTAGCGAAAACATAAATCTGTTTTACCAATATACTTTAAGGTTAGTTGTCACCAGAGAGCGTTGTTTTTCTGTTTTATGTATAGTAAACAATACAGCATTATATATATATATATGTGTATCGACACTTTGTTTTGTTGAAAAAATGTTTTCATTCGTTTTACTTCAGGAGTAAAACGGATCTCTTTTCCGTTGATTTTTGTTTCTTAGGGATTTCTTAAGTTTATAAGTTGAACGGTAGAAACAAGTTGTGATAAACTTCTCTTCACGTGGTAGTTCATAGTTTATATTTAATATTCTAATGGGTAAATCTACACTCTTTCAAGGGATTCAGCAATGTCCTAACCCTTTTGCTAGACTTTGTATGGGCATTTAATGAATAATTGGCTAGGTCATTGGCGAACAATCCTTTACAGAGGGCAACTCCAGGCTATTTCTACAAAATGTAATACATATTATAGTTTAACACACGGTTATAATCAGTTGACAGTGTGGGAAAATAATGCCAGGGAGCCAATGAAGTAAGTCCAGGATGTTAAACCACGCCGTCAATATTATATCAGGCCAACCTTATTGGTTCTTCAACACTATTTTCCCACTCTGTCAAGTGATTATAACCGTGTGCTATACTATAGTGATCCCAGAGCTGACTCATTCAACCGAAAGTAAATTTAGTTCTAAAGCACTTTTAATAAATTAAGGACATCGTATAGTATCGTATGGATTAAGTACAATTTAACTTTTTTAAATGTTGCTTAAGGTATAATCTTAAAAATAAAGTCTAGCTAATGTAAGCGAATGACGCAAGACTCAGCGAAATTTGTCAGAATATGACGCGAATGTTGTTTAAACATTTTATAAACGTTCATCAATAATTTAAAAGTATAATTTATCTTTTGAATTTACAATTTTATTATAAGAAGAGAATCACTTTATTTACAAAAAATACAGTGGTTTGTCCTTTTAGTAAGGATTACTTCCATACACCGTGTCATCATCTCTCACTATGACAATGTTCAGCTAAAATAATTTAACAATAAAATTGTATACCTTAACAACAACTGGTAACGCTAATAATTAACAAAATAAAGTGAGAATTAAAATAGAAATTAAAGTTTACAGGCCAATTAAACAAAAATATTGACAAAGCTACTATAGGATTAGGGTTAGAAAAACAATTTATCCTAAAACTAGCCTTTTGATAGAGTTATTTATATTGAATAGAGTAGAGTTAACTAAGAACACAAAATTAAAATTCACATATTTACCAGTACAAAGAATTGATAGAATACAGAGATAGATTGAATTTATTTAATTCTTATTCCTTATTTATACCGTAGGTATATAGGATACGTATTGTGTTTACAAAACAATCTGAAACCAGGATGACACCGCAATTATCCGTTTCAGGTGTTTTTATGGCCTCCTAAGTGGTTTTTACTAAGTTGTCTGTCTGTATGTGTGTATATAATCATCATAGCTCCTAGTGTATTTATGCTTGAAAGTTGAAACTTCGTAAAAAAAAAATCAGTCTTGTGCTGTTCGGGAAATGATTTTAATGGCGTCATTAACTCGCAATAATGACTCGGCAAAATTTCAAAAAATCATAAAACACGGAAAAATGATGCGATCGGATTGAAGTTTGGCACGCATGAGGCCACGTATAACACTATGTTGCAGTATAAATTTAGCGAATCGTATATTCTGAGGACGATGCAGGGAGGATGAGGGTAACGAATCTAATGTGATGAGGTTCGCGTCGAAACCTCATTGAAAAAGTTCCCAAGGACCTCGAACCCTATTTTTCAGAATTAAATTTCAGTCTTCTTCTATAAGGCTTTATCTTATGCCTTTATTTGTAAGATGCATGTTATTTTTAAGTTCTTTTTGCTCTTTCCATTTAGTTGAAAACAAAAGCTTTATAAACTGTAATAATAACTACTATAAACATTGATACAGTTTAAAGCCAAATTTCTTTCTTACTTCCCTTTTTTATTCTTCTTAAAAGCAACTTTTACAAAAAAAAAATGTAAAAAAAGAGGGGGTTTCTCAATAAAAAGAAAGGAACAATTGCAGCTTCAACCCAACAAGCCCCCCCTCCCCCCCCCCCACGAGGAGCAAAGTATTCAAACTGCAACAACTCTTTTTTCGTCCTTTTTTATTCTCCTTTTCTTACTTTCTTATCCAAAAAAAAAAGAAAAAAACTTTTTGAGTTAGCTATGATTAAATTATAAACTTTTTCCCTTGTGCCCCTCCTCCTGCCCCCTGAGGGCCAAAACTTTGAACTAAGAGTGCAGAGGGTCCAAAACTTTTATTCGTTTTCTTGGAATACAATGGTAATATTTTTAGGATTCATAACATAATATTTAAGAAGTTCTTTTTTATATTGTATAATTTGTTTTATATTAAACCGACAGGTTAAACACTGATCCTAGGACTATAACAATGACCAAAATTATAACAACGGAGAAGATATTTTTTTATCAATTTAATTATAGGTAAAAGTATACAAAATGTATTCTGTGCATACCGGAGTCATGTTATATTTACTAATTTGGTGTAAATATAACATGACATGACTATTTGGGGTTTTTTTGTTTTTTGGTGCGGATTTTGTTTATTTTTCGGGCGAGGGAGTGTTTGCAAGATTTAAGTATTTTCTGGATATAATTTTAATTTATTTTTTTGCAGGATTATCAAAAGGAGTATATTTTGTTGGGATTTTGAAAATGACACCATTGTATAGAATTTTGCAGGAGCATCAAACAGGGGTTCCTAGGTAGTCTGTGAATCAATCTGGCATTTGCCTCCAAAATTTAGGGAAACCACCGAAAAACCTCAATTGGTTGATAGGACAAGCGGGTCCAGGGAATAGGTGTAAAGGTTATATTGTTATAATTATTATTTTTCTACCTAAGAGGGTTTCACTGTTGGTGTTTGGTCTCTAGATTTCTTTGAGGCTGAGGAGAATAGTATATTCTATTTACGAATTTGAGTGTATTTGTTATATATTTTTAATTTTGAGAAGAGAGTAGATTTATGATTTTTGCTTTTGATGAATTTCAAATTCTTATACATAATTTTGAGCGTTCTGTCTTGTATTTTGGACAGTCTAGCAGAATATGTTCTACGGTTTCGAATACTGTAACGGACAGGGTAAGAAAATACAATTACAAATATTATTTAAAAATACAGAAAAAATTGAATTCAGTGAAAGCAAGAAATAAGTGTAACCCATAAAATTGATCGGCAATTAATTAACTAAGAATAACTAGTGACAAACCTTATAAAAAATTACTATGATGGTCAATGAGTTACAAAAAAGAATGCATGATAAATGCAGATAAATTAAAATAGTAATCAAATAAACTAAAATAGTCAGTAACTTCAAAAAATAAAGTTTTAGTAATTATAATATTAACTAAAAACAGACAAAAAAATCGGGTACGGGGTACCTCGCAGCTTTTCCTCAAATAACATCGGATTCGCTACGCTCGCCATCAGAATATACAAGACGATACATTTATTTTGCAACACGTCCTCATATAGTAAATATCTTCCTTTTATTTCCCGCGGTCACCTATCCAGGCACTGACAACGTTCAATGCTGCTTAACTTTTAATCTCAAAAAAACCATAGATATACTTATCCTATTGAAACGAAACTTTATAAATACTTAATAAATGAGGAAAAGTTAACAAACAAGTAGAATAATAGTTATTAATAAGTAATAAACAAATTATATAACATTTATCTAGTCTTAATTTATTTAAATAATAATCTGAAATCCCTTTTCGAAGCCGTCATTGAACTCTTTCACATAGTTTATGATTGATATTTTAAAATTAAACAAGATTTCTAAAATTATTAGTATACAAAATTGCCATTGTTTGTCATTTTTCACTTTGAAACGGATATTTCCCCTTTATGCAGACTCTGAAATCCGGAGAGGGCCGTCAAAAATTGAAACCATATACAATATTTAATGGAGAGTGAAAAATCATATTCAGTTTTGAGGGGAGCTGACTCGGAAAAGCGTTTGTGGGTCAAACTTTAACAGGAATTTTAAAAGGGGCACAAGTTAGGTTTCTGATAGCGTCCAATACTCGTAAGCTCTTATAAATGTAATTTGAAAAAGAATAAAATAAATATCCAAAGCGAAACTGTTAGCAACGTGTTGAAATGATATATTTTATATAAAAACCTTTTATTTTTATTCAGGGAGATATAGTATTTTATTTGAAAACATTCATATTTAATGGACCATATTAACCATATTTTTTTATTGGGAAGAGAAAATTATTTTTCTCAACAATTTTATTTATAATTTTTCAATTTTTATGCACGGAATACAAAAAGGATAGTAAGACTTGGTTATAAAGTTTGATGTTTATAGCTAGGTTAGGTTTTAGCGTAGTTCCAATGAAAACTTACCAACATAGTATATATATATATATATATATATATATATATATATATATATATATATATATATATATATAAATATAATATATATATACATATATATATATATATATATGTATATATATATACATATATATACATATATATATATATATATATATATATATATATATATATATATATATATATATAATATATATATATATATATATATACAAATTATACATATATATATATGCATTTTTCTTTAATAATTACATGGTAGTCTAATATAAAAATAAATCGCTGTACTTAAGGTCAGCGGCCATGTTTTTTTGTAAGAGCTAAAAGCTACATAAATTGCTTTAAGACCAAGTTAAAAAGAAAGGATTTATTGTTAATGTGAAAAAAACCGCTAAGGTGCGCCAGTTTTACCTTTAGAAATAATTTAGAGGTGGACGATATTCGTAATGTACCTGGAACAAAAAATGGTCACATTAATGAATAATTTTTAAAAAAGTTTTTTAAAACCCCCCTTGGTTTAAACCCATGGTCTCAGACAGAGAAACTCATTAACTACTAAAATAATAAAATACCAATACAATTTTTAATAAAATGTGTCAAATCTATAATCACGAATATGTTGGTAAGCTTAGCAGTCTTACCAACCTTACTGTACATTTCATACCGAAATCTTGGAGATATATTACTAGAGGGGCCCTATAGGTTAAATTATGAAACATCGAGAAAGTAACTTGACCCGAATAGTAATTATCTCTATGCTTGAAATATTAAATACTTGAGTTTTGTGATATTTGTTTTATAACATTTTGTTTCAAGATCCGTAAACATGTTGTAACAAAGGGTCACATAAATTAAAACTATGTGTGAGCTTCATGAAGTGACAAAAACATATTGCAAATTTATTCGATTATTATTCCCGAAGTTAAATGAATTTTCGAAATTTTTGCTGAGTCATTATTGGTGGTAACGACGTAAAAAAAAGTATTGATTATTGTGCTGAGGTTCAACTCTCAAGCGTAAACACAGTGGGGGCTACGATGATAGCTAGAACTGACACATAAAAACTAAAAACTATCTAAAAAATACTTAGGAGTTCTTAAAAACATCTGGAACAAATGATTCAGGGGAAATTCCGGTTTCGGTTAGTTCAGATGAAATATCATTTTTAGTGCTAAAACAATACTTTGCCTTAACCTATGTTTAGGGATTAAGTAAATTATTAGGAAAAGTGACAATATTATCACAATGCGTAGAAAACCTTTTAAATTTAGTTTCTTTACGATCAGTGACGGTGCTTGGTAATCATTGTAAGAAATATATTGATAATAAGGAGAGAGATTTATTAAAGAAAAAGAGAAGATTTCAATTCTATAAACCGAATAAATTTATAAAGCAATAATTATTTCGATCCCATCTGGGTCATCTTCGGGCTTAAAATAATACAAGAAGTCTTCTCTTTTTCTTTAACTATGTTGTTCTATAAGAAAGATGTTTATCTACTCCTTGTATTGTAAGTTCTACATACAGTCTTGTTATCTCACACTGTAAATGTACTTTTACTCCTAGGGAGGAAAAGTGAAAGTGTTGCTACTTGACAGAATTTTTTAGTAAAATTTTTAGGATTTTTTCGGTGTTATGTTGGTCAATAATATACAATAAAATATAACAATATACACACGCTAATGTTTAAATTACAAATATAGTATTACACATTATTCTATTGACAGCTTACAATAAAATAATGTTAAGATAGTGGCTTTATTCTCTCTTCATCAGAGTAATTGACATGGTAAGAATAAACTAAACTAACACAATAACAATTAAGGAGCTGAAGAATATATTAATAGTTGTAAGTATTAGTTCTCTAGTCGTAGATAAAATTTAATATGCAACAAGGGATGAAAGTTTTCAGCTCTCGTATTATCTTCCTCGTCAAGCCTCGGAGCCAAAATGTTAGTTAACTCCCTCGGCAAGCTCGGAGCTAACTAGTTTATCCCTCGGCCTATCGGCCTCGTGAGCTAATGAAGTTTCCTCCTTCGGCACTGCCTAAGGACGAAACTTTAACTTGAGCTTTAAAACTTACTTTCATCCCTTGTTGCATAAATAACTATTTTCTTTGCAACAAAAAGGGCTTTATACCACTTTATACAGGGGAATAATTTACCAGTATTATTACCACTACTTAAAATAGACGAGCTACGCTCACGTTCGCTCTAGAACATCTAGTATTCTAGTAGCTAACCTAATCTTTATGTAAACATTTCTAAACATTTGCTTGTGATTTTTACATTTCCTTAAAGAAAATGCATTTTCATGCTCGCTTGCACATTTATGCATTTATCTTTCTACCTTAAACTTTTACAAATACCTTTATCTGCAAGATTGGTCCTCAACAATATACAAACTATAAATCCACCCAACTGACCTTTCCAACAGATAAAACATTACTTTCGATACATTGATTTAAAAGTAAAATCAATGGCCTGGCAACCATCCAGATACACCAGTGGATTCACATAAACTATATGTATAGTTCCGTATATGTAAATATTACGCCGGATGCATCGATTTCATTCTAATAAGAACTAGAAGATAGTCTTATAATTTAATTATCAGCATTAACTTTAGAGCCATATATAAAATAAAATGCCGTTTAGGGCCTTTCGGTCCATCAGGGTATTCACCCTGCGGGAACAACCTCAGGTGGGTTGCATCTACTATACTCTAAGAATTAATTAAAGTTGGCGAAATCATTTTAATACAAATACTATTCATAAAATCTGAGAGCATAGAGCCATAGAGCCATATATAAATAATAAAAAAATAAATAAATGCTTTATTAAATATTACAAAAAAATAGAATTGTTTAACAAGGAAAGCATATACCCCATAGATTAAACTTTCGGGGGGGAGTTGGCAATTCATAATATTAAATGAAAGAAAAAAATTTATATGCACTAAAAAGAACTAAGAATAGAGCGAAAAAAAAGAAAAAAACATGTGCTTTGCTTTTTACAAGAACTAGTTATTTACTTGCAAAATACCTATACATACATACATACATACATACATATATAATATATATATATATATATATATATATATATATATATTATATATATATATATATATATATATACATATATATACATATATATACATACACATTACAGCCATATATATAAATAGTAATAGTTAAACAAATTTTTAAATAATCTCCTCTATTAGAAAATAATAACAAAAAATTGGGTACATAATGCCTCGGAACTTTTTTTCATCACAACGGCTCGCTACACTCATCCTCTGTGTTTCAAACTCGCTTCGCTCGTCCTCAGATAGTAGGTGCATCCATTAAATTCTTACCGGCCACCGATACAGCACTGACCACGCTCAATGCTGCTTAACTTTTATGATCCAACAAAAATCATGGATATACTTGCCCTATTGAAACGAAACGTATTTTATTTATTTATTACGTAAAGACATATAGTTGTAAAAAGTTTCAACTTAATTCCATTGTTTTCCCATTTTTTATTTATTTTTTTTTTAAATACAAAAGTCAGTTAATACAAATGATGTCTAATTTTATTAAAAGTAAATTTTGAAAGAGGAAAATAAACCGTAACCTGATCGGGTACGGGGTACCCCGGAACTTTCCTCATAACATCAGATTAGCGACGCTCATACTCCCTAATTAGGACTCGCTTCGCTCGTCCACAGAAAATACAAACCGCCAAATTTATATTTACAGGAGTTCTTAAAAACACCTAAATCGTGTTTGCCGGTTTCATTTCATTTGTTACATCCCGGTTTTGAATTTGTTTGGAAACACAATACGTTTCCTACATACTCGTACCTGCAGTATAAATGAGGAAAATTCAAAAAGCAAAACGGCTAAAAACTCGCACTTCATCATAACTTTACTTGACGTAAAGATTATGCCTATACAATAATATTCTAGTAAAACATTTTTTTGGATTTTTTTCCACCTACAATATAAAAATGAACTAGCGAAGCACAACTAAAATTGGTTTTATTTTAACAAAAGTTTCTTAATAGTCCGTAATTATTATTATTAAAAAAATATTCGTGTTCCACAAACATATTGTCAAAAATATAAATAAAAGTTTAGCAGAGAAATAAAGGTATCATTTGAGAAAATTTTGCGGTTAAGGAAACCCGGAAACAAAAGTGAGCCAAAACAGTTAAAATTTCATAGAGCTGACCTATAAATATTTTATTAACTTTTACCAATACAAGAAGGGGTTTTGGAAACTGGGAGGAAATTTCTATAGTATAAATTTGTGACTTGATTGAGTAAATCGATAGTTGAAATATCACGTTAAGTTACGCAGTATGTTTGATTATTTATAAATTAAAATATAATTTATTAAAAAAAAAGTGAATTAATTAAACTTTAGCCCTTCAGAAAAACAAAAAAATTTACAGTCCAAAATAGTGTAATCGACCTCACATTTCGTCTAAGGTCACATATCGATACATCGATACATAAGACTAATTTTATTTTATACTGTTAGGAATCATTCCGTTGTCAAACGTCATTCTAATGTCACATAATCACTTCCTAAAGCATGTCATGCCGACGCTTATTATTATCAGTATATGATAATAATTTTCACTACACTTGTTGACTGCAACCAACCACTTCACTCGAAACCGCAAGGCTCTGTCAACGATTATTTTATTTCAATCAACGTAAAAGTAAAAACTATCACATCCATTAAGGATAAAGGAAAATATAAGGGACTATAAAGTCAAAATTTATAAATGCAATATACGAACCAATCTCCAGCCACAGTCATAATGTTTCGAGCGAACTTTTTGAAAGAAAAGAGTTTTAGAAGTTGAGGTGGTGCAGAGTGGAGGATATTACACCATGTCTTTCGACGAATACATTTAGGAAGTAATTGATAAGAGCAGCAAGCTACTTAAAAAACAACAAATACGACAATCTTCAACAGGACTGCCATGTGCTCGAAGACCGGGCCATGAGAAAGCGCGGGGCCTTGGAGCGGCCAAGAGGTCAAACGCATCTTGTTATGAATCTGTTAAATACTTAAATTTATTTTTTGGCGGAGTGAATAACCATGTCTAAATACAATGTGCTTTTTTCTTTGCAGGTCGATGAAGTGTAATAGTCCACGTAGAAGTAGAGGAGAGACGGTAGGAAGGGAACCACACGATGACCCTGGAGGAGCAGGCGGGTTTAGATTTGCCCTAGTCAACCATCCTCCTCCTCCTCCACCTTCCCTGCTAAGGAGACTCGGGACCAAGGAAATATCAGGACTTGGCAAGGTACACAAATAAGTAATATAATAAATAGGGGAAATTTTAGGAATCCTAATAAAATTGTCATAATGTTTGTATGCGGGATTCAAACAAGGGTTAAATCTAAAAGTAAAAAATCGGGTACGGGGTACCTTGAAACATTTCCTCGTCACATCGGATTTGTTACGCTCATCCTCAGAATATACAATTTACCAAATGTATACAACAACATGTCTTCGGACTCGCTTTGCTCGTCCTGAGATAGTAAGTGCATCCATTTTATTCTCGGCCGTCACACAAACAGCACTGACAAAGCTCAATGCTACTTAAGTTTTATGATCTAACGAAAATCATAGATATACTTGTCGCATTTAAACAAAACTTTTTGTACTTATATATTAGGTATACACTTGTACTAAATTTCAACTCATTTAAAACATTTTCTGATTTTTTTTTCAATTTCTTAATAAAACGTACATAAATCATTCCATAAAAAATGAACTAATGTTGATAATAAGATGAAACTTGTCTCATATGTTACTCTTATACATGGCTACATGCCTTCTAAATCTCAATCCGACCGCATCATTTTTCCGCGTTTTATGATTTTTTTTTTTTTCAAATTATGGCTGAGTATTTATTGCAGGTTATTGACGAAAAAAATATTTTCTGAATAGCACAACAAAAGCGGTATATTGATTGTTCTACAAAGTTTTAATTCTCTAGTATAAATACACTGGAAGCTACGATGATAACAGATACACACACACACATACACACACACACCACACACACCTTTGAGAAAACCACTCAGGAGACCTTTAAAACATTTGAATCGGAAAATGCCGGTTTTGAATTTTTTTGCAAACACAATACTTTTCCTATATATCTACGTTATAAATAAGGAAATGTAAAAATATGTACAGAACAGAAATTATAGGGTAAACTCATATGGTATCATATGGATTCAATTCAAGTCAAGGCATCAAGGGTATCAACGCGGAAAAAAGATATCCTTGAACGAATGAAGAGTATTATTAACGGTATTATTATTGGTTATTGATATTATTATTGACGGTATTATTAAGCCAGCGACAACACAGAGAGTCAAAGTTATTATTTCCAAGAAAGGTCAATATTACTAGCTCTACTTTCAAGCTAAGTGGAGAAAACACTTGAAAATTAGCAATAATGCACCTCTTGTTGCTTGCGTCCTTCTCTGTCAAGTAAATATGACTCATTTATCAACGGTGAACCTAGTAAGGATCTCTTAGTGAGACTAGAGAAAGTTGACATTGGGCAGACTAAGTAAAACTAATGAATCTTGTAAGAGAAGAAGCTAGTGAGACACTAGAGGAACTAAGCAAATAAGCAGGACCTCAAGTGCGGCCGCTTACAGTGAGAGTATATAGAAGTACCGTAAACTGCGCCTTATGAAGATCTTATGGGTAATCATAAAAGTGTGTTTAAATGTAAAGAAAGAACTTCCTTATTCGAGGAACAAGGATGTCATAAGCTAGTAATGGCATAAAGACCTGTTTGTGATAAATGTTACAAAATAGAAAAAGATTTCCAGCCAAATTCCCATGTCTTTAAACTTGGCTGAATGAGTTAGAAGGAGACAGATTTTACTTATCGTTACTAACTATGAAGCAACAGCAATTTGTAACAAAAGAGGGAACAGGTTCCACAGAGTGCCAAACTAGACTAAGAAAACATTCAAAAGAATTATAAGATTAATAACGATTATATAATTAATGGAATATTTTTGTTTTCCAGTATGCTCGTACACGTAGACTTATTTTATTTCATGCACGCATTTTAATTTAATTACATGCAGGAATGTCATCGATAAAAATAATTTAAACATATATTTTGTTTAAAAAAAAACACAATATTATGACAAGGAGTGCATTCCATACTTCTATGACGAATAAATTATGAAATGTACTTTCTATGCTTTCTTTGGTTTTCATGTTATTCGTAAATATTCAGCTTAATCAACATAAATAAGGCATAGGTTACGTTTAGAAACACCGCAATAATTACGACCCGTCAAATACAGACTTTTTACTGTGTTATAGAAATTTTATTTTCCCAACGTCAGTGCATTAGATCAAATTCGACAGGTTCTAATCAGGGAGTTTATTAAAAAGCACCCTTAAGTCGTTATTGTAATCATATAATTCTTTTGAATGTTTTTTAGTCCAGTCTGGCACTCTGTGGAACCTCTTCCCTCTTCTGGTACAAACTGCTGTTGCTTCATAGAAGGTAACGATAAGTAAACCATCTGTCTCCTTCTAACTCATTCAGCCAAATTACAGACAAGGGAAATTGCCTGACAATCTTTTTCTATTTTGAAACATTTTACACAAACAGGTCTTTATGCAATTGCTAGCTGAATCACAAATATTTAAACTCAAGCAATGTGTGTTAAACTTGACCTCATGGCGTTCAACAAAAACACTTTAAAGCAAATTCTGCTTAAGCAATTCAGGATTAGATTCATCAGTCATTCGAACTATTAATTAAAATTTAATTTTTTGTTTCTTTAAAATATTGATTAATTCAAGAAGAAATTCAGTGCGGTGTACCCCTGTACTTTTCTTCACAAATTCACACAAAATAGGTTAAACTAGAATAAAATATTCTCTGGGCACAACTAGACCGAAGTGAGATTTTAACACGCGTTTTAACGCTTTAGTGTAAACACAGCTTGATAAGGATCAATTTGATGAATTCTCGATATCGGATGTTAAGGGTGGATACAATACTTTTCCTATTTTCCTACTAGTAGTAGATGAGGAAAAGTTCCTGCGTGACCATCTGAAATCTCTGGTTTAGTTTAACACTATTTCTAAGTTGAAATGAAGTGAAAAAATCCAATTTTCCAATTCAATTCCAATTGAACGAAAAGTTGATTTAAAAAATGAAGAATTACACAGAAAAATCTAATATGCAATTCTGGTGTGCACCTGAGTACGTTTTCCTCTTCCCCTGGGGAAGTAGATTGAGAAACTTGGCAGTGCCTCGGCAGTAACTACAACCCCTCTAATTCCAGATCGTGAGTAGATTTTAATTCTAAAAAGAAAATTACTTGAGTGAAATAGCATTAACGCGTTAATCAAGCTTTCTCTATGGTTTGGAAACTAACTTACATTGCTTCAAGCGCGAAAATTGTCGAGAAGGATTTAGAACTTTATGTGTACATAACCAAAGATCAAATATCATAAAGAAAACGATTTGAAAGGTCTAAAATGTAAAAACTATGATAAATTTAAAAAGGTTTCAAAATGAAATAATCAGAAAACTTAAGTTAGGATTGGATCTTACATTGGATCTTACAAAGTATACCTAATATCACCACCAAGTGCAATTGTTTGTTAGGACATTCAATAGAATCCAAAGTACCGCAAATATGCTTAGGGATAGTCGTTTTCTCACTCAAAATACATTAATTCGAGTTTTTGAGATTATGCTGCATAGTCTGTTCAGTAAGATTTTATCAAGTAAACCAATTTTGTAGAATATTTAAAGGAAATTTGATAAAACTGGTCACCGTAAACTCAATATAATGTGGGCTAAGTATAATTGCATAAATGTTGCAGAGAGCTGATTATAAATAATAAATTTATAAAGCTGATTATAAAGAAAACAAGAAGAATATATATAATACGAGTATATATTTAATAGAATAGATACATAATATCGCCGCGTATAAATAAGACAAGAAGAATATATAAAGAACTAACCTTTGTCAAGCATCAACCAAATACTTAAACAATAGATTTATTCTTCAAAAACTTTGAAGGTTATCAAAGAAAATTAGGGCCAGCTTGTGTATCTGGAATTTTCCAAAATGTATATTTGTAGTTTTACAAGGATTTGTCAGAAGGAATAATACGGTATTGCATTATTTTCATAAGTATTGTATGGATAGAAAAGGCAGATTTTTCCTGTTATTTTGAATATTATCTTACCTTTTATAAAGTGGCATACATGTTAAATGGATAAATATAAGGTATAGAATTTAGAGATATTTGCATTCAAAAAATATCACATGCCATACTCTCTGTAGCATAGCGCGGTATTAGACTCAATCTATCTTAGCAGCATCTGTAGAATACGTTGCTTCAAAAGGAGTATGCTGCTAAAGGACAATATTGCATTATAGCACAAGAAGGGATTCATATCACGATATGCTGTGTATGCAAGTCGTATAGCAAGTTTAGTATTCATGTCAGTTCTAAGAAGGGAGCCAGAAAGGTTCTCAGGCCAATTATTCCCTTTACTTTCGCATCATTCATCAAGTAACATGACTTTCAACTTATGTGCAACTATGTGTAAACGCCACGGAAGTTTATGTTCTCTAATGCAGTGGAGAAAAGTTAACTTACGGACGAAAGTAAAAATGGATCTTGTTGTAACTGAATATACACAAAAAGAGGTTCTAATTCATCATTCATTAAATCTAATGATTACTCAATACGAGACAATCGATGATTATGATTTTAGAACACAAAACGAGCGAAACAGAAACTACTTTTTCATCAAGCAAGCCGAGGAAAAAGACCAGAAAGGCGAAGAAACTGGAAAAAATCAGTTTTTAAATTATAAAAGTGTGAATTATAACAAAACGCTTTTTCCACAACTTTAGCAGATGACTTTGAAAAAAGCAGTCGGCAACTTCTTATTTTTCTAAACCTCAAAATAAGTTTGCTGCTGACTACATTCCAACATGCACATGGAATCATATTATTAAAATCGAGTTTTTCGATTCCGATCACATTGGAAAAGTTAGATTTTCAATTTCTGGTTGATAAGAAAAGCCAGACGTAAGTTTTTGTTGAGTATTAGTTCCGCATATTAACCTCCCTTGTTGTTTTGGTAATAAAACCAAATTGCATTCCTAGGGTTTTCTTGTACCGTATGCAATATGCTCAACTTGTACGTGAATTTTTCTATTTCCGTTTGTTTCATTTTCTTCTTCATTTCTTTCAAGCATTCGAAATTTTGAATGTTCTAATGCTTTCTATTTTTTGTTAGTTGGAGTTGCATTTTAATAAGAGAAGATTATGTAATCCAAGCAAAAAAGATAATACAACATAGATAATTAAAATATCGGACAATAGGGAAGTGAAATAAAGCTTCCCTTGTGTTCCATGTCTCTTAAAAAAATTTAATCTAATGAATGGTGCATAAGTTTCAACTGCTAACTTTTTTGAACAGACAAATGAACAGTAAAAACAGTCATATTTATATTATTATAAATAACTTTTTTAACCTTTTAACTTTTTCAAGAATCAAAAAGACAGGAGGGGAAAGTCTAAAACATACTTGAAAACTTTACGACCATTGTCTTTTTTTGTTCTAAATTACTTTGTTTTAGACAATATGAGGTCCCAACTTTGGAATGAAATAGTAGGGGGAGCCGATATAAGGGGTGGCAAAAAAATGGGACACCAGGTGGCCGACACGTCATATGAACAGCTTTATAACCTTAAAAATATAATACTATGTGTTATTATAGAAAAAACACGATCTAAAAAATGACTTTGGAGCTATATTTCGCTAGCATACATACAGGAGGGTGTAAGATTCCCTTCACTAGCCCCCATCCACGATAGAACTCCCCCGAACGTATTATTTTTCTGCACTAGTTTATTGTCGCTCACGCAGCCTGAACTCGACAGGTTTATTTACAAAGATCTGTTTTTATTTATTAAACAAGATATAGATTGATTCTGTCAGTCTAAAATTGAAATGATTGATAACAGGTTCGGATTTCGTTTCCCTAGCTGTTAAAAAATATTCCTAAAATACGATATAATTCCAAAACTTTATCAACTATTTGTTTATTTAACCACTCAGCGAGTGACAACTTGGAATCAACATACAAGCATATGAAAACTAATAGATGTTCTCCCTTTTAAATCTATTTTGACTGTCAGAAAATTTCTAAAGTTTGAGTAGAATGCATATAAGTTTGAAATTTCGAGTATAAACTATGTTTTTCTATTATCTTAAAAAGGGAAACACACCAACATGTTCTATGATTGACAGCATTTCAGCATAAAATTCTCGTTTATACTAAACGACATTTTTAACTAAGCTTTTAATTACACTTTTATTTTATTTGTTAATAATTGTTGTCTCAAGTTGCTGAAGGACTGGGAGGAAAAAAGTGCAGTATTGATAAGTACCGAAGTCTCTCCGCATATAAGTTTTATTGAAACAGCCAATAAAACTGACCGCTTTAATAGTTAGTAATTCTGAACCAGAGATCCGCTAGTCAGGCGAATTTCGTTTGGAATAATTGTTTAACAATTCAGTCCTTGCTCTGATTCTCGATATGGGCTTTGTAACTTCTATTCTTTGTTAAACTTCAATTTGTTGGTAAATTTTCCTGGATTATTAAAGGAAATGTGCATTTTTTTATTCGATAACTTATTCAAAACTATACCGCATTATAACTATTTAAAGATCGTCTTGCTTAATCAAATCTACACGACATGTTGGGAAGTCATACAAAGCTCAGTTTATGCTAACATTTAAAATGTTTAAACGCATATCATTTGATAATCAGCTAAATTGACAAACTAATAGAGAAGTTATTGGTGACTATAACGCGTATAACGAAAACCTAAGTAAGGTCTGGATTGGAGAGCAAGGAGTCAAGAATTTCAAAGGAAATTCTTACGGACCTCCGCAACTAAAGTATTTTGTAGTTATAATCTTATAAAGTGTAAATATAACGATCAAAATATATCTTCGAAATTATGATTCGAACCCAGGCTCCCGACATTTGTAGTTTACCTACCGTAATTTAAATAATCCGGTTATTTACCACGGCTTTATTGAGTTTTCGGTCACTCAGAGAGATCATATCGAGTTTGGACTGGTTTTATTCGATTTAACGCTTCAGGCATTTTCCCAGCGAAACATTTAAACCCATCGTTGAGCCAATTTTATAGACGTTTGCAACAACCTGGTTTTATATTAGAGAATTTCTCCAAATGAAATTAATTCACTAAAAATATTATTGATTCCTTTTAAATTCCTTTATGTAAATTAATTTTAACAGTTATCCTATAATGTATACCAAAGAACAATTATTTTAAATTAAGAGGAAAGAATTTAAGGTTTTAGCGTGTAAATGATATATCACAATTACAGTATAATGTATCTAATATTTAGACCCCTACCTATACCTCGCCTATTCTCAGAATAGGCGAGAAATTTATGGCATTTTAAGAATACAACTGTCAGGTAGATCAGTTTCTCTTGTGTTTAGACATAATACAGTTTCCAGAGAAGACAAAAGTTAGTCCTATGCCCTGATAGCCTAAAACCTCTCCCTTAAACCAGAAGGTGGAGAACCCCCCATCCCCTAGGTAGGTTAAAGAAGCCCAGGGTAAAATTAACCTCTTCCCTAACTCGACCCGATATTAACCCATTATCAGTTTCCTGCCTCCTCTCAGTCCTCTTTCCCCGTCTCCGTCCTAAACTCCGATAAGACCAGGGCCATCTCCCTGCTCAGGAACCCTTTAAATTGGACTGTAAATTGGAGGTTCCTTCTTTCGACTCATATTGTTATCAACTCATCTTTTTAACTACTTCATAAAGCCCAATATAAACTTCTAGTATAAAATAAATTATTAAAACAAGTATATTCGCTTGCGTAAAACAATACAAAACCAATTACTTTAATTTAAAAAATCAGGAACGGGGTACCTCGGAACTTTTCCTCAGCAATCGGATTCGCTACACTCACCCTCCCTACTTCGACTCACTTTCGCTCGTCTTCAAAAAAACAATTCACCAAATTTATACTGCACACGTCTTTAGACTCACTTCCTCGTCCTCAGATAGTAAATACATCCTTCCATTCTCAGCGGTCACCCATAACTGACCGCGCTCAATACTGCTTAACTTTTATGTTCCAACAAAACTTATAGATATACTTGTCATATTAAAATGACACTTTGTGTACTTTTTTATTACGTAAAGGTTAACATTAGTGATTTTCTCTCTAGAAACCGTCTGGAAGTATACTTTAAAGAGTAAACAATAAATACATATCCGAAAAAGTTCATAATATAACATCACGATTTTAGAAAAGAAATATGCATCTATTGTATATTCTCTAATCAACTATAGTAATATTCGATTTTCGTATAATAAATAAAATGAGAAAGTTAAAAAACAATATTTTTGCAGCATTTAATTAAAATAAAATATTTCAATTGTTATTTTACATTTTATAATTTGGCAGTATTTACTTATATTTTATAAATAAAACAGTAAAAAATTACTGAATATTGATTCATTTTCCTGCTTTAATTTTAAAAAATTATTAAAATCCTTTATTTTAAAGATTAATAATTCACTCGATTTTTATAAAGTTAATGAAAAATGTAAAATAACCTTCATCTTTTTCTTTTTTAGAAGATTTAACTGGAGAAGGAAGAAATAAAAAGATATGGGATGTAAAAAAACAAGGGCAAAAAACTTTTCAAATTTCTTGTGTTATATCATTTTTAACTAAAAGTGATATTTTAGGAGTATATGTCAAATATTATTAATAATTTAATCTCATTTAATGAAATCTTATAAACATAAAATCACCTTTTGTATAAAATATTATATTGATATAACATTATATGAAAAATAGTGTTATTTTTCTTCATATAATCTAACGTTTTGGAAATATAAAATAAAATTTCCGTAGACAAACACCGACCCATCTTTTTTGCTTTAGCAAATTTACATTTTTTTTTATTCTGGGATATAAGAGGTGAAAAGAGGTAAAAGAAGGTCTGCCCTGGAGGGTCCCCCTGGGAAAACCAAGTTGTACCTTGGCAAAGAAAAAAGAGAGTTCTGGAACAGGAAAATAGAAATAGCCTGAAGATGTGAGCGAATACATTGACACGGAAGGAAAAGGCTTTCCAAATTTATTATATGAGCTGTTTTTCCTTAAGTAAAATTCTAACTTCGACTTTTAAAATATTTTTATTTTGCAGTAAAGTTTTATAAAAAGGCAGAAATATATATTATGCATACACATACATATAAATAAATTTATATATATATACCTTTTAGTTTATTGTATAATTAAATAGAAGATTCTAGTAAAATATAGTAATTAGAAGATATTGCTGAGCCAGGCATTAGACACAAATCAATGACTCTTAGGATACTTTTTTGTGAAAAGGTAACTTCTTTTTAGTCCTGTAATTTTTAATTTCCATTATGCGATACATAGAAACAAATTATTAAAAGGTATAATTTATAAATAATTTATAAATTATAAGGTATAAGGCTTTTTAGATTTTGGAGATGAATACAACACATTTTTATCCTTGCATATTTTTGTCTATGACCGCAATATTAAAAGGAATGAGTGCTTAAAGTTTATAAATTGGACATTTCAACTCAAATTTGAAGCTTATTTATTAATATTATAAGGAATTCTGGCTTATTAAAAATGGCTTATTTTGGCTTAAAATCACAAATTATTTATAGATTTAGTGAAAATACTGACCCTGCATTTTTTGATGTTCGGAATGTAATAAATAATTTATATTTTAAGCCATAAAAAAACCTCTTAAAAAAAAAGACTTTTTATGGAATGAAACATTCATTCCATAGGTTGTTAAATGAGTTTCACGCATCCTCAAAACGCTAGGTAAAAAAGGTTCAAAACACATTCTGTCAATGGCTATTAACATGCTGTGTCTCTATTTTTAAATTTAATAGATCTGGATAAATATTTCCTAAGATAATTGAACTCTTAAATATCGGCGTCTTGTAGCCGATAACGCCAATGTATATATATATATATATATATATATTATATATATATATATATATATATATATATATATAATTATATATATATATATATATATTGTAAGCTTGTGTAGGTCTAGCGGAATCAATCCCCACCAATTTATACCTTTGAACTCAAAAAACGACTAATGCATAAAAACAGGAGAACTGCATTTTTGGGCTACCTATGTATTTCCGGATTATTCTAATTTTATAAATAAAACGGTATTTGATATTAAATATCTCATTTCATTATTATTATTATACTATACTATTTAAAGTAATATTTAATGTTTTAATAAGTAATTAAATCCAAATATTCAGAGAAGTTTTAGGCAAATGATAGGACAGAAAAGTAATTAATATATTTAACTTCACTGGTAAAGTGGTTATAACCTTATTTAATTTTTCCATCCCCTTTTTAAGGGAGTAACTAAATAAAATCATCTTTATTATTGTATCAAATAAAACGGACAAAATTCCCTGTGTTTGTTAATATGCAAATTACTTTAATGTACATAAGCTTAATCTTTTGCTTTAAACCGCTTAAAACAATTTGACGAGGTGAGAATAAAATGGACATTTGAATCTTTAATTTTAAATAAACTTACATAACAGGGAAACTTTATCAACCCTAAAATAATTTCAAAAGATATATATGCATAATCTGTCTGCATATATATATATATATATATATATATCTGCAGATGGTCTGCCTCCGTGGCCGTGATCGTAAAGGCGTTTCGATTTCGGCGCCGGAGGTCCGGGTTCGCAGCCCGGGCTATGCTCTAAGATTTTATGAATAGTATTTGTATTAAAATGATTCGCCAACTTTAATTAATTCTTAGAGTGTAGTAGATGCTACCCACTGAGGTTGTTCCCGCAGGGTGAATACCCTGGTGGGCTGAAAGGCCTTAAAGCGGACATTTTATTTTTTTTTTATATATGCATAATCCACGGCTATGTCCACAAACACAAGTTAAGTCTACTATACAATGGTTAAATTACGGCAACAACGATGGGAATTCTAAATAATTCTGGCGCGGTGGTCCGCTGTCGGGCGAATTTCATTTAGAATGCGTGTTTCCG
Source organism: Microvelia longipes (assembly GCA_018340805.1). NCBI lineage: Eukaryota > Metazoa > Arthropoda > Insecta > Hemiptera > Veliidae > Microvelia > Microvelia longipes. The sequence continues at coordinate 1,887,585 of JACMZG010000002.1, forward strand.
TGCTAAACAACCCATTTCTTGCTTATGCAAGAACCATGCCCATTGCGTGGTTCCGGTTCATGCTTTAGAACCTAAGCAGTTACTCAATTGTCAAGCACTGCTCGTAACTCATTTTGTCTGTATTTTCCAAAGGAAATGCGCATAATCATCCAGTTGTTGTACAAAACTATGCCTCTAAAATTAGAAGTACGCACTATTATTTGCACTAGTTTAAAGATTAGTTACTTATCTTTAAGCTTAGTCAGTTATCTTTAAAGGTTTTAGTGCATTTCCTTTGGAAAATATATATATATATTTCCTATATATATTCAAATATTATTACGTAATATTATTACGTGCGGAACACGCGCACCTATACGCTCCATAGGCGCTTAGGATTGATGCTTCAAAAATTGATCCGGCAAAAACCGTAGATAAAGTCGCGGAACATCGAAATAAAACATTTTATACTTGTTTAATTTTTAAAGGAATATACTCGTGCCAAATTGCTATTCAGTTAGAATTTGAAGCCACTTGATAATAATTCTGGATAAGAGGTCTGCAAACTGGGCGGATTTTCTTTTAATGCATCCTTCCTCAACAATCCATTTCTTGCTTAAATTTTCGTTTCATGCTTTATGAATTGATTGGTAGCATCATTACTAGTTACACATTTTTCCAGATTTTTCAAATGAAATACCCATATTTATTCCATAGTTCATACAGAACTAAGTCATCATTCAAAAGTCACCACTCCTCAGCACAATTCGCACTAGTTTATGCCCAGTCTATGCTAATTTTATACAGCATTTTCTACACACACACCCATATATGTATACAAATATATATATATATATATATATATATATATATATATATATATTATGTGTGTGTGTGTGTGTTGTGTGTGTGGGTGTGTGTGTGTGTGTGTGGTGTGTGTGTGTATTAATGTATGTGTGTGTGCGTGTGTGTATATATTATAAAGAGAGAGTTTCTGACAGTTACTTACGGCGTAGAAAAAATATTATCTGCATAGCATCTATGAAAGAAACCTTCATTTTGTACCAAGATTGAATTATTTAGCTACACACAATAGGAGCTGAAATGATAAAAAGCCGGATAACTAGGCAAAAACCACTCGTTTCATAAACACATAAAAGAGATAATACAGGTAATATCTCGGTTTCGGATTTTAGTCCAATTGCAATACTTGTACTATCTATACTTGCGGAATTATCTATATTACTTATAAAAACCCTATGAAAAGTAAAACCTTATGATCAATTTGTATAAAAGTACGTTTAAGCGATAACATTTATCTAGAGGAGATATTGAGATGATTGTTGCCCCGGGACGAGACTGCTCCATAAGAAACAGCTAGATGTGTTAAAGAATCAAGATTATTATTAAAGAGTCAGAGTTTGGGGTTGTTAAAACTTTACAAACATCTTTATGCAACGAATTTTATGTTTATATAATTTGTTTCTTTCCTTTTCTTTGAATGAATTTAATAAAAGTATTTCAGAAATTATATTTTTTAAAAAGGAGAAACACACGTTAATTTGTTTTACATTATTAATTAAATTAGTTTCTTTAAGATAAACATTATTGATTGTCATATATAAACTATTTATTTGTTATGATAAAAAGAAAGAAAAGTTTACGATAGATACGAGGGCCGCGTTGAGGACCCTGAGGCGTACCCTTAGGACAAGGTTGGGGTTGTCGCAGTAAAATCGTAAAAATCTGTTTCTACCAGTTTTATTGGTGCTACGAGGGTTTCTTCAATAATTTCCCCAAACAGTTTTAGGTTCTTTACCCCCTCCTCCCTGGGGGTATCTTTTTAAAGAAAACCCTTAAAATACCCACAACTTTTAATAAAAAAATTACACGGGAAAACTTATTTAATTTCGAGTCCGTTTCCTAATTTTACGAAAAGCAAGTTTTTTACATAGCCCACAAGAACTTATTCACATTTTATGAATATTATTTTCCAGTTTCTTTTTTATTTCTCGCAAAACTGGTCGGTAAGAAATTTTCTCCGCCTCGAAAAGTTAATTTAAAGTATTTAATTAATACTTCTGGTTGTTTATGGTTTTAATAAATTAAACAGACAATAATTATTACTTTAATTCTCATACAAAAATTAATTTGCTTTAATTTATACATTTATTTATTCAACTTAATATTTTCATAAAAATTTATATAAATAAAAAAAGGATTAAGAAATTTAGGTTATTTCAGGAAGGTGTTCAAATGTTGCCCATTTTCTTTGCTGACATCGTTCTGATTCTATTGCTAAAGACTTAGGGCTAAATTTATCTTGCGGCGGATAGTGAGGAAATGGCATTTTCTTATTAGCCTCTTCATATTTCTGGAGTGGTTGGTCTCTCCATATAAACCATATCTTTAAGACGGCCCAAAGGGGTAAAAATCCGAGGCGTAAGATCCGGAGATCTAGGGCCATGCATATGACCTCCTCGGCCTATCATCATCTATGAAACTCTGATCCAAGTGTTCTTAACTCCCCGAGAGAAGTGAGCTGGCGCACCATCAAGTCCGATCCACATTGATTGACGAAGACGCATTGGAAGATGCTCAGTGAGTACTGAAAGTTCATTTTCCAGAAAGTCTAAAAACATGCTTCCATTAAGCGCTCTGTCAAAAAAATATGGACCAATTATCAGGCCACTGATGATCCCACACCAGGTGTTAACAGACCACCGGTGTTGAGAATCCACTTCTCTCAGCCAGTGAGGGTTCACATCGCTATAATAGTGTAAATTGTGTCTATTTACACTACCATCGCTGAAAA